>CM029017.1:20718893-21190659 GCA_016801055.1 Panax notoginseng
TTGCCTTCTCCAATTATTCAAGTTAAACTTAATCACTGACCAAGGAACCATGGAAAAGGCATTTCTACTAAAACATTTACCTTTTGCACTTCTCCATTCACCCTTAAATCTCCATCAATGGAACAACCTTGCAAACAGTTTTTCCCAGCTTTGAAAGCTTCTCCAATGTACCTTCACCAACCTTGGCAATACTTTCTGGGCCACTGTGTTCAAATATTGTAGACTTTTATATTCCAAACAAGACATTGTGTAAAACGATGATGAGCTGACAATTGTAGAAATATAGAACTATATAAATAATGCGTGCAACGATAAATAACAAAGTGATAGCTTAAAGCATCCATTACTTAAAACAGCAAATATGCATCTCTGGCTATTAAGACCGTAACAGCATAGCTAAGACATGGTGGTTCTAAGTTTTATCTGAGGCGTACAACAATGGTGGCCTAATAAACTTTCTCTAGCATATAGTGACCCCAGGCCAGGCTCTGTATGAGTATTTCTTACTCATATAGTGAACCCAGCCAGGCTCTGTATGAGTATTTATTACTCAATTCATGCATTATATTCTATCTTAAAATGATTAATGCTCAATGTCAAGTGCATTTGCACAGAGAGAGAGAGAGAGATGTAACTACTAACTACAAACAGCCTAACATGAGCCATTTAGGCCATAGAATAATTCATGCAAGTAGGCCACAATGTGGAGTGAAAAAGAATTGGCTGTTTTCAATCATATAAATGCATCAAGTCAATAAAAACGTTTTATCTCAAACTAGTTGGTTTCTACTATTAACCGTATAACGTACTGCGTTATTTTGTATGATGTATCATTCATATAAGTAGTAGTTTACCTTTTCTTAAAACACTAAACTGACAGGCTAAAAATCTTCAAACTAAGATGATTATTCCAGAAAAAAAACAATCAAATTTAACAAATATGCAATAATATGGAAGGAGATGGGACACTTGTTTTCACTCGGAAAAGATAAAGATTGTCAATGGTTCATTTTATTGAAGCTCTTTGACAGTAAGGACCTAGCAGAATAATAACACAAGCTTCTAGCTAAGTCCATACTAAAGACAACTACATCATAGGAGAATCACATCAATATAGGAACAGTAGAAAGATAAAAGTAATATGTAAACAAAGGATTAGAAGAAATAAAGCACATAAAAGAGTTAAAAACAAAAAGTTAATTGCAAGTCAATACATAGAGAAGAGGATCTACTGAGAAAAGGACTGGAATAAATCAAACAAACAATATGAAGAGAACACATCCAGTAGTGTTGAAGGAGCTGACTGTCCACAAACAGTTAGCAAAGCTAGAAAGGATTCGCGAAGATGACCGCTCAATGAAGGCCGAGATGCAGGGATAAGATTACGAACTGCAACTTCAATATCTTCACAACCCTCCGTACCCCATGTTCCTGTGTTCTTCACTGTTCTTTCTTGAAGAGAATACACCTTTCAAAAAACATCTATATCGGTGAAACTTGAATTAAATCTCTCTTGGATAGGATGTATACCCGATGAATTGTGCAGACCCTTTTTCTGGGGTTCTTAAACTTGAAGCTCCATCACAAGGAACTCCCTTGAGCAATGTTGGAGTTCCTAAAAATTTTAGAAGTGATCCAGAAGGACCACAAACTGTGATTTAAACCTTCTTCTAAGTAACCACTTCTGCAATACTGAGGACACATGTGTTATAACGTTGTTTTCAGTTTTGACGCCCATGGCCATGTATCAGATTTTTTTTGTGTGAGGGACTTTCCTCCAGTAATTCAAAGGAATCAACCTCTTGAAAGATATGAGCGCCTTATCAAAGTTTGAAGGTTGGACAATTTTCCCCTATATGGCATCAGAGAGTAGTACAAGCATATCAATAAAAAATTGCAACGTTTATCAGAATTTGAAAAGCAGGGAATAACCATATTTTTAATCACTTTAAAAAAATTTAATTATGCCTCATTGTTCTCCTGAATTTTTAAAAAGTAGCAGGCATGGAAAGTGAGTTTGAACTACTATTTTGCTCTTACAAGGAGGGAAGAAGGCAAGAAGCATCATTTTTACCATTCGGAAAGGGATACTAGTTAAAAATACCTACTATGATAAATTAATGAAGATGGTACTCACAGAATGAAAGAAAAAGGAAAATAAAAAAAGAGTAACAAAATCATACTCTAGGAAAGAGGTGGTTTTTTGTTTTCTCTTTTGATTCCTCTGTTGAGGCCTGTGATCCGCAAATACAGCAACAGCAATGCTAGTCTCCCTCTCTGACATTTACAAAGTGAATATTTTGAACAATGAGTCAGGGTGTTTTCATCATCATAAAACCATAAACTTGATAGCAGCAGATGGAACAACTTTCAGAAGCAAGCATCTTAAATTGAACTCATATAACACAGACACGCAGGATAGAGGATGTAATGACTTAGAAGATGCAAATCAGATAAATAGTTGTGAAACATAAACTCCTATATAAATGATATCACAACAAATGAAGGCTATATCTTAACTATTTACAGAACAAATGTTCACAATCAAGAAAACTTGTCAATACAAGAGACCAAATATCAAAAGTTATGAGACTGGTGAACACAAAATGGGAACTGCAAAGCCAGATCAGCAATTAACACAATTCTAAAACTTAAAAAACAATGATGAAAATTGAAAAAAGTGACCCAAGTATTTATGAGATAACTAAAGCCGAAATTATATATAGGAAAGATGAAGATTTAAACAATCAGTGATAAAGGAAGGCTTAAATATGATTTTACTGCCCTAAACTATAAGCCATATTACACTTCGGTGATCCACCTTTTAATTTTGTCAGTGATTGAACTATCAATTTTTTTCGTTTTCATTCAATTAGGTCTGTTACGTCAGAAATTGCTGACGTGGCATCCTATATAGGCAGCAGGAGTGCTTATGTGTAAAATATTATATATTTTTAATGAGATCAAAGGACAAAAAGGTAAAAATAAGAAATAAAACAACTAAAAAATTACACAATATATAAATTAGTTGTATAATTATTTATTTATAGTTATATAAATAATATAAATTATTATATAAATAATATAATAATTATTTTTATTAAAAATAAATTATTTTTATTAAAAAAAACTGTGTTTTTTTTTTAATTTTTTTATTAAAAAAAATTGTGTTTAATATTAATGATAATAAAAATAAAAAATATTAATGATAATAAAAATAAAAAATAAAAGTGCAATTTTTTTTAATAAAAAAAAATAATAATTATTATTTTTATTAAAAAAATAAAACCAACCAGCTGCGTTTTTTTAAAATAATAAGCAACTGCGTTTTTATTTTTATTATTTTTAATAATTATTTTTATTAAGAATAATAATTATTTTATTAAAAAAAAACAACCCAACTGCTTTTTTTTAAAATAAAGCAAACAGCGTTTTTTTTTAGTTGCTTAATTATTATTTTTTTTATTAAAAAAACTGCACTTTTATTTTTATTTTTATTTTCATTAATATTTTATTTTTTTTATCATTAATATTAAACACAATTTTTTTTAATAAAAAAATTAAAAAAACGCAATTTTTTTTTAATAAAAATAATTAATTTTAATAAAATAATTATTATATTATTTATTATAATTAATTTATATTATTATATAACTATAAATAAATAATTTACAACTAATTTTATATTATTTGTGTAATTTTTAGTTGTTTATTTCTTTATTTTTACTTTTTGTCCTTTGATCTCATTAAAAATATATAATGTTTTTACACATAAGCACTCCTGCTGCCTATTAGGATGCCACGTCAGCAATTTCTGACGTGGCAGACCCAATTGAATGAAATCGAAAAAAATTGATAGTTTAATCACCTAATTGACAAAATTGAAAGGTAGATCACCGAAGTGGAATATGGTCATAGTTTAGGGTAGTAAATTATATTTAAGCCTAAAGGAAAATAAAAGTTGAAGGTTACCAACTCGCAACCTAGTACTGTCTGTCACAATTCCCAATCTTAAACACGCCGATGATTGGTAGAACCAACCCAAGGACAAGATTTACACAAAATACTTTTCATTCTCAGCACTCAACCTTGATGGTATATCTTGGAAAGTATTACTCGCAATTCTAGTGGATAAAAGTACTCCTAATCTCATATTAGGATATTGGCCAAGTTCAAGTTAGCAACTATCTGGATTCTGGATATACTCTTCCCATAAACCCAAAACTGGAAGAACGGATAGTACTAATTTGATTCTTGAAATTCTGATTGTGCATGCAAAATATAAATGAGAAAAAGAAGACTAGATAGTCAAAGAAAAACGTCTTAAAGAAAGTCTAGCAATAAAATGAAAGATTTTCACTCATGACCTTGTTGGTAGTTCAAGTTGATCGTTCCCCTTAAAGAAAGTTGGAGACACTCAGACCACCTTGATAGGCCACTCACTATCCTAAGATAATATCTAAAGAAAAAGAAATAATAAAAATGAAGAAGAGAGGAACAAAGAAAGCAATGAGTGCTGTCTTCATCTTAAACTACCAAAATCAACATATCCTTGCACGTCACTCATTCGACATACTAAGGATTCACCTTTGTAAGTACTATCTTCTAAATTCCATTTCGTGTATACATTTTTATCTTGCATTCCAATTTTTCCCCTTTTCTCTAGTTGCATATTCACCAAGTAGTTTATCCCCAAAAATATCTACCGGGAACCAATTTTGAATCTTTTGAATCCATGCATATGACATGAAAGTATGTTTCATCTTTACAACATAAAGCTAAAGTAAATCTGGTCAAATAAGCGAAAAAAACATGGTTCATTACTTCATTGTGATAATTAATTGACTCCATTCAAGTTGTGCATTATTCAATAAGAAATCTGAGTTCCATTATATATAAAGTATAAACTACTCGTATCCCTCGTTAAAACATCAATGAAACAATCTCTATAACACTCATGAAGTAATCAACCAAATTTAAATACTCAAAAAAAATATCTACCGAGATTAATGAAAATAAGGGGAAAACCTGGTCGAAAGAGCACGGTTCAAACTGATTCGCTTCACGGGCACCCAGCTCACTCTATTATCATTAACAAAATTCGACTGCTTCCTAAAAAACATAAAAATATAAAAATAAATAGATAAAACCCAAAAGTCAGTAAACATAAAGCTTAATAAAATTATAAAAATTAATAAATGAACATTGAAAAGCTTACGATCCAACATTCTTTTGAGTGCTCTGGGCTCTTTTCCGCCTGTAAATTACAGCAATTTCATCTTCTTCTTGCTGTTGTTGTGATCGGTTACTATAACTATCTTCTTTCTCTTCTGTTGCTATAATTTCAGCCCATAGATCGGTACCTGAAAAATGTATTGTGTGTAAATGTGTATCTATCGTTGTTTATATAAATTGAGACTAGGAAATTATGGGTTTTGTATGGGTACCTGATCGAGAAGCCATTTTTACAGGATTAAAGTATAAATACGTCACTCTATCGGCTCAATTTCTTGAATTTCGAAGAATAACGTTATTCTCTGACGATTGTCATGTCAATGGCTACACAAATTAAGAGAGAGATTTAAAAAGGGGTTTGAGCGGGAAATGATGCGTCGGGGCTGGATCAGACCTCAGGGTCTTGGTACATTTGGACTGGACCTGACTTTAACTAGAGGCCCAAAGGAGAACAACTATTAGTAGTTTTCATTATATGTAGATATTATTGCAATAATTTTATTTTATTTTTAATTTTAGATGTTAATTAATTTGAAAGATACTACTCCTCGGTTTCACAAAACGAGTTCTACACTTCTATTTGCAAAATCATAAATTTTAAGAATGTATGTTTATTTTATACTGCCTCCGTTTCAAAATTAAATATATAATTTGACTTTTAAGATCAGACACCGGCACATTCAGTTTCAAATTGATGTTAATTTATTATTATAATTATATAATTTATTACAAAAAATTATTAGTCATAAAATTTATTTCATTATAAATTTTTATGAGTCATACCAATTTAATTTAAATATATCGTTCTTTGATCTCATAAGTTAAATTGTATCTCTAATTTTATAAGTACCTAATATTTACCTCTAAATGTTAATTAAGTGATTAATTTAGTGATGATATGATAATGAAATGATGATAATAATGTTACAAATATAAACATTTGTTGGAGGCATATTTAATGTTAGAGAGAGACCTTCACCAAAATGAAGAAACAAAAACTTGTTAAGTAAAGTCCTTTGATAATTATAAATAAATGTGTTTGACTTTCATCAATAAAATGGTTTTCTAACTTTATTTCATTTCCCCTTTTTCTTCTTTCTCTTAAAAGGGGTTTTTTTTTTAATCTATTTTATTATAGCTTAATGATGATATATTCATCCCAAGTGTTTAAGAGCGAATATAGGGGAAATTTATTTTTTCCCATACAAAGTCTTGATTATTTTAACTTTGTACATTAAATAGATAAGGAGTCCTACTATATATTGTGATAAATTTAGTCAAATTATAATTGCAAAGTTTATTAATATTAGATTATTAAAAATTACTGCCTCCGTCCCATTATATATGTCGTTTTAGAATTATACACAAGAATTAAAAAAATGATTGTATAGCATTAAATATAATATTAATTGTCTATAATACCATTAAATTCTCATAATTATCATACTTATCTCATACTCTCTTTCATCTGTAACATTTTCTCATGAGAGTAATTGTGGAAAGATCGTAATTAATTCTCCTAGATTATATAAAATGTCAAATAATTAGGAAAAAAATAAAATCATCTAAAACGACATATATTAAGAAACAAAAGGAGGATAAGTGGGTTCCATTTATTACACAATACAAATCTCTCCAAAAAGATTACCACTAATATTTATCCATGTAACTGCGAATTAAAAAGTCAATATAAACATTTGCTATATATACTCCCCCCATTTCATAATAATGGTCGTTTTAACTTCACGCACATGAATTAAGAAAATCATTTAATATTATCATTTAATAATTAAAAATTGTATAAAATTTCATCACTAGTTCACTACCCTTTTATGGGAAGTTGAACTACAAATACAAGTGAGAATATTTTTTTGGGACAATGAGAGAAGTTCCGATTTGATATAGGAAATTAAATAATTTATTCTCCTATACAAAAATGTAAGCTATTAAGATGCATTAAAAAGTAAACTGTTAAGATAAAATTGATGTGGTGTGTTTGGATGTCCAAACACTATAAATGTTATCGCCACAAACGCTAATAGCCGAACAAACCCTGCTCTATTAATATTAAGATAAAAAATAAATAAAAAATAACAACAATCAATCAATTTCTAAGTTGTGATTATTTCAGTTTGAAAACCACCACCATATAAATATGTCCTACACTAAACACACACTAATCCTATCTAACCCCTTTATTGATATTCATTATTAAAGTGATTTACTAAGAACATATTACCTACCACATAAGATGGGACTTGGAATTATGGATAAAACATTATTTAAACTAGTAATGCTATTGGTTAGGGGCACACAATTATGCGCACTGATGTTGATTGTTTGATAATTAACCAAAATGATATATTAATAATATGCAATTATTTTCAAAATAATCTCTTGTAAAGTATGCCTGCGTTCAATTCGAGAAATCTTAAAATTTAAATTTAATATTTTAAAAATAATAAATAAATATGACAATTAGTAATATTTTTTAGATAATTTATATAAATTATAAGTGTATGTAGTAGTAGCTAAAAATTTTGTACTGACAATTAATTTTATTAATTCGTAAATTGATCAAGAAAAATCAAAATATATATCTAATTATGTCGTATTTTTAAATTTGAACACACGAAGAATAAAAAAATAAAAGTAGTTATTATGTAAAACTACAAAGTAGTAAAAAAATAAAATGAGAGTCAAAATTTTCTAATAATAAAAAAAAACTTTTGGCTTTCCAAATAAGTTGACTTATCTTTTTTTGAAACTTTAAAATCAACAACGGAAAAATAAGATATTCTTCATTCTGTCCTTGAATTTCTAATCACGATGCGAGTAACTTAGATGGTGTTTGATAAAATCGAATAATTAAGATTTGAATGATTAATATATTTTAATAAATTAGATCATTTGGATGAAATAATATTTGAATCTAAAAAAATGTTTGATAACTAAAAAATGTAAAAATTTGAATCACTTTTTTACTATTTTAACCCTCTAAGTTGTTTAATTTTATTTTTTGAATGATCTTAAAATCTGAAATTGAAGGAGTAGAATATTTATTGAGGCTATTTTTGTTCATAAATTGTAAATAAACTATTAAGAGGCAGTTCTTAATAGTTAAGATTTGAGTTTCTGTCTTAACGATTAAGAGGCAAAAAAAATTTACCAAACAAGATTTACCTCTGACCGAATCACAAGCATGTGAATTAAGAGATATTCAGACAAAAACAAACAACACATAAAGAATTTTATTTGTACGTCTCTAATGGAAAATTCAAATGTTCTTACTGGAAAATTTTAGTTTCAAAAGCTTGTATTTATTTATTTATTTTTTATTTTTTCAGTGGACTGAAATATATTAAGTGAGTAAATATGTTACAATAGATAGAAAAATACAAACGATAACTTGTGTGAATGATAGTTAGCCTAAATTTTGAACGGCTACTTTAATAATAATGACATAATAAAATTGTTATGCTAAATACAAGAATATTGTGTTATTTTATATTATTATTTATATAAATAAATTTTAAAAAAATGACAAATGAGAACCTTCTTCTTCTTTTTTTTTTTTGTATAACAAAGTAACCATTAATGGCTTATGCCAGGAAGAGCTTCTGATTAGTGTGTAACACATCTAACACATTTTAAGTTTTGTAACAAATTTATTTGTTCGTTTGATTGCTTGCTTTATATTCCCTCTTTTTCTAAATAAGTGATATTTTAGAAGGTTTCATATTTATTAAAGAAGTCATTTATTGTTTCAATATTCTATCATTAAGATTGATATGTATTATCATAATTATCCTTGCATTAATTAAGATAATATGTATAAATTTGTCTAAATAAATGAGATAGAATGATACTTGAGGGCAATATGAATAAAGATTTAATTTTCTCGAAATATTATTTTGAATAATAAGGTGTGGATTTGTTATAATATTATAGTTGTGGGTAATATTTACAAATTTTGCAAAGTAAGCAAGTTGTCATAAAATATTCGATTAGTCGGGAAATATTCGTTTTATCATGGAATATTCATACGATGGCACAATCATTGGTGGACCCCACAACAGAATTACTGTCGGAGTGAGAAAATGACAAAAATATCTTTTTAAAAAAATAATGGCGAAAATTTTACCGTTAACTATTGAAATATCCGGTGATAAATGTACAGTAATACGCCTGGTTGCATAGTAGCACACGGTATTGTACAGTATCTTTATTATTGATGCTTACGTGAAAAGTCACTCAGTTTTATTCAATTATTACCACAGTAATTGCTTCATATTATCTCATATTATTAATTCAATTATTGTCACAGTATCATCTGCATAATATTTTATATTATTAAATTAATAATTGAGACGACAAAATTATTCATATTATTATTTGTATTATTGACGATGTCTAGAAAGTTCTGTCGAGAAAAGTGGTTTGATCATCTAATTGTGCGCCAATAAGTAGAAGTTATTATCGGAAAGTCCCATTTTCCTATGAATAATATGGTTGCTAATATTGCGAGTTATAATATTAATGATGAATAAATATTGTTAAAAATGTGTTTAGTAAAGCCAAGTAAATTGAGATAAATAGAGAGGATTTTTATGAAGTATTTATTGTAAATTTGATTTATTATATGGACCTCCACTTACCCATTTTTCAAAATCGTCGGAAGAAAGTTATCTCAATTTTATTTTATATATATATAAGTATTATATATATATATATATATATATATATATATATAAATAGAATATATTATATTTTATAGTATTGCATAGTGATGCATAGTACAACATAGTAAAATAAAAAAAATTCAGCCGATTGCAGCGCCCGTGAATTCATTACTGTTCACCGTGATTTTCTAAATTCAAATAGTATCCTGTCATTCTCCTATAAATAGGATGCTTAGTTTAGAATTAAAAATCACACCAGAATCAGAGAATTCTTCTTCTATAATATTGAGCGTATTTCTTTAGAGTTTAAAAAAATTTTGAGTGTAGAAAATAATACAAATTTTCTTCAAGAATATCACCGCCCTACCAGCCAGAAATACTCTCATTCTAAGGTAAGGGATATTATTTTTGTTCAATATTCGTAAGAAATAATATTTTCTTTCATACTCTGTAGTATGCAAGTAATATTATTTCGTTTCAGATTCTGAATTCTATACTCATTTTGTTAAGTATTGCTTCTATACTCCTTGAAATTAGTAGAATATCCTTAAAATTTGCGCTTCATCTAGTATCTTTTCACAATAATATTTTTTTGAACATTCTTGTTAAATTTTAATCTTTTCATGCCTGGATACTACTTACGAAGTACTATTCACGAGATACTATTCACCCGAGGTAATATTTATGACAAAAATTAATTTATTTTCTGTCCAAATTATTTTTGATACAATATTATTCTTGAATTTTACTCCACAAAGCAGTATCATGTTGACAATTTAGAAATTATTGAATTATGAATAAATTTAATTATAAATCTTTAAAATTTATCCTTACTCTCATTTAATTGAATTCTTATATCATTGTCATCATCCTCATACTTATATTGTGATGAAAGTCATATTTGACCTGTAGTGCATAGATGGATTGTTGATTGATATGATTATGACCAAGAATTTTATATTAGTATTATCATGACCTGTAATGTTACAAATGATATGATAAAAGTCCTTATTGGCCCGTAGTGCATGGATAGACAGTTGTTGACATGGTCATGACAACTGGTGATAATAACGAATATCCTTGGCCCATAGTGCATGGATGATTCGTGGATGTGATACTAATGAATATCCTTGGCCCGTAGTGCATGGTTAATTCAGTGATGTGGATTATTTATTGAGCTGTGTTACAGTGATAAAATATTGATGATGAACTTTTAAATCATAGAAGATAGTAGATATCATGCTCTACTTGACTCTTCTAATGGATTGCTTGTTCCGCTGCAATTAAACTTGTTGTTTATTGTATTATATCAGGTTAACTTTGTTGAAGGCTAACGATAATTTATTATGCATTATCTTAGTCATAATATTTTTTACTGGGCTAGTTGAGCTCACCCTTTGCTTTCATTATTCTCTTCAGGAAATTAGAACATAGCCGAGACTAGTCGGGGAATGGAGTGATGGTCCAAGATGGTGGCTTTAGTAGTCCTCACTATTCTATGAAATAGTGTGATAATAATTGTAATGAAGACTTCATTTGAGTTTGGATATTGTCTACGAGACAATATTCGTGTTAAAACTTTCAGCTACGTTTTGTCGTATTGTAGAAACGAAGTTGTATTTAAATTCTATACCATGTATTTAGCGACCCAAGATGGGTGATGTATACCTATTTTGGGAGAGTCACAATATGGTTAGCTTTACACACAATGTTTTACTATTCTGAGACTAACTTTACGATCTTGGCTTTAATGAACAATCTTGGAATTGTTTTATGATATGACTTTCATCCAACATCTGCTTGAAGTATTTATGTTCAGTCTTTACTAAAAGAGTTTTACTTGACTTTACGATTTATTGATCACTTAGTAAGTTGTTCATGATTTAGCTAGGTGATGTTCACGATAATCGTAACAACTTCTGCGACTCCTTTCTACAACGTTGTGATAGCCTTGCAACTTTGTGATCATCTGTTCACTTTACGAACTGATCTTCGTTTTACGAGATAAAATGAACTATGCGACCTCCTAATGCTTTATGTACAAAGTTAACTCTGCTAAGTATCTCTATAATATGGAAACTGGTATAGTAACTTTACGATTAACGACTTTCTATCAATTATACATCAGATCAATTCCGATAAGATCAACCTAACATTATTTGATCTTTCTAATCTAAGTCATTGTACATCAATTCATTTGTAAAGACTTTACAAAACTTAACTATACAAATATACATCAATCATATTTCTCTTCAAGCACACGTTGATTACTTTGTTGACTATACTACTAACATGCATAATAACTTTTACATTTAATTCTAACTATTACATACGCAGCAGATTAAAGATCAACCTAACAAGTTTGATCGTTATATTCTAACTCATTGTACATCGATATCTCAATTAAGGACTGTACAAAACTTATGCACACAAATATACTTTAAGTATTTCATCATCAAATCATATATATTTGGAATCTTATGATTGTTCTAATCAATTTTCCCTTTAATGAAGCAACCTTTTATTCCATAATTAGATTCCTAATAGTGATTTATCTATGTTTTTTGAAAAAAATAAATTATGGTTTCATTTTCATATTTTCTAATGGTTATACTCCCCTCGTCCCTTAATGTAAGTCATTTTAGAGAAGTGTTTTTGTCTCTTAATATATATCGGTTGAGAATTTTAAGTAATTATTAATTGTTTAGTTTCAAATATTACCTCAAGTATTAAATATAACTTTGGTTATCTCATTATTTTTTATCCAATAAATAATACTCTATTTTTTAAATACAAAAATAATATAAGTAATTGATATTATATGTGACGACCCCAAAACAGGTCCATTCTATCCAACCTATTCTGAGTCGCCAAATACATGGTACAGAAAATAACTACAACTTTATTACAACAATTGTCGTGTAAAATACAACAACACATATGCTGTGAGTTTGGATACAAATATATATCAAATGTGACTCATGTCCCAATCGTGGACAGCACCTCACAATGATACCTTACATAAAGGTATAGTCAAAAACTGTTTTAGAAATTAGAATCTTTGGGAAGTGCTCAAGGAAACCTTCGTACATGGGAGGCCATGCGTCTAGGTTATGATAGATATCATATGGCCACAGAATTATTCTTGGTTGACCCAATAGACCCCAAAGAAAAACGAGAAGATTACTATCATATTCTTCCCAATGGTGAGTCTTCTCTTGACATATCATTATCTCTACTGTCTCTAATTGAAAATTATACTTCAAACAAACACCAAGATTATATAGATAGTGCTCATAGATATACTCAGCAAGTGGATGAGCACAACTCTGTCTTATGATGACACGAGGTTGTATGTCATTAGACACCTTGTATGATAGTGGCAAACCACCCTTCCAACGTTGGGTACACCTTACCCTATTGGATTCACCAAATAAAACTACTAAATGAACTTTTCTATACTGCTTCGGGAGAACATCCACAGCTAGAGACCACCGTTCTATTTTTCCATTACCCTCGCTCGACCCAGCTACACTCTTATTACCTGAAAGGAATTGTGAAGCAAAAGGGTGAGCACAACTAGCTCAGTAAAGAATATCATGACTAAAGATAATTAAATTATCAATAGCCTTCAATAGAATTAAATCAGAGATTTAGAACATATGGTAGATGATAAAACTTCTCAACCATAGTTGCAGCGGAACGAGAAATCCATTAGAAGAGTCAAATAGACTATAAAGTCTATTATCTTCTCCACGTTAAAAATCCACCAACAATGTTTTATTCCTGTAATATTAATCAACAATTCCTGTCCACAATCATGTGTATAACTCATAATCGTAATTATAGTTCTAAATTCTTTTTCTCATCCAGGACGAAGATAATTTTCATCACCTATCTTTATCTGAAACATCAAAGATCATGGTTACACCAAATCACATTTCCTGTTCATAATCATACTAATAATTTTATCTTTGCACCACGGCCAAAGATATTCATTTGTATCACTAGTTGGTCATGTTCATCTCAAAACCTGTTCATCTTTGCACTACTGGCCAAAGATATTCAACAACATGTCATCTTTGCACTACGGGCCAAAGATATTCATCAACAATTCATCTTTGCACTATAGGCTAAAGATATTCATCAATAATTCATCTTTACACTACAGGCCAAAGATATTCATCAACAGTTCATATTTGCACTATAGGCCAAATATATTCCTCAACAGTTCATATTTGCACTATAGGCCAAATATATTAATATTTCAAAGAAATATATAATCATTTATATAAACAATAATTATAACCATGTTGATCATTTTACCTTTGCACTTAAGCTGAAGATATTCATTATAAATTCAATGGTCATGATCATACTAGTCAATAATTCAACTTTGCACTACTGGCCAAAGAGAACCCAAAGTCATGATCATATCAATAATCTACCCATCTTTACACTCAAGTGAAAGAGAATTTCAACATCAGGGTTATAAAAATGTTATGTATAATAATAAAAATAATATGATCAACATATAGTGTGACGCCCCCAAAATAGGTCCAATCCATCCAACCCATTCTGAGTCGCCAAATACATGGTACAGAAAATAACTACAACTTTATTATTACAATTGTCGTGTAAAATACGACAACACATATACTGTGAGTTTAAATACAAATATTGTCATCTAGACAGTATTCATACTCAATTAAGTCCTCATTATACTTATTGATACACTATTTTACAAAATAATGAGGACTACTAAAATAACTGTCTTGAACCATCATTCCATACCCCGACTAGTACTCGCTACATTCTCGCCTCCTGAGAAGAAAAATGGAACAACAAGGAAAAGGGTGAGCTCAACTAGCCCAGTAAAGAATATTATGACTAAGATAATATACAACAAATTATCGTTAGTCTTCAACAGGGAAAAATTTAATAGAATACAATAGACAACAAGTTTTCAATCAATATTCGCAGCGAAAAATAATAATTCATAGAGAAGTTACGTAGAGAATGAAATCTACGATTATCTATGAATTTAAAAGCCCATCATCAACATTTTATCCCTGTAACATCAATCAATAAATATCTTGAATCAAATAGTCATCTTTGCACTACAGGCCAAAGATATTCATCTGTTGGTTATGTTCACCTCAACACCTGTTCATCTTTGCACTACGGGCCAAAGATATTCATCATAAAATCATTAATCTTTGCACTACAGGCCAAAGATATTCAGTAACATCATCATTTAGGACTGAGGATGATGAAAAATATGTTAGAGAAAACGAATCCAGTGAAACAAAAGAGTAAATATTAAGGATTCGTATTTCAGCTATTCCATGTCCAAAAATACCTCATAAACAATCATAGTGAAGTAAAATTTAAGAATGATCAAAACATGAATACAATCAAAGCTAGTATCCAGAATAGATATTTGGACGAAAAGAAGAAATTTTCATTTTTCGGTGAATAGTAACTCGTGAATAGTAACTCATGAATAGTAACTCATGAATAGTAACCCCGACATGAAAAGTTTCAAATTTGATAAAAATTCAGATCAATACTTCGGCATAATGATATTGAAGAAAATAATATCATTTAAGAAGAAATAACATCCCTTACCTCGGAAAGACGGTACTTCTGACTGGAATACTAGATATAGTGCTGAAGGAAACTTGCACCGTATAGCAACACTCAAAGTATCAAATACTCACAAGAATACGCTCGATATAGAGAGAGAAATAGAGAGAAAATTGTGTTTCTGGTGTGATTTTCAATTCTAACCTAAGCACCCTATTTATAGGAAAATACTTAGAACACCAAAGCAGAAAATTAAATATAATATTAATATAATTATACAAATTTTCCTTAGCCCACCTTTGATCAAAAACACCAGCCACACATGTTAATGATGTCCAACAAAATACAAAAAACGTTTTTCTTCAAACTAATAAATAAAACTTCCAAAAATCAATTATTTCAGAACTTTAGAACTTCAATAATTCATAATAAATAGCCCTTTTATCAGAAAATTCGAATCTCGCGAGTTTTTATAGGAAATTCAATTCTCTACAACTTTACAGAAGAAAGTTTTTCCAAATTCTAAACAGAAATTGACCGAAATTCATAAACGGGCGATTTTACAGTCAATAATAAATTTTCGGTCAAGAATTGTGTCCACTAACACACAAAACATGTGTTAATCAATTAATACCACAAAAATACTCTTCCTCCTCATATACTCATATATCCCACATTCATGGTAAAAATATCACCATCAATATATTATTAAAATAATATATTTAAATGAATTATTTTATCAGAAAAAGATAAAATATTAATTTTCAACAATTGTCACATTAAAAATTTTCTCAATCTATATCCACATAAAATCACTATTTTCCTCATCATATAAATTAATAAGTAATTATACACAAATAATATTACATAACCACAGTACTGGCAACCAGGCCGTTCCCAGGAAAGAGGGGGCTTTCCAATAAGGATCTCTCCTTACTTACGCGCAATTAGATGACCAAACCTCTCCTTAGACAGAATTTTCTAGACATTGTCAATAATGTTATCTAATAATATTATTCAGATAATATGAATTATTGTTCCGATAATAGAAAATACTGTGTAGTGACAATTATTGAAATAACAGTAATATAAAATATTAACGCAGCAATTATTGAATCAATAAAACAAAATACTGAACAGTAATTACTGTAACCATTATTAAGTAGTGCCTTCTTACGTAAGAATCAATAATTGGTGTAATACCGTGTGCTACACGTATTACCGTGTTTTAACCACCGGGTATTCCAACAGTATTAACGGTAGCAACTACGCCGTTATTTATAAACAGCTTATTTTTGTCGTTTTCTTCATCCAATCGCTTTCTGTTATGGGGCCCACACAAGGCTGCGCCGTCGTACGAATATTCCCCGACAACAAGAATATTCCATGACCAAACAAATATTCCCCAACAATAATGAATATTTTATAACCACTTGCTTATTTAAAATATTTGCGCATTTTACCCATAACTATGACGCCCCCAAAACAGGTATACAACACCTATTCTGAGTCGTCAATAACATGGTACAGAAACAACTACAACTTTATTAATACAACATAAAAATTGTGAGTGTAAATACAAATATTATCATCTAGACAATATCCACACTCAAATAAGTCCTCATTACAATTATTGGAATAATATTTTACAAAAAAAAATGGTGAGGACTACTAAAACAACTTCCTAGAACCTTCATTCCATACCCCGACTAGTACCTGCTACATTCTCGCCTCCTGAGAAGAAAATGGAACAACAAGGAAAAGGATGAGCTCAACTAGCCCAGTAAAGAATATTATGACTAAGATAATATACAACAAATTGTCGTTAGTCTTCAACAGGGAAAAATTTAATAGAATACAATAGACAACAAGTTTTAATTCAATATTCGCAGCGAAAAATAATAATTCATAGAGAAGTTACGTAGAGAATGAAATCTACGATTATCTATGAATTTAAAAGCCCATCATCAACATTTTATCCCTGTAACAACAATCAATAAATATCTTAAATCAAATAGTCATCTTTGCACTACAGGCCAAAGATATCCATCAGTTGGTCATGTTCACCTCAACACCTGTTCATCTTTGCACTACGGGCCAAAGATATTCATCAGAAATTATTCATCTTTGCACTACAGGCCAAAGATATTCAGTTATATCATCATTTAAGACTGAGGATGATGAAAAATATTTTAGAGAAAATGAATCCAGTGAAACAAAAGAGTAAATATTAAGGATTCGTATTTCAACTATTCCATGTCCAAAAATGCCTCATAAACAATCATAGTGAAGTAAAATTCAAGAATGATCAAAACAAGGATACAATCAAAGCTAGTATCCAGAATAGATATTTTGGACAAAAAGAAGAAAATTTCATTTTTCGATGAATAGTAACTCGTGAATAGTAACTCGTGAATAATAACTCGTGAATAGTAACCCCGACATGAAAAGTTCTAAATTTGATAAAAAGTTCAGATCAATACTTCGGCATAATGATATTGAAAAAAATAATATCATTTAAGAAGAAATAACATCCCTTATCTCAGAAAGACGGTACTTCTGACTGGAATACTAGATATAGTGCTGAAGGAAACTTGCACCGTATAGCAACACTCAAAGTATCAAATTCTCACAAGAATACGCTCGATATAGAGAGAGAAATAGAGAGAAACTTGTGTTTCTGGTGTGATTTCAATTCTAACCTAAGCACCCTATTTATAGGAAAATGCTTAGAACACCAAAGCAGAAAATTTAATATAATAATAATATATTTATCAAATTTTTCTTAGCCCACCTCTAGACATCTGATCTCAGCCCATTTATATCACATGTTAGCCCACTTAAATGCCAAAAAACGTTTTTCTTCAAAATAATAAATAAAACTTCCAAAAATCAATTATTTCGGAACTTCAGAACTTCAATAATTCATAATAAATAGCCCTTTTATCAGAAAATTCGAATCTCGCGAGTTTTTATAGGAAATTCAATTCTCTACAACTTTGCAGAAGAAAGTTTTTCCAAATTCCAAACAGAAATTGACCGAAATTCACAAACGGATAATTTTACAGTCAATAATAAATTTTCGGGCAAGAATTATGTCCACCAACACACAAAACATGTGTTAATCATTTAATGCCACGAAAATATTCTTCCTCCTCATATACTCATATATCTCACATTCATTGTAAAAATACCACCATCAATATATTATTAAAATAATATATTTAAATGAATTATTTTATCAGAAAAAGATAAAATATTAATTTTCAACAATTGTCACATTAAAATTTTTCTCTATCTATATCCACATAAAAGCACTATTTTCCTCATCATATAAATCAATAATTAATTATACACAAATAATATTACAAAACCACAGTACTGGCAACCAGGCAGTTCCCAGGAAAGAGGGGCTTTCCAATAAGGATCTCTCCTTACTGGCGCGCAATTAGATGACCAAATCTCTCCTTAGACAGAACTTCCTAGACATTGCCAATAATGTTATCTAATAATATTACTCAGATAATATGAATTATTGCTCTGATAATAAAAAAATACTGCGTAGTGACAATTATTGAAACAACAGTAATATAAAATATCAACGCAGCAATTATTGAATCAATAAAATACAATATTGAACAGTAATTACTGTAACAATTATTGAGTAGTGCCTTCTTACGTAAGAATCAATAATTGGTGCAATACCGTGTGCTACTGTGCAACAACGCGTATTACTGTGTTTTAACCTCCGGGTATTCCAACAGTATTAACGGTAACAACTACGCCGTTATTTATAAACAACTTGTTTTTGTCGTTTTCTTCATCCAATCGCTTTCCGTTATGGGGCCCACACAAGGCTGCGCCGTCGTACGAATATTCCCCGACAACAAGAATATTCCACGACCAAACAAATATTCCCCGACAACAATGAATATTTTATAACCACTTGCTTATTTAAAATATTTGCGCATTTTACCCATAACTAACCACATTAATCAAATCAACTCTTACTATTTCAGAATAATAAATAGAGGAAATTAAATTTCATTTATTAATAATTTGGAGTCTTACAACCTCCCCTCCTTATGAAATTTCGTCTTCGAAATTGACATACGTACATGGTGTTTCGAAAAGATGAGGATACCTCGCTTTCATTTCCGTTTCCAACTCCCAGGTTATTTCCTCAATAGCATGGTTTCTCCACAAAACTTTAACTTGTGGTATGACCTTCGTGCGTAGGACATGCTCCTTCTTATCCATGATCTTGACAGGTACCTCCTCGTGCGTTAAGTCTTCAGCTATCCCGTCCGGTTCTAACTCAATAACATGGTTCGGGTCTTTCACATATTTACGAAGCACATATATATGAAACACATTATGAACACGAGACATACTTGGAAGTAACGCAAGTCTATAGGCCACATTTCCTACTCGGTCAAGAATCTGAAATGGACCAATAAATCGTGGATTGAGCTTTCCTCTCTTCCCAAATCTTGTAACTCCTTTCTATGGAGCTACACGTAATAATACATGATCCCCAATGTCAAATTCCACGTCCTTTCGATGAAGATCCACATAACTCTTTTGTCGATCCTGTGCCGTTTGTATACGTTGTCGAATCGTTTGGATCTTCTCTGTAGTCATTCGTACCAACTCTGGTCCCAACAACGTTGCTTCTCCCACCTCATCCCAACATACTGGAGAGCGACACTTTCGTCCATACAATGCTTCAAAGGGAGCCACACCTATACTTGCCTGATAACTGTTGTTGTAGGAGAATTCCACCAATGGTAGGTACTTATCCCAACTTCCTTTGAAATCTAGGACACAAAGTCTTAATAAATCTTCAAGAATTTGAATAGTCCTCTCTGATTGCCCGTCCGTTTGAGGATGGTATGCCGAACTGAACCGTAAATCCGTGCCCATAGCTTTTTGCAAGCTAACCCAAAATCTTGAAGTGGATCTTGGGTCACGATCCGAAACTATGGATACTGGCATGCCATGTAACCTTACAATCTCATTCACGTACATACTAGCAAGACGTTCAAGGGAATAAGTCTCCCGTATCGGCAAGAAATGAGCAGACTTGGTTAATCTATCAACTATAACCCAAATAGCATTTATACCTTGAGAAACCATGGGAAGACCCGTAACAAAATCCATGGTAATGTGTTCCCACTTCCATTTCAGAATCTCAAGTGGTTGCAATGGACCCTTTGGTACTTGATGCTCCGCCTTTACACGTTGACAAGTTAAACACCTCGAGATAAACTTTGCAATCTCTCTCTTCATATTGTTCCACCAAAATGTATGTCGAAGATCACGATACATTTTAGTACTTCCAAGATGGATTGCAAATGGTGTATTGTGTGCCTCCATCATGATCTTGTACTTTAAATCAGAATCGTTAGGAACACAAAGTCTGGAGTGGACTCGAAGTATTCCTTCTTCATCGATTCTTGCTTCTGGAATAGCACCTTCTTGCACTTTCTTCTTCATACGCATCAGCTTCGGGTCTGTAGCTTGAGCAACTTTAACTTTATCGATTAAAGTTGGTTCTACGCGTATACTTGACATCATCGCACTCGTTCCTGCATATGATCTTCTACTCAACGCGTCAGCTACCACGTTTGCTTTTCCAGGATGGTATTGAATAGTGTGGTCGTAATCTTTTAACAACTCGAGCCAACGTCGTTGCCGCATGTTGAGTTCTTTTTGAGTGAAGAAATATTTGAGGCTTTTATGGTCTGAATATATCTCCACTTTCTCCCCATATAGATAGTGCCTCCAGATCTTTAGCGCGAAAACGACTGCTGCCAACTCTAGATCATGAGTAGGATAATTCCTCTCATATTCTTTAAGTTGTCGCGAGGCATAGGCTATGACTTTCCCACGTTGTATGAGAACACATCCTAACCCTTTGCTTGAAGCATCGCTATAGATAACAAATCCATCCGAACCAGATGGTATTGTCAGAACAGGTGCCGAAATGAGTCTCCTCTTAAGCTCTTGGAAACACTTCTCGCATTCTTCGTTCCATACGAATTTGATATCCTTCCGAGTCAGCTGAGTTAACGGGGTAGCGATTCGAGAAAACCCTTCTATGAATTTCCGATAATAACCAGCTAAGCCTAGAAAGCTACGTACATCGGTCACCGTCTTCGGTTGCTCCCAGCTTTGTATTGCTTCAATCTTCGCCGGGTCCACAGATACTCCATGTTTTGACACCACGTGCCCTAGGAATGCTACTTCCTCAAGCCAGAACTCGCATTTCTTCAACTTAGCATATAACTTGTTTTCACGCAGCCTTTGGAGTACCAGCTTCAAATGGTGCTCATGATCTTCACGGCTTTTGGAATATATGAGGATGTCATCAATAAAGACAACAACGAACTGATCCAAATAATCCTTGAATACTCGGTTCATCATATCCATGAAAGCCGCAGGAGTATTAGTCAATCCAAAAGACATGACTAAGAATTCATAATGCCCGTACCGAGTTCTAAAGGCAGTCTTCGGAATATCCTCAGTTTTAACCTTCAGCTGATGATATCCAGAACGAAGATCGATTTTTGAAAAGAATTGTGCTCCTTGTAACTGGTCAAACAGGTCATCAATACGAGGTAGCGGATACCTATTCTTGATGGTGACATGGTTTAATTCCCGGTAATCGATACAAAGTCGCATACTCCCGTCTTTCTTCTTTACAAATAAAACAGGAGCACCCCAAGGAGATGTACTAAGACGAATGAAACCGATGTCCAACAACTCTTGTAGTTGGACTTTTAACTCCTGAAGTTCAATAGGAGCTATTCGATATGGGGTTTTAGAAATAGGCTTTGTACCAGGTTCAAGATCAATAAAGAATTCAACTTCACGTTCCGGGGGTAGACCGAGAAGTTCTTCAGGAAATACGTCAGGAAAGTTACTAACAACAGGAATATTATTCAAATTTGACGTGTCTTTATTCAAATCCATAACATGGGCTAGGAAAGCTTGACATCCGTTTTTCAATAAACGAATGGCTTTATGACTTGATATGACAGTGATTGATTTTAATGGCTTTGTTGCTTGAATTCGAACAACAGGTTGATTAGGAATATGAAAAGTAATCACCTTACGAAAACAATCAATTTTGGCATGATGAGTAGTTAACCAATCAATTCCTAAAATAACGTCAAATGCAAGTATCTTTAAAGAGATAAGGTCAACAGGTAAGGTGATGGTGCCAACTTGGATCAAACAAGATTTATAAACAGTGGATGTGATGAAAGTTTTCCCCTAACGGAGTCTCTACAGATAAATCAAAGTCTAATTTCTCCGGAGTCAAGTTTAAACGTTGAGCATAAGCAGGAGAAATAAATGAATGGGTAGCACCGGTATCTAGCAAGGTATAAACTTCACATGAATTTATGATTAGCTTACCCGTGATCACCTCGTTTGGGTTCCTCGCATGTTGACCAGTCACGACAAACGCTCTTCCAGGAACCGTTGACTTTGACTTTTCTGGGGCAGCCTTTTGAGTCACCGTCCCCGCTGAACTTGGTTTCGCTATCGTACAATCTCGAGCGATATGTCCTTCCTTTCCACAATTATAGCATACCTTGAACTGTTGTGGACAGTTTGGGCTGATATGTCCCTCTTTTCCACATTTATAGCATATGACCGGTGGTCGTTCTCCTCCTTTGGAACCAGTTGCTGCCGGTGCTGACGTCTTCGTATTATCATTGTTGAATCTCCTCTTTTTAAAATCTCCTCCCGACTCGCTTCTTCTATTTTCATAGCCACGATTACCACCAGAGTGGTTGCCGTTCTTGTCTGTACTTTTCTTTCTCCGCTGGTTATCATTGTTCTGATGACTGTTGTCACCGATATGATCCTGGTTGTGGTCCCTCAGTTGACCGTACTCGTTATCTCGCTCTAATAATTGAGCCCTGTTGACAACATCTGAATAGAGAGAAAATTTATGAGAAATGAGATATTGGCGTATGTCGGGTTTCAAACCTCTCAGAAACATCCGTGTCATACGTTCCTCATTCTCCACCAAATGAGGTGCAAACCTGGACAACTATGCAAACTTCGCCTCGTACTGGGACACCGTCATGTTATTCTGCTCCAGTCTAATAAACTCTACCTCCTTCATATGACGAATACTTTCAGGAAAGTACTTGTCATTGAATAGCTTCTGAAATATCTCCCAAGACATGCTGAGTGCAGCTGGATGGGTACGCTTCACAGATTCCCACCAGTAGTCTGCCTCGCCACGGAACATAAAGGTGGCGAATGGAACCTTCTGTTCCTCCGTGCATCCCAAGACATCAAATATCTTGGTAATTTGCTTGACCCATGTCTCCGCCTTAATCGGATCTGACTTTCCCCAGAATTCAGGTGGTCCCAACTCTTTGAACTGCTTGGCTGTGACCAGCTGTGCGTTGCCATTGTTTCTTCCTATATTTTGAATAGGAATCTCTTTCGTCTGGTTTTGCATGAATCGCAAAAAGCTTCTAAACATCTCATCGTTCACTGTCTGCTCAGTGGTGTTGTTCACAGGATGAACATTGCCAGCCTGTTGCACGTTCTCCTCGTTGGTGAGTACAGGTGTCTCCACGGTTTCATTTACTCCACTGTTAACATTCTCAGTCGACATTCTCAAATACTGCCATAAAACAAGGGTTAATTTAATAAATTAACAAATCACATAATATTCCTATTGTGACGCCCCCAAAATTAGGTATACATTACCCATCTTGGGTCGTCAGATACAAAGTACTGAATACAATTACAACTTACTAATACAACTGTCGTATACAATACAATAAAACATAAACTGCGAGTTTGAATACAAATATTATATTCTAGAGAGTATTCATACTCAAAAGGAGTCCTCATTACATTTATTAACACACTATTACATAGAATAGTGAGGACTACTAACTAATACTATCATTCGAACCATCACTCCGTTTCTCGACTTGCCCCAGCTACGTTCTCATTTCCTGAAGAGAACAGTGAAAGAAAGGGTGAGCTCAACTAGCCCAGTAAGAAATATTATGACTAAGATAATGCAGAATAAATTATCATTAGCCTTCAACAATGTTAAACTGATAAAATATAATAGACATCAAGTTTAACTGTAGCGGAACAAGCAATCCATTAAAAGAGTCAAGTAGAAAATAAACTCTACTATCTTTTATGATTTAAAAGATTTTCCAACACTGTGATCGCTGAGACTCAGCTTAATAAAATAATCCATATCATCGAATCACCCCTGCACTACGGCCAAGGATATTCGTATATTCATTAATGGTCATGATCATGCCAACAACTGTCCATCAATGCACTACGGGCCAATGATGACTTTTACCACATCGTTTGTAACATTACGGTCATGATTATACCGAATAATCCCTGGTCATAATCATACCAAGTCCATCTATGCACTACGTGCCACAGATGACTTTCAACATTTTATAAACATGAGGATGATGACAATGATATAAGAATTCAATAAAACAAGTTCAAGAATTAATTTATCCAAGAATTAACAACGTCCAAATTGTCAACATGATACTGCGTTGTGGAGTAAAATTCAAGAATGATCAGGAGAATATTTTCATGAATAGATACTAAATGAAGCGCAAATATCAAGGATATTCCACTAATTTCATGGAGTATAGAAGTCAAAACTTAACCAACTGAGTACAATAAAGAATGGAATAACAAAAGAAATCACCATGCATGCGATAGACCGCACAGACAGGTTATTCCAACAGAATAATAAATAATGGAACCAGGTCCGGCGTAAACGCACAGACAGGATGTTCCAACAGAATAATAATAAAAACGGAACCAGGTCCGGTGTAAAACACACAGACAGGATGTTCCAACAGAATAATAATAAAAACGGAACCAGGTCCGGTGTAAAACACACAGACAGGATATTCCAACAGAATAATAACAAGACGGAACCAGGTCCGGTGTAAAACACACAGACAGGATGTTCCAACAGAATAATAGAAGAATGTCACCAAGTATAGGGTATATCCGCGTATACAGGTTATTCCAACAGAATAATAAGAAATGGAATAACAACAGTTCTCTTCATGAATAAGAAAGAATAACACCCCTTACCGTTTTAAAGACGAGCTGAAATAAGGAAATAGTTAAATAGCAGAATACTCTTCTTCTCTTTCTCTATAGTTTCTCTCTATAGTTTATCTCTCTAGAGTTCAGTGAATTCGTAAGAAATAATGAAGGAATGAGCTGCTATTTATAGAAAAATAGAATGCATAGTAACTAATCCATGAACGGTCCAGATTGATTACTTTAATCTGACGGTCCATATTTAAAGAAAAATCTTTTAAATAAAATATAATATATTCTATTTATAGAATAACTTTAATAAAGTATTTTGTTTTATATAAAAAGATGTTTCTGTTTTATTACGTTAATAATACGAATAAAATAAAACGTCATTATCGCTAAATAATTCATATTATTAACTGACAATAATGGAATCAAACTGAGTGTCTTCTCACATAAGCATTAATAATCAATACCGTGTGCTACTATGCAACCACACGTATTACTGTACTTTTACTACCGAGTAGTTCAACAGTAACAATGGTAAAACTTCCGCCGTTATTTTTTAATAAAATATTTTTGTCGTTTTCTCAATCCGACAATAATTCCGTTGTGGGGTCCACCAATGATTGTGCCGTCGTACGAATATTCCCCGACAAAAAGAATATTTTCCGACCAAACGAATATTTTATAACAACTTGCTTACTTTGCAAAATTTTATAAATATTACCCACAACTATAACATTATATCAAATTAACTTCATAATATTCAAAAATGATATTTATAGAAAATTCATCTTTATTTATAAAAGTTGGGGTCTTACACCTATATTATGACCGACCAACAAATAAGCTTAGGTAGGACACACTAGCGAAGGATTTACTCGTCTCTCCCCTCCTAGTTCTATTCCCCGATCTCCGCCAGAGATCATATCCCTAAGCTCTGATACCAACTGTGACGCCCCCAAAACAGGTATACAATACCTATTCTGAGTCGTCAATAACATGGTACAGAAACAACTACAACTTTATTAATACAACATAAAAATTGTGAGTGTAAATACAAATATTGTCATCTAGACAATATCCACACTCAAATAAGTCCTCATTACAATTATTGGAACAATATTTTACAAAAAAAAATGGTGAGGACTACTAAAACAACTTCCTAGAACCTTCATTCCATACCCCGACTAGTACCTGCTACGTTCTCGCCTCCTGAGAAGAAAATGGAACAACAAGAAAAAGGGTGAGCTCAACTAGCCCAGTAAAGAATATTATGACTAAGATAATATACAACAAATTGTCGTTAGTCTTCAACAGGGAAAAATTTAATAGAATACAATAGACAACAAGTTTTAATTCAATATTCGCAGCGAAAAATAATAATTCATAGAGAAGTTACGTAGAGAATGAAATCTACGATTATCTATGAATTTAAAAGCCCATCATCAACATTTTATTCCTGTAACAACAATCAATAAATATCTTAAATTAAATAGTCATCTTTGTACTACAGGCCAAAGATATCCATCAGTTGGTCATGTTCACCTCAACACCTGTTCATCTTTGCACTACGGGCCAAAGATATTCATCAGAAATTATTCATCTTTGCACTACAGGCCAAAGATATTCAGTTATATCATCATTTAAGACTGAGGATGATGAAAAATATTTTAGAGAAAATGAATCCAGTGAAACAAAAGAGTAAATATTAAGGATTCGTATTTCAACTATTCCATGTCCAAAAATGCCTCATAAACAATCATAGTGAAGTAAAATTCAAGAATGATCAAAACAAGGATACAATCAAAGCTAGTATCCAGAATAGATATTTTGGACAAAAAGAAGAAAATTTCATTTTTCGATGAATAGTAACTCGTGAATAGTAACTCGTGAATAATAACTCGTGAATAGTAACCCCGACATGAAAAGTTCTAAATTTGATAAAAAGTTCAGATCAATACTTCGGCATAATGATATTGAAAAAAATAATATCATTTAAGAAGAAATAACATCCCTTATCTCAGAAAGACGGTACTTCTGACTGGAATACTAGATATAGTGCTGAAGGAAACTTGCACCGTATAGCAACACTCAAAGTATCAAATTTTCACAAGAATACGCTCGATATAGAGAGAGAAATAGAGAGAAACTTGTATTTCTGGTGTGATTTCAATTCTAACCTAAGCACCCTATTTATAGGAAAATGCTTAGAACACCAAAGCAGAAAATTTAATATAATAATAATATATTTATCAAATTTTTCTTAGCCCACCTCTAGACATCTGATCTCAGCCCATTTATATCACATGTTAGCCCACTTAAATGCCAAAAAAACGTTTTTCTTCAAAATAATAAATAAAACTTCCAAAAATCAATTATTTCGGAACTTCAGAACTTCAATAATTCATAATAAATAGCCCTTTTATCAGAAAATTCGAATCTTGCGAGTTTTTATAGGAAATTCAATTCTCTACAACTTTGCAGAAGAAAGTTTTTCCAAATTCCAAACAGAAATTGACCGAAATTCACAAACGGATAATTTTACAGTCAATAATAAATTTTCGGGCAAGAATTATGTCCACCAACACACAAAACATGTGTTAATCATTTAATGCAACAAAAATATTCTTCCTCCTCATATACTCATATATCTCACATTCATTGTAAAAATACCACCATCAATATATTATTAAAATAATATATTTAAATGAATTATTTTATCAGAAAAAGATAAAATATTAATTTTCAACAATTGTCACATTAAAATTTTTCTCTATCTATATCCACATAAAAGCACTATTTTCCTCATCATATAAATCAATAATTAATTATACACAAATAATATTACAAAACCACAGTACTGGCAACCAGGCAGTTCCCAGGAAAGAGGGGCTTTCCAATAAGGATCTCTCCTTACTGGCGCGCAATTAGATGACCAAATCTCTCCTTAGACAGAACTTCCTAGACATTGCCAATAATATTATCTAATAATATTACTCAGATAATATGAATTATTGCTCTGATAATAAAAAAATACTGCGTAGTGACAATTATTGAAACAACAGTAATATAAAATATCAACGCAGCAATTATTGAATCAATAAAATACAATATTGAACAGTAATTACTGTAACAATTATTGAGTAGTGCCTTCTTACGTAAGAATCAATAATTGGTACAATACCGTGTGCTACTGTGCAACAACGCGTATTACTGTGTTTTAATCTCCGGGTATTCCAACAGTATTAACGGTAACAACTACGCCGTTATTTATAAACAACTTGTTTTTGTCGTTTTCTTCATCCAATCGCTTTCCGTTATGGGGCCCATACAAGGCTGCGCCGTCGTACGAATATTCCCCGACAACAAGAATATTCCACGACCAAACAAATATTCCCCGACAACAATGAATATTTTATAACCACTTGCTTATTTAAAATATTTACGCATTTTACCCATAACTAACCACATTAATCAAATCAACTCTTACTATTTCAGAATAATAAATAGAGAAAATTAAATTTCATTTATTAATAATTTGGGGTCTTACAATAACTAACCACATTAATTAAATCAACCCTTACTATTTTAGAATAATAAATAGAGAAAATTAAATTTCATTTATTAATAATTTGGGGTCTTACATATAGATTTAATCTCAAGAGTAATATTCATAAACCAACTATAATTTGGTTAGAAAAAGAAACCAATTTTATCGTGAATAGTAACTCGTGAATAGTAACCTCGACACAAAAAGATAGAAATTCTACAATAAAATACATACCAATATTTCGGTATAATGATATTGAAAGAATAATATTTCTTAAGCTTATAAATAATTTATTTTAATTGTTTACACTTTACTAAATAATGCATTTAATCATTCTAAAATGCCAAACTCATAAGATTTCATCACCAATAACCAAAACCCTCATCAAAAATCTGCATATACCTCACATAGGATTCTCAAGTCATAAAATCCTATTTTTTAATTTTCTTAGTTCACAAAACATATTTAATTCATTTACTCATAACTAGACCATTTTCATGAAAAATACCAAATCAGTTCCAAAAATATTTCTTTTCTGAGATTTAGCATAATATAGTCCCATAGTTAACATATATTTTTCTCAGAATTTTTAAAAGTCATTTACTATTTTTCATATGGCCAAAACAGCCGAATATTTAGACATTTATAAAAAATTATACTTTTATCTAAAAATTCTGAAATTCATAGAGTACACTGATATTATATAGATATACTTCCAATAAAAAATTTATCAATTTTGGAGTTAACCACAAGGAGTTATAAGCGGTTACTTTTAAAATAGTCTTTTCTCATAAAATTCATAACTCTTAATCTATACATCCAAAAATCACCATTTTTGGATACAATCAAGAAAACTTATCAAAATATCATTTCAAATTTTTCCAAAATTTTTAAAGTTCAGAAAAATTACGAAACTGAAAATCATAACAACCCTTAAAATCCCTTACTATCCCTTACCTCAAAAGAGCAGTACTTCTGACTGGAATGCAAAGCCGAATGAAACTTGCACTGAATAGCAACTCTCAAAGTATCTAAATACTCACAAAATATGCTTCATAATATAGAGAGAGAAAGAGAGTAAACTTATTTCTGGTGTGATTTTCAATTCTAACTTAGCCCTCTATTTATAGGAAAATTTTAGTAGGCTTGACCTGCAACCTGATGGCTTTATCTGCTACTATTCCCACCCACCACATTTGAAATATAATTCAGCACATTTTTTCACCAACCACAAGTGGGGCCCACCAATTCTAGAATTTTCTACCAAAATGATTAACTTTGAAAATTCAACAATTTCTGAACCAGTCATCTCGTAAAATTCATAACAAATTATACGTTCATTTTTAACGGTTCAAAATTTGTAGACATATACTCAACTTATATATGTATAACATATCCAAAAATTACCACGATCCAACGGTCGGATTAAAAATTATAACCCCCACAAAATATCTCAAAAAAACCCTTATTTTTAATACCTCTATTCCGACAAAAATACGGATAAAAACCTCAACATTAACTCCTTCATTTTTAACCACAAAAATATATCTTTCATTTATATCCACATAAAATAAATATTTCCTTATCATATGAATCAATAATTAATTATTCACAAATAATATTACAGAGTCACAATTATGACAACCAGGCCGTTCCCAGGAAAGAGGGTGCTTTCCAATAAGGATTTCTCCTTACTAGCGCGCAATTAGATGACCAAACCTCTCATTAGACAGAACTTTCTAGACATTATCAATAATGCTATCTAATAATATTATTCTAAATAATATGAATTATTGATCTGATAATGAGAAATACTGTGCAGTGACAATTATTGAACAACAATAATATAAAATTTTAACGTAGCAATTATTGAATCAATAAAATAAAATATTGAACAGTAATTACTGTAACAATTATTGAGTAGTGCCTTCTTACGTAAGAATCAATAATTTCAAAAATACTATGCAATACCGTGTGCTACTGTGCAATAACGCGTATTACTGTATTTTAACCACCGGGTATTCCAACAGTGTTAACGGTAACAACTACGCCGTTATTTGTAAAAACTCAAATTTGTCGTTTTCTTCACCCAACAGTTATTCGTTATGGGGCCCACAAATAGCTGCGCCGTCGTACGAATATTCCCCGACAGAAAAAATATTCCACGACCAAACGAATATTCCCCGACAATAATGATTATTTTATAACCACTTGCTTATTTTGAAAAAAATTCATATATCACCCATAACTTTAACATTTATCAATTTAACCATTTACTGAATAGTAATCATAAGAAAAATTGAATACTTTTATTTCATAAAATTCGGGGTCTTACATTATATTTAAGAGTAAAATACAATGACACCCCCTCTAGATAATCATAATAACACTCACCTCCCCTATAATTTTTTAAATAACAGTTAGTACCGCTACAAGTTTTTAGGGTTGACTAAATAGATAAAATTATATATTTACCCTTGTATGTTATCAAATTTTAATTCCTGAATAATATATATAATTATTGTTTGTACTAATTTAGTACAAACAATAATTATTATTACGAATTAATTAAATAAAAGATACTACTATCTTCGTTCCAAAATTACGAATACATTTCGATTTTTTAGAGTAAATTCGCGAAATCCTAAAATTCAAAATTGATATGAAATTACAAATATAACAATTATAAGTTAACTATAAAGCGCTGGAGTATTAATTATCTTATTGATGGTTTTTAATTTTGAAATAAAGAGAGTATTAATTATCTTATTGATGGTTTTTAAAATTTAATCAAATATATTAATTTTAAAATTTAAAATTTCATAAATTTATTTTTAAAAATTAAAATAGATTATATACTTAATTTTAAAACAGGGACTGCAAAACTTATAATTAATGGCCCTTATCCCTCTCGCACGTATGCCCAATTAATACAGGGTATGAGTCTCTTTCAATCGACAGAAACATGAATAGACATGGATGTGTGTGTGTGTGTGTATATATATATATATATATATATATATATTCTACAATTGGATTGTTTTTGTAATTATGAGAAGTTGATACTATATCCACCCCAAATTATAGGATTAATTTTAAAATTTTGATAAATATTATTGATTTAAAATCTAAAATAATAAAATATGAATTTAATTTATTTTTTATTATATATTGAAATTGGGAGTATGATTGGTTGAGATTGTGAGTTTAAAACAGTTACAAAAAACTTGCAAGAGTCATAATTATGCTCAAATACTTTCAATTACATTGTTTGTTTGATAATTTCTTTTAATTATTTCAAGTTTTGTTTGAATTATTTCAATAAAATAAATCAATAATCAAGTAGTTATTGGAGAAGGATCATTGGATCCTTTTCTTAAGTGACCCCCCCCTATATAAAATAAGTATCTAACTAGGTATAACATGGTATATAAAAGTATTGTTTCAAGTCCAAGATACCAGACCATGTGAATCTCTTTTTTTTTTAATATATATTTTTAATTTTAATTGTAAAAGTTTGTCAAAAAATCAGATAGGTAAAAATAATAACTTGCAGATGAAACATTCACATTACTTGAGCTTCTCTTTAATATTGCCTTTATTAAAAAAATTACATGTACATACATCTGTTTCAAATTATAAGATCATTATTTATTTCTGAAAGTCAATTTAATACATTTTTAAATTCAAAATTGAGATAATTCATCAAAAATTATGAAACAATAAATCTAATAATGAATAGTATTTTTCGTATAGTTTACAAATTTTCTTATTCTATTGACCAAAAGTAAAAGAAACCAATTCAATTTTGGGTTTAAAAATGTCTTGAATTGACTTTTAAAAGTTAATAATGATTTTATAATTTCAAGCGCCGGGAGTACAATGTTATTATGTGAACTAAAAGTAGGTCAAAAAGTTAAATTCATATTTTTTTTTTTGTGTATAAAAACAATTTTTTAAGTTATTATTTATGGAATATTGCCAATATTATTTTCAATATCTTTTGGTCTTTTTAGCCTTTTATTCAAAAGTTGATGATTTATACCAAACTATCTCATGTTACGATGTGAAATTGAGGTGTTATGAACCATAAATTTATTCATGGTTATTTATTTTAAATGCAACTTATTTAAATATTTAACTTATAAATATAATATTTGAGTCTCAAATACAACACACTATAATTGATTAAGGTTTCAACTTGATTGGCTCATATGTCCAACTCGTAGAATAATTCAGCAGACTCGACAGCTCGACCATGGTTACTTCTTATATCTTTCCCCTCAAAAAATAAAACAAAAGGAAATAAAAGAAATCTCAGCATTTTTTTAATAGTGGCTTGTTGTTTTCTGCTTGGCAATAAAGGTCAAAAGTAGTCTAACTTTCTGGTAGAGAGTCAGTTTTTTTTTGTTATTTAAAAACCTAAAGCACCCTTTTTTCCAATACTGCAACCTCACTCAAATTTGCTCATTACTTAACTAGTAGTAACTTTTTAATATTTGACCAACAATATATGGTAAACAATTTTCCATTTGTTAGCATTTCTCTCACCTACCACTGATAACTCATCATTCCTTTTCTCTCATTCCTACAATTTTTATGCATCAAAAGTTCACTTTGCGAATACAGCATTCTTTTTGGTGTCATTGCTGGCTTTAGGGTTCTTAAGAACAAAAGTGGGGCAGAGGGTGGTGTCAAGAAAGCTCCATCTGAGCTTGGATTCAGACTCACATTTGCCACTAAAGGGAATACCCAGATGAAAACTTCATGCAAAGATTGTTTTTTGAATTAGGATGGCTTAAAATTGGGCTGATTTGGGTGTTTTTGGATGTGAAAATATTTACCTGATTTTCTTTATTAGAGATCTGTAAGGGTGTTTGGTTCATTGGTTAAGGAGATGGTCTGCTGATGGGGTTTTTGAGATCTGGGCTGTGAAAGTTGGTCTTTTGAATCCTATCTCAAAAGGTTAGGGACTCATTTTTTCTTTCTTTTTTTAAAGCTGATTTTTTTTCTTATTTTGTCTATTAGTTTAAGACTTTAAGTCATTAACAGTGACTTTTAATAAGGAGCTTGTATTCATGTGTTTAAAAATGGTATCTTGAATTCTTGATTATTGGTCTTGTTAAATTGTTTGATGTATCATACTTTTTGTTTGGATTCTGGTAATTACATGGTGTAATTTCTTCATGTTTGTTTCTCACATTTCAAGCATTTTTGTTGGCTTGAAAAGGAAACGACACATGTTACTATCATTAATGATGATTCAAAATTCTATGGGAGCCCAGAAAGGCATAAAATGCTGAAAAGGCTACAAAGATTGGAAATTTTCTGTATAGTAACTGAACAATATAAATTTAAATGTTTGCAGTAAAGTGGATATTCTGAAATAGTTATTCATGTTCTTTGGAATATTACTTCTGTAGGTCTCTGTAGTCTGCAAGAGATGGCTAACAATCTAAACAATGGATTATCCAAGAAAACTATTTTAGGCCTTGAAGTCTGGGAAATAATTGGGATCATTGTGGGATTATTTATTGTAGTTATTCTTTTGGCATTAGCGTTCTATCTTACTTCACAAAAGAAATTAAAAAGAACAACAGAGAGGATTCCCCTTAGCCAAATTCCAACTGTTTCAAAGGAAATTAAAGAAGTACGGGTAGAACAAGTTTCTACAAATGAATTTGTTCCACGTGAAGGGATTCTTCTCACCATTCATGACAAATCTAGTGATAAAGAATCAGATAAAGTTTTGGTGCATCTAGGTATTGGGAAATTGAAGAATGGAGATAATAATAGCAGTAAAGGTTCTTTCCATCATACGGAGAAAGATGGTGGCGGGTCACAATCTGGAGAAGAAGGGAGTTCTGGAACATTTTCTGTGTATAAACGATCTTCTTCACATCCAATAACTGCCCCTTCTCCTTTAACTGGTCTTCCTGAATTTTCTCACTTGGGTTGGGGTCATTGGTTTACCTTAAGAGATCTGGAAGTTGCAACAAACCGATTTTCTAAGGAGAATGTTCTTGGTGAAGGTGGTTATGGAGTTGTTTATAGGGGACATTTGATTAATGGGAGTCCAGTGGCAATTAAGAAGCTCTTCAACAATCTGTAAGTTTGAAATGGCTTTCCTAGCTTCTCAACTTTGTTAACTTGTTTCTCATGTTCCCTCAAATTCTCTCAGGTTAAATATATTTTCCTGTTTTTAGGGGCCAAGCAGAGAAGGAATTCAGTGTGGAGGTTGAAGCTATTGGTCATGTGCGCCATAAAAATTTGGTTAGACTGTTGGGGTACTGCATAGAAGGAACTCATAGGTATGATTTTCATTTTGAACATATTATATATCAGGAATGAGTCTGCCATGCTGTTTAAAAATCAAAATATTGAAATACAAATATTCATTGTATCTAATATACATAATTCATGCCCCATCTTAAACATTGAGCCTTCCCCTGTGAAATGGGGTACACGGTACCACTGAGGCTAACTTCTGGTTGCTGAAGAATGCTGTTTTATCACGCTCTTAAACTAGTAGCATGATGACGCTGCTTGAATTGTCTGTTTTCCTTTTAGATTTTATATATCATTTCTAAGAGTTTCCATCTCATCATATCAGGATGTTAGTCTATGATTATGTCAATAATGGCAATTTAGAACAATGGCTTCATGGAGCTATGCGCCAACATGGATATCTTACTTGGGAGGCCAGGACGAAGGTTCTTCTTGGTACAGCTAAAGCGTAAGTTAATTCAACTCTATCTTTTCCCAACATTATAGATCTCATTACGTCGTACATTTATTGCAGTCTTGCATACTTGCACGAAGCAATTGAGCCAAAAGTGGTGCACCGAGACATAAAGTCGAGCAATATACTGATAGATGATGACTTCAATGCCAAGGTTTCTGATTTTGGCCTGGCTAAGCTGCTTGGTGCCGGAAAAAGTCACATTACAACTCGGGTCATGGGAACATTTGGGTCAGTATATTTTTAGTATTGCTTCCAAATTATTATGTATGCCAAGTAATACTTGCATTTTATGCTTTTTCATTCTTTTGTTCTTAGTGGCCATAAGGGTTGGAGTTGTAAAATTGTTGTTTAAATTATACTGATTTATAAGCGTAATCATATTTCATGTTCAATTTCCTTCCATCAATTTTTACAGGTATGTGGCTCCTGAATATGCAAATACTGGCCTTCTAAATGAGAAGAGTGATGTTTATAGCTTTGGGGTTGTGCTTTTAGAAGCAATCACTGGCAGAGATCCTGTAGACTATGGTCGTCCTGCTCAAGAGGTATTAAGCATTAATATAATACAGTAGATTTTAGAATCCTTACAAAAAGATATGGTTCTAGATTTTCACTACTATAAAAAAGCCTTTTGATTGTAGCATACCCGTAATTTGGGAGTCTGGATTCAGCATGATTATTAGAATTATACATCTAATGCATTTGAGATTTGGAGGTATCATTATTACTTTAGTGAAAAGTTTGGATTGTAATTATAGAGATTTTTTTCTTTATCAGCTGTCTCATATAATCTATAGATACCATTACTTTGTGAAAAACTTAGTAACCATATTTGGTTAAATAAAAAAAAGAATTAGAAACCACGTGATGCACTTGAGATTTCTACATATAACCGCTACTATTATCAATAACAATCTAGATTTAAAAGTAGATGGAAAGCTCCATCATCTTATGAAATTCATGCATACCAAAAGTTTCATAAGCTATATGTTAATTTATATATTCTTCTTATGTTCCTACAATAATTTTCTATTGGATTGTTTATTTTTGCGGTTCTAAGAATTTTGCTTATTAATATCTGATGGAACTTTACATCTATTTAGTGATTATGTTGAATAAAGTTTCCAAGTCAAATAATAATAATTATTTTTACATAAAAGTCTATTTAGTGATTATTTTTACTCGTTATGAGTTTGGCTTGGTTTACTTATTTGGAACATCCATTGATTCTTGATCATTCAGAGTTTTGCAGTCTTGATGAATGTAAACCTTGTTTACAGGTTAATCTTGTAGACTGGCTAAAAATGATGGTTGGAAGCAGACGTTCAGAGGAAGTCGTGGATCCAAACATTGAAACAAGGCCATCAACAAGAGCCCTGAAGCGAGCCCTCTTAACTGCTTTAAGGTGTGTTGATCCAGATTCTGACAAAAGACCCAAAATGAGCCAAGTTGTTCGTATGCTTGAGTCAGATGAATATCCCATACCACGGGAGGTGAGTTGTGGATTGCAACAATAGAGTATTAATTTTATAGCATAAAACTTTTTATGCAGTTTTTCTTAAATCATCTACTCGTAAGTGCTAACTCTATTTTTTGATGAGTGCATTCATAATTGATTACACTGAGACTGCAGATATTTCAACTACTTGTCCCTAACTTTCTTTTTTGCCAAGTTAAATGATGGCCGGAGGCTCTCTCTTCTTCTGGTCATTCTCTCTCTCTATATATATATGTGCGCGCGCACACATACGTATGATTTGTGCTTTCACCCCCTTTCCCAACACGATGGAATTTCTTACTTAGATGCGTGGAATGCCTCCTGATTAGGCCTACAAACAGCCAGTGGCAGAATCAGAACATTTTTAGAGGGGGTCAAAATACATCGGTAAAAAAAATTTATTTATTGGTGCTTGGAGTGTTTCTTTCAAATTCATTTTACCCAATTATAATATTTCACAACATCCTATTTCAATCATTGTCAACCTTTGAGTTAAGAGTCTAATGACTTTAAATACACACACACACACACATATATATATATATATATATTAATTTCCTTCGAACTATGAGACTATTAATCAGACTTTGAAGTTTTTAGTCAACTGATTAGCTACTTTTATGGATAAATTACAAATTATAATATTATATATTCAAAACCTTATATTGTGGTTCAACAATGCTACTATCACATAAAAAATGGTCACATAATGCTCACACACACATGCATACTGTGGGCCCCTGCCTGACATTGGGGCCGACAATATGCATGTGTGTATGTAAGCATTATGTTACCTTTTTTTATATGATAGTAGCATTATTTATTGTGGTTCTGGTCATCTTCTTTGGAGACAACTAAGAGGAGCCACTCAAAGTTAGAAAATGAATTAAGTTATTCTCATTTACAAAAAATTGATACCAAGGTATGATTAAATCAGTAAGACAAATGAGTGCAATATTAATTACTCCCTCCGTTCCTATTTAAATGACGTTTTAGAGAAGAGCATAAGAATTAAGATAATGATTGGAAAGCATTAAATATAGTACTTAATTGTCTATAATACCCTTAAATCATTAATTTATCATAGCACAAGAGTTTAAAGTACCAAAAAAATAGGTAGAGCAATGAGGGATAATTTTGAAAAAATTATCATTAATTCTCTTAGATTTAAACAAACGTCAATTAATTAGGGACAAATAAAAAACTCTAAAACGTCATTTAAATAGGGACGGAGGGAGTAATTAATTATCAAACTTATTTAACATTATTTTATCTTATAGTAATATTGTTAATTAATACTTATATATAAATACACATAAATGATGGCATCATCAAATCAAATAAATTGGAAAAATTTATTAAATGATGACATCATCAAATCAAATCAAATCAATTGAAAAAATCGTTGAGTCCACTCTTAATTAATTAAGTGAGTTAACTCACTTAATTTGATAACTCATATATTCTTCTATTCTTATATATAAATACAATTAAATGATGATACACAAATAATTTTTTATTTTTATTCTCTAACAAGAGAAGGTAAGTCTAAAATATTTTTTATTTTTCGTTATACCAAACTTATTATAATATTTTATATTAAAAAAATTGTTTAAGATAATATATCTTAACCAATTTTATGTAGGATAATTTAATTATTATAATTTTATTAAGATATTCAATTTTTAGATATAGCCAATTAAAAATTTGAAAATATCATTATTATTAAATTAATTAATTGAAATATATAGTGTAGGTTTTCTTTCTCAAATATTACTATAATCAATTTAATTTAGCGCAAAAATTTATTAGGAATTAGTATTCCAATTAAACTCAAATATCACTATTTGATTAGTGTTATTAGGCATTTACGGGTAAAAATAATTACTGAATTATGTTGTTTTTTTTTACATGAATGTCTGACAAATTATTAAAATCATTATTCAAACTAGTCCGTGCATTGCACGGGTTATCAACTAGTTTATTATAGGTGGAAGGACATGAAGAAGCAAATGAATTAATATCATCTCATAACAAAGATCAAATTTAATTAATATTAGCATGTTTTAGATTCCAGGGTAGGGGGTCATATGACCCCCCTGGCCCTCCCTGGTTCCGCCAGTGCAAACAGCTTGGCTCGAGCTCATTCTTGTGTAGTAAACGAGTCTAGTTTAAACATCCTAAAGCTTGTCTCGGTTGATTCATTGCAGCTATACACTGTTTCTCTAGTTGTAAACTTAGGCTTGTGGCTAACTATCATCCTACTGTTAATATGACCATTATACACTTTCTTCTGTAAACTGTATAGTCTGAGAAGTTCAACCTCGAATGGTTTTATATATGTTGCCACCAGTTCGGTAGTGCATAGTATGCGTAGTAATATTTTCTAATTTGAATTTTAAATAAATAATTCTTCTCTGGGGTTAACATGCACACATAATGACATAAAAAAAATGAAAATCCCACCTTAATCCCCCAACCAGTATCACCGGGCACTTATCACTCCCTCCCATTCCACATAAGGGTGTTCGCCTTTCGTGCCGGAAGGAGCTTAGTAGGCTTTGAAGATTGATTTTTAAAAAGAAATATATAAAATAGCTCTTTCTACTCGTATAATTGTTTAGGTTCATGCTCATCTGTGGTACACCTTATTTAGTCTTTTACTTAACCATTTTCGTATACTTTTCCCAACGACATATACAATAATACAATGCAAGCTGGCTCTCTCCAACCAGCCACAGTTGCGCTTTTACGAAACTTTGACTTGTGCAGCTCTTGAGCATTAGAATAACTGTTAAAAAATGGCTTGACATGGATTTTAATGGTTATATTTTTCAGGATCGAAGGCATCGAAGAACTCAAGCAGGTAGCATGGACATTATATCCCAGCGGGAGAACTATGACACAGACAAAAGTGACAATCCAGATTTAAGGTCAGAGAGCAAAAGAAACAATCAAACGTAGCCAATGTGCGATTCGTCTAGAGTACACCGGGGTGGTATTAACCAAGTGGTAATCCTTACGTATTTTGGACCTTAATTAAGTATGGAATTTGGGAGGCTAAGTTGATTTTCATGAGGATATTAGGAGCAAATGGGACAGTTTGGGGGAGGAACCCCTCAGGGAAGAGGTTCAAAGAACAAGTGGCAGTAGGAGAAACTTCTTCAGAGAGTTTTTCTGAATTTGCGTTCTTTGCCCTCTGCCCAATCTTTACTTTTTTCTCAGTGTTTGAAAATAGGTGATTGTTATGTGTATGCAAGTGACTGAAGGTTTTTGTTTTAAGGTTTAATTTTTTTATTTTCATTTTTTTTTCTGGGGTGGGGTGGAGTGGAGAAGGTGAGGAGGGGATTGGGTTTGTACAGGTACAAATTTCTTTTGCTATTCATTGTTTGATGAAATTCTCTTCTTTTTGTTGACCAGTCCAAAAAAATAAAAGACAAGGCATGTTCTAATGGTTGTCCATGGTGTCACCAGCTCCAACTTAGTTATTATTATTATTATAAATAATAAAGCTGATTGCCAATAGCTTTTCAATTTTAAAATTTCTAGAAACTACACGTCCTTTAAAAAAGAATATCTTTTTTGGAATATTTTGAATAGGACACACCCTTATAATATATATATATATATATATATATATATATATATATATATACACACATAGTCTGTCTCTCCAACGAATCATAGGAAGCGAACTAAAAACTGTACATGTAGAATTTATCTAAACTCCATTTTCCACTAAGTTAGGAATCTATTATTTATTATTAAGAAATATTATGCCCAATGTATCCTATTCAAACCTCAATAGTAAGAGAATTGGGTTTAAAGCAAGTTTCATTTATAGAGGAAAATTGTAATAGACTCGCGCCAAGTCATTACTTATTTATAGCTGAATTGTTGATGAAATTGTGGTAGAGGATGTATCTTTACACCCACATAAAATGAAAAGAATTAAAATAGTAATGCCCAAATACAACTAATTAATAATTATCAATTTCAAAGTGATCAAAATTATGAGGTAAAATTGTTTTTTTTTATAAAATTTAAAAGAGTAAATAGAAAAATATTAAAAAGTATAAAATAGTAATAATATATATAAAGTTATAAGGGCAAAAGAGTAAAAAGAGAAAAAAGAAAAGAAAAAGTACAGTTAAAGCAGTGATATATGCACACTTTAAATTGATTGTTGTACTCCTTTAGATATTAAAGAGGTTATATTATTCTTAATTAATGAGAAATCAACTCTATTTCCTTTAATTAATGAGAAATAAATTAACATGTTAATCACTTATTTATTTTAATTGAAACTTTTTTTTAAAAAAACAAGTCTAAATAATTTTCTTTTTTCTTGGAATTTTAAATTTTTGTAAATTTATTTCAAGTCAAAATATAATTTTTTGAATTAGATGGACCAATAAACTATATTATGGGTACTTTAATAAAATAGCAAGTTAAATAATTTACCCTTATACATCTTTTTTGTTTTTTTTAAATATATTTTATGCGTTCTAATCTTTAATTCAAAATTAAATAAATTATATTATAAAATATCTCAAATAAAAAAAGAATGATATTAAGTAAAATTGTAAGAAGATAAGAAATTTAATATATTAATTCAATTTTTTATACGGTTCAAAATTAACTTTTGGCCAAATATTATGTTTGTCTGTAAGGATTATACTTGAAATTGAACTATTAATCTCAAGTCCCTGTTTGTTTTTAAAAATAGACTTGGGATTATTAGTTTTGAGATAATAAAATGACTTGAAAGGAGAACTAATTATAATCCCTACCATTTGAAGCTAAAAATTTATGGACAAAATTAACTTTTAATTTTATTAAAAAAGACCGATGTATCTTATCCTAATTTTTATCTATGATCTATAATTAAACTAATGAGGATATGATATCTTTATTATTAATAGTAAGAGTATAATAGTTCAAAAGGTAAGTTTTAATCCAATCCTTTAAATAATTATGAACAAAACGAATATACCATTTGATTATTTTAAGTTATCATATGAATAATCTCATAAAAACCAAACAAACATGTGACCAGGACTATTTAATTCAAATATTAATAGTCTTGAGATTATAATTCATGAAAATATAATCTCACAATTATAATACTTGCAAACAAACAACATAACTATGCCTTCTATCTTATAAATATAATGTATAAATGATTAATTTATTTTAAGTATATTAAGAGTAATATAATCTTTATCAACATATTATTATAAAAGAAAATTGAAAAGAGACAAAATAAGAAGTCAAAAGAGTACAATGCTCAACACCAATGCTCTTGTTCTGTTTTATATGATAACAAACTCAGTCAAAATCAATCTTTTTGGCGCCATGTAGCTGTCCTGTTTGATTACTGTTCTAAATAATTGTGGGTTTGTTTCCAAATTCTTTAAAATTGTTAATATGTGAGTTAACCCAAATGATTTAACACCAAATCCATTGATGTGGACCACCTGTATGATGAAATGACTGAATGACATGGTGATGAATGATATCTCCAAATGCAAGTCAGTGTTAAAAGCATAATCTGAAGTAGCTAGGAAATGACTGAATGACATGGTGACATAATCTGTATGAATGAAGTAGCTAGCATAATCTGTATGATGAAATGACTGAATGACATGGTGACTGAATGATCTCGTTTTGGTTATATTTGGGGTTATTCTGATGAGGTAATTAAACCGAGTCAAAGCAAATATATAAAAAGAAATTTTGTTTTGTTGGAACATAAATTTAATGTGGTGTCTAACCGCTAGTGTGATGGATGGAATTTGGAAATCACAAGGTAATATTGTAAAACTCTTTTCGATATTCCCATTATCAGATTTCCTGATCAAGAAATTTAAGTCATCATCTCTACGCATTCATTATTTTAAAGCTGTTTTATTTATTTATTTGTATTGTATGGATAACAGCATGTGCACTTGACTGAAGGGATGATGATCATGTTTCAGTTTGCGGGAGTATTTGATAACTGCATGCAAACATTTTTGACTTCACTAAAGAAGACAAATTATACGGTGACATGCAGCCGGAAATAAGCGGCTTTCTAAATTTTGATCCAACTGTTTATGTTTTAGTTTTGGAACTTGCATGCTTGTTGTGAAAATTTAATTACTCCCGAATTACTATTACAAAAGACATGGAATTTGATAGAATTATGAGGGTCGTCTCTTCAAAAAACTTACTCCATGTGACTACTAAAGTTTATTGGGTTTTCATATTATATCTACGTTCAGTCTAAAAGATTACACTTTATTTTTTATTTAACATTTCTCTAATCCATCCCTACATAGCAATATATCCACATCAAAGATATTGATTCTATTAACGTCAGAAGCCAGCAAAGTCACTAAAGTTAAGCACAAGAGGCCTTCTAGTTCACATAAACTAACAATATTTCTTAAAAGGATATAATTACTTTCCCAACTTACTGCATAGGAATGTACTCCCTATTAAATAAAGATAATTCTTGATGCGTATCTGAACAAATAGCTAGCCAAGTTGGTGATTTTGAAATAACAGCACTTGTGTATCAGATGGGGTGGGGGTGGGGGGTGGTACAAAAAGCCTAGCTAGTGAATTGCTGTCCAATTTTATAAACTCAACCAAGCTTAATCCTAAATTGCTGGTGGAGTACCTTCGTGTTTATTCTGCTATATATCCGGGTACTTGTGTGTTAACGTACATGCAATATTATCCTTAGTTTTGAGAGTTCTAATTTGCAGGAAGTATATATTGTAAGATGGTCTTCTTGTCAAGATGTCAATAGACATCATGTAGATGCTCCTCTAGTATCTGGAACACAAGGACTTTATAATTTATTACTCGTCTTTGCATGGAAAATAATTACATATTGGTGTATGGTTCTTGGCTAAGCGGTAACTCTTGCCTTATGATTTTTATGAGGTCAAGAGTTGGATTCTTTCAATTCTTGGATGTGCGAGTGTGGTGTGGGTGTGTGTGGAAATTAGCAAAAAAATACAATAAAATAATTATATTGATTTTTCTATAAACAAACAATTATTTTGTCAACCGCATGGAATAAATGGTTTGAACTACTAAAACCTTCAAGACAAGCAGCTAATAACAATGGAGCTAATATAAAAATATAAAAAACAACCAGAAGATTACTTAATATGGCATAGGCTGCAAGCTTCATATATACATATATATATATATATATATATATGTATATATGGGCTAAATTGTTATGTGAGAAGATATTGCCTAAAACAAATCATGCAAAACTTGTTGGGCTGACGTACATTGGTTGTTAAATATTTTAAATTTCAATATACAAAGAAAGATGGAAGACAATATGTAGTCCAATTCAAGGAGAAGACTTTGCTATACATTTGTATATATCTATATATATATATATATGTTTGTCTCGATCTCTTTATATATATCATTGCCAGTTTGAAGCTCTTCAAGGCCATTCGAATAATGGCTCTGTTAGTTGGTGCAGAAGAAATAGAGTCACTGAGAACTGAGCTCTCAGAGATAGGAAGAAGTTTGAGATCGTCTTTCCGGCATCTTGCCTCTAGTTTCAGAATCAATTCAAATTTAAATTCTTTGAATTACAATGTAGATGAGCACCTGAAACTATGGGCTGAGGTTGATAGATTGCCTACTTTTGAACGCTTGAAGTCATCATTGTTTGATATTGAAGATGATAGGGACATACTTGGTGATACAGGGAAGCGGGTAGTTGATGTTACTAAGCTTAGTGCTCTAGAACGGCATATCTTCATTGAGAAGCTCATCAAGCACACTGAAAATGACAACCTTCGATTGTTGCACAAACTTAAAAAAAGAATAGACAAGTAAGCACTAGCTTTTACTCTTGACATATATATATATATATATATATATATATATATATATATATATATATATATATATATATATATATATGTACACGAGCAATCACACAAATCGAAAATTAAGAAGAACATTAATGAAACAGAATACCAATGTAAATATGCTGCATGTATTTTGGTGTTCATACATTGCTCAAACACAAATATGCAAATATACATATATATATATATATATAGTCCGCTTCTCCAGCGAACTAGCTTTTACTCTTGACATTATATATATATATATATATATATATATATATATATATGTACACGAGCAATCACACAAATCGAAAATTAAGAAGAAACATTAATGAAACAGAATACCAATGTAAATATGCTGCATGTATTTTGGTGTTCATACATTGCTCAAACACAAATATGCAAATATACATATATATATATATATATATATATATATATAGTCCGCTTCTCCAGCGAACTAGAAGGAGCGAACTAAGAACGAACCAGCTATAGCGACGGTTTTTTCCGTCGCTATAGCATAGAAAGCTGTTTTTTATGCTATAGCGACGGAAAAAACCATCGTTATAACCGATTCGCTCTTAGTTCGCTTCATCCAGTTTGCTGGAGAGATATATATATATATATATATATATATATATAGGGAGTGATCCATAGCCAAAAGTGGCTATGATGTGTGCAGTAGCCAACCCATCTTCTGCCATTCACTATAAGATTTGCCATTTTTTTTTAAAAAAAAACCTCCTCCGTACACACTGTTATGGTGTGTGCGAAGAATTTTGAAAACTTATGTACGCACCACAATGGTGTGTACTTGAACTTCCCATACACACCATAATTGATGATTTTGTTATTTAAAATTTTGTCTGTCAAATCTGGGAATATTGAGAAGTACAAGATGGGTTAGCTACTACACACTTCATAGCCCCATGGACTTCACAAACCTGTTATCATTTAATATGTACAGCAAAGTTTATATTTGGTATTCATGCATCAAATTATATGGCCAATAAATGACTTCAATAGTCTTAGTTTTCACTCTTACAGCACTTTTACATTTTTGTTATTTTTTTCTTCTTCTTTCTTTACTGATTTATTTGACCTATAATGTGCTAGTTTTTCCTCCATCTTATTTTTCTGTGCATAGTAGTTGTCTATGAGTTTAACTTTTAAAGCATTTATGACTGGTTAATTGGGTTAAAGTTTCAACTAATTCTTGTAGAGTTGGTGTGAAGTTACCCACTGTTGAGGTGAGATATAAAAATATGCATGTGGAAGCAGAGTGCAAGGTAGTTCATGGGAAGCCCCTCCCGACTCTGTGGAATTCTCTCCAAAGAATGATTTCTGTGAGTTTGTTTTTTCTTGATGTAAACTAAAGAAGTTTATCAGCAATTCATATTTACTGTGTGTAATATCAGAATGCAATATTAAGTGAATATAGGAGTAGGACTGTAATTTGTTGTGTTGGTAGGTTAGATCATTAGGGGCTATAGGTTGTTTTTTTTGGGTGGAAAACTATAGCTTGTTGTTTGCTTAAGAAGAAAAAAGATTGTGCTGGTAAATTTATTAACAGGTGAGCTTCAGTCTGGGTGGATTTTCATCCAGGCAAATCTTGAAGCACCACAATGAGCCCTTTTTTTTTTTGAATTGTCCCACTTTGGATGGCATGTTCTCTGTGTCTATACAATGGCAAAATAAAAAATTAATGTATGATTACTCAATCCCATCTCTTCTAAAAGACAAAAAAAGGTGATCTCTGTCTTGTATCAGATTTTGTTGGTTGCCGAAATATAAGCAAATCAATCATGTCCTGGTGCAGCCTTCAATAATTTTCTAAATTTAATGGTGTAATTTTTGACAGGACCTTGTCAAGGTGCCTGGATTGAAGTCAAATGAGGCCAAGATTAGCATCATTAATGATGTCAGTGGTATCATTAAACCTGGAAGGTACACAATAGAGGTTAACTAAAGTTATGGATTCAAATACTAAAGAGTTATTCCAAATTTCCAGTAACTAAAAGAAATACTTTCATTTCTAGTTCTGTCATTTCATGTCTTGTTACATATCTGCTTCAAGTCTCAATTCCTTATTGCAGTGATGGTCTTGACTATCCAGCATCTTATACAGAAAACATAACTGGGTCTTATGACTAGTATTTTTTTCTTCTAAATATATGTAGATTTTTACAGGTAATAGGTATATTTGTTAATTACACTGATCTGAACATTCCAATTTTTTTCTGGTGGTTGAATCTAATCAACTCTTTTTTCCCAGGTCCTTTTTATTAAACTGCACATGCTTTAATTATTTTGTTGGTTTGTATCCTTAAATCAGAATTCCATGATTTTTTTAGTATCCTTAATTATTGGTACAATGATATGCTTGACGGAATTAATGTAGTTTACAAATCTTGTTTATCAAGGTTAGCTAGGAGATCCTCAGGTAATCTGATTGCTAAATTTTGTTTTGCAGAATAACTTTACTTCTTGGGCCTCCAGGATGTGGGAAGACCTCTTTGTTGAAAGCACTTTCAGGAAATCTAGACAAGTCTCTAAAGGTTCCTCAATCTGTTTATGCTTCATCTTAATAAAAAACTTGAAAGACATAAAAAAAATCTAGAAAGGTTGAAGCCTGAAAGGGTTCTTGTGGACTAAATAAAATACTACTCAAGTTTTCTGGATTCTAGTGTTGTACTATTTTTTTGCTGTTCCCTATGTCTTGTGTGGACACCCTCTCCCATCTGCATACTTCAATCTCGCTCTAGTAGTGGGTTCTAGTTAGTGATATATTTCTTACCTTGAGCAGACTGCAGATGATGAACTGCATTTGGATTTATAAAACTAAAACTGTTACCTCCATGTATTTGTCATTTGTTTCAATGTGACCTACCAGGAAAAAAGAAGAAGAAGAGATTTTGAGTGCTCTCGTTCAGTGGAACAGTTTTGTTCAGTGCATAAGTCGGAATTTAAGTATATTATACACTTCCTACTGGTGTTTTGAGTTCTAATTTGATTATAATGCAGGTATGATTTTAATAAAATCCAACTTCTTTTCATAAGTTTGCCTGTCTGCCCTTCTCTCGACAGGTTATTGGGGAAATTTCTTACAATGGAAACAAACTTGAAGAGTTTGTACCCCAGAAAACATCTGCTTATATAAGCCAAAATGATCAACATATCCCTGAGATGACTGTTAGGGAAACACTTGATTTTTCAGCCCGCTGTCAGGGTATTGGAAGTCGAGCAGGTAATCCTGCTTTGATCACAGAGAAACTACAATTAGTTTGGAATCTTTATTAGTATATTCTAGTACTGGTAATTGATGTAATTTTTTCTTTTTTACTTTCATAGATACCATGATTGAGGTCAGCAGAAGGGAGAAAGAAGCAGGAGTTGTTCCAGATCCAGATATAGATACTTACATGAAGGTATTATCATCTCTACTGTTCTTCCTGTCCAAACTTCTGGAGTTATGAGACTGTCTCACGATGGATAGAATCTGCCATCCTTTAAACAATTGAAATCTAGAATGAATTACTGCTATGTAGCCTTTGTTTCCTTGTAAATATGAACACACCTAGTTGCTTTATTGTCATTTTTTTTGGCTGAATTGCTTCATTGTCATTTGCTCATCTTTTTCTTTTCCCCATCCCTTACAGATATCCTGAAGGGACTTCTACTGTGGTTGTTTCAAGTAAAATTATTACTTAATTGTTGGAAATATTCTCAAGAAATTATTGTTGGGAACATGCAACTTGCAGCTGAAACATATGTGAAAGTATTTCTTGCAGATAATAATTCTATCAAACACAGGCCGACCAAAACTAAGAAATCAGCATCCCATGTGCTTCTTTGAATGACCATGGCACAGACTTAAAGAAAGAATAATCTTAAAACTATGACTACTTGGCCATCAGTAAAATTACATAATACTTCTTCTGCCTTTAAAATGATTCATCAATAGTTATGATTTATCAGTCATTCTGGTCAGGAAATGCGGTAAAGCTTAATCTGATCCCCAAATTGGAAGGCAACCTTAACTTTGAAGTAAGACTTCATGTACCAGAGATGTAGATACTCAATGCTAATGCTAGATACCTGTATCTAGCACACTGTTGACTTCAATAGGTCTCTGCAGTGTTTTGCTAATGCAATAGCTTTGTCCATCTGCTTGATTCTTAAGTATGATTTCTTGTATAAGAAATGATGAGACATGCCGCCTTAAGTTCTTAGGGAAGTTAGAGGTCATTCTTATAAAAGAAAGAAAGGGAAAATAAGCATCCATGTCCAGTGCAAGTTGATTTCCTTTTCCATTCCTTATCACGAGGTTATTCACAGGATCGTTGACAAGCTCTGAATTATCACCAAAAAAAAAAAAGATTGTTGATAATCTCTATGCTGTTGGGAAGCTCAAGTCTAAAGATGCTTTAACTCTGCTAACATTTTCAGGCAATTTCTGTTGAAGGACAAAAGGAAACTCTTCAGACTGATTACATTTTAAAAGTAATTCTTTTCAGCTGATCTCGAGCTTAATTTCTTATTTTGACAATGCATTATCCATTGATAACCTTTGAGTTCTAGTTGTGAGCTCCAGTCTGTAAGATATTGCCATTGTTCACATGTCTTTGCAGATTCTTGGTCTTGACATATGCGCTGACGTACTGGTTGGAGACGCAATGAAAAGAGGCATCTCTGGTGGCCAGAAGAAAAGATTGACCACAGGTAGTTTGAATTCAGTAATGGCAGTTTTAGTATTACTAATGCGATTTTCCAATAAAAAAAAATGTCATTTTTAACTTCAATTAGTAGTGTGTGTATAAATGGTGAGAAATAAATATATTTCGTATTCTGTAGGGGAGATGATTGTTGGCCCTACAAAAGCTTTGTTTATGGATGAGATATCAAATGGCTTAGACAGCTCCACTACATACCAGATTATTTCTTGTCTTCAACAATTCGCTCACATTACAGACGCTACTGTACTTGTTTCACTGCTTCAGCCAGCACCAGAAACCTTTGATATTTTTGATGATGTTATATTGATGGCAGAAGGGAAGATTGTGTATCATGGACCACGTAGTCATATTTTAGAATTTTTCGAGAGTTGTGGCTTTAGGTGTCCTGAAAGGAAAGGGGTAGCTGACTTCCTCCAGGAGGTAACTTGAACATAGCTCATCAGTTTTATTTTCATCTATTATGTCCTCAGTGGGCAATGCATTACTGAACATTTTGACTGTTTGGCAGGTTATCTCAAGAAAAGATCAAGCACAGTACTGGCACAGAACTGAACAAGCTCACCGTTACGTTCCTGTTGATGCTCTATCTAAAAAGTTTAAGGAATCTTCTTTCGGGAAGAAGCTAGACGAGGAGATCTCTGAGGCATTTGTGAAACCGCAGAGCCATTTTAATTCTATTTCATCCAGTGTCTACTCTCTATCAAAATGGACTCTCTTTAAAGCATGCATGTCAAGGGAATTTCTTCTGATGAAGAGAAATTCCTTCATTTACATATTCAAATCAGTTCAGGTTATCCTCAGTATATTCATTTCTTCAATCACAATCTTCTTGTTTAAGCAATAAATTTTTTTACATAATGGTACATTTCTACCGCAGGAAATTTTTTGTAATTTAGTTGCTTTCCTGTTAATTTGTAGTATATTAAAGAAAATATTTGTAATTTCTTTTGTGCAGATTGTCATATTATCATCTATTACAATGACTGTATTTTTTCGTACTCGGATGGAGGTTAATTATGTTCATGCAAACAAATATTTGGGTGCACTCTTCTACTCTCTCATCATTCTTGTAGTTAATGGATTTCCGGAGTTGTCCATGACAGTAGCAAGACTTGCAGTTTTCTACAAACAGAGAGAATTGTGTTTCTACCCGGCTTGGGGATACGCAATTCCAGCTGCCATTATAAAGATTCCTCTTTCACTCTTAGAAGCTGTAGTTTGGGTGTCTCTAACTTACTATGTCATTGGGTACAGCCCTGAGCCAGGGAGGTGAGTGCTGCATGATAAGGCTTTGATTTGATTGTTCATTAATAGTTATCTCATTTTCTTCAATTGATTTAACAAGGTGCTATTATCTTCATCTAGATTGGATGATTGACTCTCTCTGAAGTAGCTGCAACATATAACTAACAGTTGCGTTCCATAGGTTTTTCCGCCATTTAATTCTATTATTTGCTGTGCACTGGTCATCAGTATCCATGTTTCGTTTGGTGGCATCAGTCTGTCGGACTATGGTTGCTACCTTAACAACTGGTAGTTTGTCAATATTATTGGTATTAACATTTGGTGGCTTCATATCCCAAAACGTAAGGTTTTTGACATTTTTTCCCCTCCCAATTGATCAAGGATAATTGTCTCCAAACTGAACTTAAGCTTGGTTGGTTGGTGTTGCAGCCTTAATGCCAGTCTGGTTAAAGTGGACATTTTGGTTATCTCCGGTAACATATGGCGAGATAGGCTTGAGTGTTAATGAATTTCTTGCTCCGCGATGGCAAAAGGTGAGGGATCTGCTAACTATGGAAATGTTAGCCCAGCACTTGGTCATTTTCTGATTTCCATTTTTCTTTTGTAGATGCTCCCCACAAACACAACAATAGGGAAAGAAACACTTGAGAGCCATGGGTTAGACTTCGAGGGATACTATTATTGGATATCACTTGGTGCCTTATTTGGGTTTATATTATTTTTCAACATTGGATTTATCTTGGCCTTAAGTTTCTTAAAGCGTAAGTTCATCTTTCTGAATAGAAAGTCAACTTGAGAATTAGCAGAATGATATATATTTAATGTACATCTTAAAATTCATCCAGCTACTGGTTCTCGTGCTATTATTTCAAGTGAAAAACTATCTCGAACCCAAGGAAGTGAAGATCGTGTTGAAGAATCCAGAACCACGGGAAGAATGGTTCTACCTTTTGACTCCGTTAGTATAGTTTTCCAAGATGTGCAATACTATGTGGACACCCCTTTGGTAATCATAGAAACCAGTCTCATATATTTCTACAGTAACTGGATCCCTTCTGATCAATTTACTTGGGTCCTTTTTGGTTTTTAGGAAATGAAAGAGCGTGGATTCAATCAGAAAAAGCTTCAACTTCTTTGTGATATTACTGGTGCACTCAGACCTGGCGTTCTTACAGCATTGATGGGTGTCAGTGGAGCCGGGAAAACAACACTTCTTGATGTTCTTGCTGGAAGAAAAACCAGTGGCACCATTAAAGGTGAAATTAAGATTGGAGGGTACCCTAAGGTTCAACAAACATTTGCTAGGATTTCAGGATACTGTGAGCAAACTGACATACATTCTCCACAAGTTACTATAGAAGAATCAGTCACTTTTTCTGCTTGGCTACGTCTTCATCCTCAGATTGATTCAAAAACTAAATATGTATGATCTTTTTCTGTTGACTACTCTTTCTTGCGTCCATTGTTGACATTCTTCTCTATCTTTAATTATTGTTGCATGTCTTGCAGGATTTTGTAAAAGATGTCCTTGAGACCGTTGAGCTCGATGGAATAAAAGATTCCTTGGTTGGCATGCCCGGTGTTAGCGGTCTATCAACTGAGCAACGCAAGTGTCTCACCATAGCTGTGGAGCTTGTTGCTAATCCCTCAATTATTTTCATGGATGAACCTACTACTGGATTAGATGCAAGAGCGGCTGCGATTGTCATGCGAGCAGTCAAGAATGTGGTTGATACTGGAAGAACAATTGTTTGCACCATTCACCAGCCAAGTATTGATATATTTGAAGCATTTGACGAGGTAAGAAACAACTGACCAACTTTTATACAGAACTTTATAACAAATTTTGTTTGTCAACTAAAGCAAGTGGATAGTGTTTATATGGAACTATAAGCCTCTTAAACCCATTTTTGCTTGCTTTTCCAATATTCATTTACTGATTTAGCACAACATCAACACCCGAGTACAAGTTCAATGTACCACCCTAGTATCAGTCTTTGTAGAGTTTGCTGAATATAAGCATTCGATATATACTTTTGGTTGGTGAGGCACAAGCAATTGGTATTTACTTAATCTGTTTGTTCAATGACCGATGACCCATCCACAAGAAATAGAGATAGAAGTAGGTGTTGTGTGGGTAGTATATACATATTTTAAGCATCTAGTTGCATGTGGTTATCTGCCTGTTCTTTTGGTACATTTCTCGGCATGTTTTATAGCTGTTATGTTCTCGTTCATGAATGCTTAAGCTAGCATAGTAGCTTCTTATATGACTGTTCGAAGTATCCAGTCTTACCACCAGTATCTTTCTATTTTAAAATATGGATACTTGTACCATCTTTAAATCACTTTAGTTTATAGAGCATTCCGTGACTTATGGTATTAGAATCACAATTTGGGTTCAAGTCTTTCTACTTTATCCGGTCATGATATGTTGGTTCAATTTATATTTTGTTACGATATAGGCTCAAACCCTGTCTCCTCCTGAAAAACTTGCTATTATAGCCGAAGTACATTCTTACATCACATCTTCCTTATGAATCATTAGATATTTTAAACATTAGTTCGTTAAAGACGTATAACGTTAAAACTTCTTGCAATCTACTTCAATATTTACAATTTGAATGTAAAATAATTTGGTCAAGTACCTCCTTGAAATTCTTTGCATGCAGCTAATTCTGTTGAAATCTGGTGGACATGTGATCTACTCTGGACCATTGGGCCAAAACTCGAGTAAAGTTATTGAATACTTTGAGGTAAGTTTCCACAATAGCACAATCAGATTTTTGACTAGTTTCCTTTTTTGCACATGACATGATAGGCAACTTTTGATTGATCAAATTTTCATTTAAACGCAACAGGGCATCTCAGGAGTGCCCAAGATTAAAAAAAACTACAATCCAGCAACATGGATGTTAGAGGTCACTTCTAAATCTGCAGAAGCTGAACTTGGCATGGATTTCGCCCAAGTTTATGAGAGTTCTACTTTGCACGAGTGAGTGCAGCTCCTAGCACTTGTTTGAGTTGTTTAATTGTGGTTTTAACTTCTAAACAATGTTTTACAAACTTTTGTTACGAGGCATGATTGTCATTGTTGGATTACCTGCTTCTAAAGCTGTAAAATGAGTAAACAGTTCTGGCTCATATTCGTTCAAAAAATTCAAACTGCTTGGGCTCATGCTCGACAATCCTCGATCAAACCTTATTCTCGATAAATTTTGTGAACCAAATCTGAACAACTCAATACTCAGCTCGACTTACCCTTACCTGTTTCTTGTTGTTCATTCAGTTCCATCTTTTAGTATTGTAAGTAGTTCCCATCAAGTTGATTTTGCTGCTAATTTTAGTGTATATATGGTAGCTTTTGTACGAGGGTTGGTGCTAGTTGGAGGTTGAGATTGTTGCTTCATCTATAGTATTATCAGTACATATATGGGTATAGGCATTTCACTTATGCCTGCCTGATTCGTCGTTTCTTATTATCATATTGATTGTAGGAGAAATATAGAGCTAGTGAAGAGCTTGAGTATTCCACCTCCAGGTTCAACAGAGTTGTATTTCCCCACCCGCTTCTCACAAAATGGTTGGGGACAGTTTAAATCTTGCCTATGGAAACAACATTTATCTTATTGGAGAAGTCCTTCATACAACCTGACACGTTCTTTGTTTATGATTTTTGCCTCTTTCATTTTTGGGCTACTCTTTTGGGATCAAGGAAAGAACATGTAAGTGAACAAAATTCAAGTTAAGGGTATATAAAACTTTATGCCTGCCATGTGTTTTTCTTATGTTTTCAGGTATCTTTTTATTTGACAGAAATAATCAGCAGAGTTTGTTCAATATGCTTGGTATAATGTTTAGTGCTACCATGTACTGTGGCATAAACGATTCCTCGTCTGTTATACCGTATGTCACCACAGAAAGAAATGTTCTGTATCGGGAAAGATTTGCCGGGATGTACACTCCTTGGGCTTATGCACTTGCGCAGGTATAACCCTTTTGGGATCATCTTGTGTTAATACTATGCTACTTGTTGTTTGATAGTACTTGCACTAAAAACTAAGACCGTAAAATGATCAAACAGTTCTGGCTTGATAAATTACTCGAACCTCCTCAAATTGTAATTTTCTATCGATACTCGGATTATATTCGTTCAAAGTTCAAACTGTTCAGACTCGATTCGGGATCGTGCTCGACTCGATAGCTAAATGAACCTCAATCAAACCTTATTTTATACTCGATAAATTTTGTGAATCAAATCTGAGCAACTCAGTACTCGGCTCGGTTTATTTACATCCTTACTAAACACTATATATCTAAATAAAAGCCAAGTTAGGTTGCATGGAATGATTTTTTAACAAACTTTGACAGATGATGATATTTTTATTTCTGCTTATTGAAATTTTGTGCTTATTTTGTAGGTGATTATTGAAGTTCCTTACATTTTTGGGCAGTCAGTTGTATATGTGATGATTACATATCCAATGATCGGATATTATTGGTCAGCTTACAAAGTTTTCTGGTACTTTTACTCCATCTTCTGTACACTGTTGTACTTCTGTTATATGGGAATGATGCTTGTTGCATTGACTCCTAGCTATCCACTTGCTGCAATTCTAAGTTCTGCAGTCTATGCCATGTTTAACTTGTTCTCTGGATTTATTATTCCTCAACCGGTAAGTTTTTTCTCTCTCCTTCCCTGGACTAGCCATTTCCTTTATTTTTTTCTCTCCAAATTAAAACTCAAAGACAGGGATCCGGTTAGCATGAAGTGAACTTCATGCTCAATACAGTGCTGACACACAGACAGGAGGGTGATCTCTGCGCCTGCGTATCAACACTATATTGGGCATTAAGTGAACTTACCATGAAGTTCACTTCATGCTAACCACTCACTTAAAGACAGACAGAGTGTAAGTACGTCTTTGGACTTAAAAAACGCCCTAACGCAGTTTTCAAACCCTAAAAACAAGCTCAAATAAACCTTTTTTTTGTGGAACGGAGGGCGTATCAACAATCGAGCTACAAATTACAACAAAATTGTGTTGTTAATGCAGCAAATTCCCAAGTGGTGGTTATGGTTATATTATCTTATACCCACATCTTGGACACTAAATGGCATGCTGTCCTCTCAATATGGTGACAGAGAGGAGGAGATTATAGTATTTGGAGAAACCAAGACAGTTGCAGCATTTCTAAGAGATTACTTTGGATTTCACCATGATCGTTTACCTATAGTTGGTGTTATAATGATTTTATATCCTATTGCTTTTGCTTTTATTTTTGCATATGCTATAGGGAGGTTAAATTTTCAGAGGAGGTGAATTAAACTCAAGTTGTTGTAGTATAATATGGTTAGCTGTTCAATAAGTTTTGGCATTTTGATATTGTTGCACCATGAAATAATAAATCCAAAGTTTTTAATTTGTGTAAAAAGAATAATGTGTTTAAGCTATTTTTGAGAACAAATGGATTTTTTATTTTTTATTTTTATATTATCAAACGGGAGGAAGATCGATGTTGACCGTTACTTTTGGTGTAACGCCGAAATAAATGTGGGTCTAATTTAGTATTTATTTTTGTGGAACTATCAATTTATCAATTCGATCCCTTGAAATTAATATGCTCAACTAAAAATTGTGGCATCTTTTTTCATTTGTTAAATTACAAGGAACTTGAAAACATTAATCTTGCATTTATTACAAAATCTGAAATTCTGACAATCACTATATAAAAGGGAATTGATATTTCTATAAATAAAAATGATAGTTCTACAAGTTTTCTCTCACGTGAATAGTAAATGGGTCACACACTCATGTGGCATGGAACTTATGAAAATATCAATTTTTACTTGTGGAAATAAAAAAAGTTGTCAGAGCATTGATATTTTCAAGAATAATTATCATAATCTTGCATTTATTACAAATTAAATTTGAAATTGATATTTCTACAAATAAAAGCGATAGTTCTACAAGTTTTCTCTCACATGAATAGTAAATGGGTCACATACTCATTTGACAGGGAACTTATGAAAATATCAAATTTTACTTGTGGAAATAAAAAAAGTTGCCGAGAATTGATATTTCCAAGAATAATTATCATAATCTTGCATTTATTATAAATTAAATCTGAAATTCTGACAATCACTATATAAAAGGAAATTGATATTTCTTCAAATAAAAGTGATAATTTTACAAGTTTTCTCTCACATGATTAGTAAATGGGTCTCACACTCGTGTGACAGAGAATTTATGAAAATATCAATTTTTACGAAATAAAAAAAGTTGGCGAGAATTGATATTTCCAAGAATAATTATCATAATATTGTATTTATTACCAAAATTTTGAAACAACAAATTAACTTCCCAAATGTAACTGATCATATTATTTAAGCTGAATGAGACGGAGAGTAATTTGTCCAGCCGAGTGAAGGAAAAGAAAACTCCATGGCAATGACAAATTCCTCCTTGCATTTTATTGGTTTCCTCCTCTGCTTGTTTGCTTGCTGTAGCTGTGCCATGCGGACCGGGCAGAAGCAAGTAAGTTTCATAAATTCTTATTTCCTATCACTTTCAGATCAGCCGATGCCGATCCATACTCCATAGTTAAGTTATTCCGAAATACTGTGTTGCAAAATTAAGGTCTTTTCTTTTCTTGCTTTTTTTTTCCCTTAAAATTCTGGCCGACAAATCTTACGACAGTCGGCGACGGTTTTTTCCATCGCTATAGTATAAAAAACTGGATTTCTATGTTATAATGTCGGAAAAAATCGTCGTTATAGCCGGTTCGTTCCTAGTTCGCTCCTTCCAGTTCGCTGGAAAAACGGACTATATATATATATATATATATATATATATATATATATATATATATATATATGAAAACCGAGGTCGGCTATAAATCAGTCTTAAAACAACATGGTATTTCGACTTTGGTAATAAAATAGTGAAATGACTGTAATGTCACTAATGAAAATGATGAAAAGACAAAAAGTGTGGAGTTTTTTTTAAGTGGAAATTAGAGTTTTTATGGATGTATATATTTATGTTGGTGGGTGCATGCATGCATGATGCAGAATCAGAGGTGGTGTGTGGCTCAAGTGTCAGCCCCAGCTGATAAACTTCAGGCATTTTTAGATTCATGTTGCTCACAACTCAACTGTGCTGAAATACGACCGGGTGGGTCATGTTATGAGCCCAACACCCTGAGGAACCATGCATCTTATGCACTTGATCTGTATTTGAGGAATAAGGGAATATGCAACTCTGAAATTGGGACACCATCTATAAATGATCCCTCTTTTGGTCACTGTCATTACCCATGAGTTGGTTCCTAGTCCCCCCAAAGGAAAGAGATTACTAATCAAAGGCCGTTGTAATAATATCTTTTATAGCCAAATTGGAAAGAGATTGAGAAAAAGAGTTGCATGTTATGTAATTTTCATCACTGGAAGTCTGGAATACTAATTTCTTATTTCATAAATATCTTCTTTTTCTTTTTATACTTTGAGAAAAGAGTCCTGCTATTATATTACTATAAATTTGTGCCAAATTATAACTGAAAAATGTAAATAAATTGAATTGTTTTTACTAAACTTATCCACGTAACTGAGAATCAAAAGAGTTACAAGTCATTCAGAGAACAACAATAACAAAGAAACAATAAAAAAGTTGGACAAATTTTCTAATTTCTTTTTACAAAGTCAGCACATAAATGATCATCTCTTACGCTCTGTTTCTGAGTTTTGAACAGAAAAAAAAAGAATAGAAAACTTAAATTAGAACAGAAAAGAAAAGAGTAGAAAACTTGAAATTTTCCTTTGTGTTTTTTCTGAGTTTTTAATAAAAAAGAATAGAAAATATAAAATTGAGGACATGAATTGTAATTTTAATTATTATATTAAAAGTTGAGAATAATATGAAAATTATAAAAATATTACTTATTTCAATTTGTTAGTGGCCAAGTTTTCTATCCATTTCTTTTATTAAAAAACTCAGAAACATAAGAATTGAAAAGAAAACCTAAATTTTCTGTCCATTTCTTTTCTTTTATGTCTATTTTAAAACTCAGAAACAGAGAGAGTGAGAGATTACAAAGTTTTATAATTTGTTATGAGAAAGTTAATTGGCGCACTCTCATTTGTATTACTTCACTTGTATAACAGAGATGAAATATTACTAAAGAGCTAACAAATTTTCTTCCTTTTTACACATAAATGACCATCTCTTACTAGAAATTAGGCACCTCAATGGCCTATACCATTAAGTACTACTAGGATAAATCTAAAACAGGGCACCTCCAACCAAATCTACCGAACTTAACAGAACTTCCAGCGTTTGTTGCAGTTTACACATGTTACAAATGTAGTCATAGGTTCATCAGCACTCCGAGTTTGCAACTGGTAATAAGTGCATTTCCTTTTTCCGCATCGACCACACTTGAAACTGTTAGTAGTTGCCTCCGGTTGTTTTCCACGCTCGCATTCAAATAAAGCTTTCTCTTTAATCTTTTTATTCTCAAGTTGCCTTTCATTGCTTGCCATTTCTTCAGGTTTCATTTCAAGGACCTGCTCTGGCTTGACATGTCCTAAGAGAACTTTTCTACGGAAATCCGGGTTGCTTGAATCCTTAATATTGAACATAATAGATCTATATTTGACCTTCTGTGCACCATTAGATCGGCCCCACTTCTCAAACATTGCAGATTCCAAACACACAGCAACTCGAATAGGGTCGCATGCATCTACTTTGCCTCTTAGATGCTCTTCAACCTCGCTCGAAACTCTGCATAAAGCTTCTGAAAGAAGTTCCCGAATCTTGTCCCGCACAGCATCGTTACAGTAAACAAGATTAGACAGCTTTGGGGCTGCAACTGTGGTCAGTGTAGGTTTTCGCACTTCTGGAGTTTGTTTCCCATGTGTGGCTATCGTTACAACCTCTTTCTGTTTCCCAACAGAATTCCCTAGATTCTTGACAGCATCAAAAGCTTCAACTTTTTTCTCAGTTGCGTATGTTTCAGATTTAATAAGCTTCTCAGATCTTAGTATAACACTTGAATCGTTTTTCTCAACATTCTCAACCTTCAAGGAGTTCAGTCCCAAAACTTTTGATGCCTCAGATGTCTCTGCACCGACAGGCGAAAAACTTCCATTCCTATTCTTCTTCAGTGTTTCTTCAACAACTATGTTCTTCCATATCTCAACTAAATGAACAGCCAAAGCCTGAATCTTTTTCCTAGGATGTTTTGTCAGATGCCGAAGCCGTCTGCCAACCTGAAATAATATTAGTATAAATAAGATCTATTGGGAAAACGCGAACCCATAGTACAACCTGAAATATGATCAATTATATCAGAGATCCAAAGATGACCAAGAAAATACTCCATCCGTTCCACAAAAAGAGTTCAGTTGTCAATTTTTTTTGTTCCACAAAAAGAGTCCACTTTTTAATAATGTTAGTTTAAATAAGATAGGTTGGAAAAATGCCTAGGCGGTCTAGCTAGCACCCCTATGCAGCCTAGTTCCGCCTATTGATTCTAGAATATTGTTAATTTGTTTCTGATTAGGTCATATTCACATACGTTAGACTGCTCATTATCTTCATTAGATGTCCCAAATTAATCTTATCTTATTTGACCAGACAGGTTTTAAAGGTTACTCTTACTCCTACTTACAACACAAATTGCAGATCCCTTTGATTGCATATGTTGGCTTTTCCAAGTCAATCTAGTCATTGTATTTCTAGTTTATTTTCTGAGGATATTTTAGACACAACCTATGAATGGGCTTCCCCATCATTCAGTCAGATACATAAATCCACTTTATTTTTAAAACGAATCTATAATTTTTTGTCCCGTTGCCATATGGAGAAATGGAAAGGTACTAGACACACAACAAACTAATATTATACTCACTCAATTAAGGTCTTCAGGCCAGGTGATTGATCTTATACTCACACTTACAACAAACTAATATTATACTCACTCAATTAAGGTCTTCAGGCCAGGTGATTGATATTATACTCACTCAATTAAGGTCTTCATTAGATGTCCCAAATTAATCTTATCTTATTTGACCAGACAGGTTTTAAAGGTTACTCTTACTCCTACTTACAACACAAATTGCAGATCCCTTTGATTGCATATGTTGGCTTTTCCAAGTCAATCTAGTCATTGTATTTCTAGTTTATTTTCTGAGGATATTTTAGACACAACCTATGAATGGGCTTCCCCATCATTCAGTCAGATACATAAATCCACTTTATTTTTAAAACGAATCTATAATTTTTTGTCCCGTTGCCATATGGAGAAATGGAAAGGTACTAGACACACAACAAACTAATATTATACTCACTCAATTAAGGTCTTCAGGCCAGGTGATTGATTTTATTTCTACAATTCCAGAGATCCAAGGTTCTGTTCTAGATTAACCGGAGTAATTAGACACAGCCTAATGTCAATGTTTCCTCTTTCTAATTTTTAATTTTTACCTTTTTCGGATAGCTTCATTTATATAGTAGACAGCTTCAGATAAATAGTGGTATACAAGACTTAGTTTAGTTCTCATCCTCTCCTCCATGAGGACTACCTATATATTTTCTTTTATTTTCACAATGAAATAGATTCTCTTTAATTTTGATGTGAATGTTGGTAGTTCTTTTGGTACCTTCCAAGCTGGTAGAGCATAACATCTTTTGAAACTAATCACTGACCTACTAAAATTCAAACTGAGAATTCATTTGTTCAGCTACAATCTTCAATATGTTTTCGTATATCACTTTCCAAATTATACACGGGTTATTAAAATAGCAAAATAGAAATATCAAAGCTAAAGGTTTCACCAAAAGCCTAAACAGCGATCAGGTGACATTTTTTTTTCTTTTGCCATCATAATTATTTGGGAATTCTTTTTCCTGAATCTAAATTTTCCACCCAGTGCTTTTATAAGTTTCTTCAGTGTAAGCAGGCAAACAAGCAAATATTTTACACTTTTTCTGGCTCTTCATTCGTGTTCTTTACTAACCAAACTAATGAAAATATTTAAAAACCCCATAATAAAATAATTACTAGGATTTAAGATTTGCTTGTTCACAAAATACCAGATAGAGAATGATTCCAAAGTTCAATGTTTCAAATCTAATAATGAACCCTCCAAAGCATAGCACTCAAACAATCAATATAACATACAAATGCATACAAATAAAAACCAATGCAATTGCAATTATACACATTATACACATATATATACCAATCAATATTAGAGGCCGAAATTAAAATTAAATAAACAAGCGGAAAAAAAATATTAGATTACCTGGGTAGATACTAAAACCTGGTAATTAACAGGGAACCTCTCGAGCTGCTTCAATACATCCAGGCACCTATCTTCCTCCGGCGACAACTCTGCCTCGACGGCGGCGGCTGCCGCATCAGCTGCTTTTTTCGCCTTTTCGAACAGTTCAGTTAACTCAGTCTCCATCACTCCCCGGATAATTTGCCTTCAAAACGCCTAAATTTTATCAGGTTAAATTATTTAAAAAAAAAATTCAAATCTCTTCAACTTGCAAACATAACAAACAATATATCGACCATCAAAACAGTTGCATATTATACAAATGTAATTGGATGGAGGATCTAGAAAGAACTGAACCCTAGTTCGTTGAGACAGTTGATACTTGATGAGTTGATGTTATGAAAAACTTAAAAGGGCCTAATGTAGATAAAACCTAGCTACCGTAAAACGCTTCGAAGCCCAAATGTTTTAAAATCAAGTTTTCTTATCCCGATTCAAACCTATTCCCAAATGGAATAGGCACAAGCCAATTTGACCACTACTTATAAGTTCGTCAAATCAACTTTGGGAGTTCTCGTGTGACTTATTTTATAGTTGTCGACGTCCAAAAATTTGATTCCTAATATTTGTTTGATTTCTACATTTTTTTTGTATTTTGCTATATTGATTAAGTTGTTTTAAGGGTGAGATTTTTAGGAAAAAACTGACATAAATGTTGACTATTTGAAAAGATTGACTTTAATGATTAGGCCGAATTAGAAAGTCATAAGTCGGTATAGTTTTAAATGGATGTACCAACTCATCCGAATTTTATAAGTTTTCGCAATATGGCCCAATATGTAAATCCTTAAAATTGGTCTGGAACTTGAGATTCATAGAGTTCGAGGGGCTTGCCTAAGCGATGGGAAGGTATTAGGCACCTCCGACTTCCGTGAAGACACGGTTACCACATCTTGTTGATTTCCTAAGCATAAAGTGTGTGTGTGATTTTTATAAAAGCTTTTTATTTGACTTGTGTTAAGTGCCTTGAGTTTAAGCATTGTTCTAAGCCTTATTTTAACCTAGGAGTGACATTGTCTTTGAAAGTAGTGTTGATCATCTTTAAACCTATGCACGAAGGATTTGATTAACAAAAAAGTTCATTTTTAGATCAATTATAATGAAATGACGTTTTAGAACACAAGATTTTCAAATTCTTCGTCAAATAGGAATATAGGGTCTTTGATACTTACCATTATTAACCTAAGATTTACCAACCCCGAAGCGTTTTATTATTTTTTTATGAAAGCTTTTTGCTGTTTTGTTTGAAAATTGTTTTGGGTGACTATGCATGAAAGAAAACATAAAAAGGGTCGGGTCATCTCCGAGCATGAAAGTCATCTCGATGAACCCGAGCACCCACTATCACCATTTTTTCCACTATAACGAGACCTTAAATCCAGTCTCTCGAGAAGAGGCCCTCGAAGTCCTTTTAAGGTCCAATATAACATATACAATAATTTGCACAGTTTAATATTACATTGTAAATAAAATGTCCATCGTGGGAATCTAATTGAGATTCGATTATTAGATTTCAACCCCAGAATTCCTAGGCTCACGTTGATATGCTTGAACGTGTATAAAATGTATGCTACATTCGCTATAAGGTGATTTGTGACACCCCTAAATTCTGGGGTCCAAATTGCCACCCCAAAGGAGTAGAAGTAATATAGAATTGAGAAAGTTATAAAAAAAATTCAATTTGACCTCGTATATTAAAAAAATTATAAAATTTCAATGAAGTCAATTTATTCATTACACGTAAGTTTCATCTAAATTTATCATATATTATAAAATAATTTTTTTTAAGTAGGGTCAATTGATCCCACCTTTCCATGTGGCTTCGCCCCGATCACAATATAAGAATAAATAAAGATTTGGGAGGGATGATATTACAATTGCCAAAATATCACCCCACTTTATTTATTTATATTGTTTCTGCTATGTACCCATCATGACTCAAAATTTAGGCCTATTTTGCTAAAAATTATAATGTCAACCAAATGCTCGCAAAAAAGGAAACAAAATACAATAGGCATCTCATAGAAATGCATCAACACAAAGCAATAATATATATTATTGATCACCCACAAGCAATGAATAGTAGACATTTAGTTCTGGGGTTTCTCCCATTTGAGGGGCTTCACAACCTCCCATGTGAAGTCCGAGTCGTTTCTTCCAAAATGCCCATAAGCAGCTGTCTTCAAAAACCTGCTGTTGCCACCCCTCTTTAGATCCAAGTTAATAGCAATCATTCCGGGCCTGAAATCAAAAGTTTCCTTTACAATCTTCAAAATCTCCTTGTCCGGAATCTTTCCTGTACCATACGTGTCCACAAATACCGATAATGGCTCGGGGACACCAATGGCGTAAGAAACCTGCACAATGCACCTACGAGCAAGCCCATTTGCAACAATGCTCTTGGCGGCCTGCCTAACTATGTAGGCTCCACTCCTGTCGACCTTGGTGGGATCTTTTCCTGAGAAGGCACCACCACCATGGGCTCCCCAACCACCATAAGTATCGATAATGATTTTACGACCAGTGAGACCTGCATCGCCGTGGGGACCTCCAATGACGAAACGGCCAGACGGGTTTAGGTGGAAGATGGTCTTCTCATCAAGGTATTTTGCGGGGATGATAGGCTTGATAACATGCTCCTTAAGGTCAGCAGCAATCTCATTGTTAGTGACAGTTTCGTCATGCTGAGTGGAAATGAGGACAGTGTGAACACGGATTGGAACCATCGCCCCTTTTTCGTTGTAGTACTCGACAGTGACTTGGGTTTTCCCATCAGGTCTCAACCATGGGCAGGTCCCATTCTTGCGGACCTCGGTGAGTCGGGCACCAAGCTTAGTTGCAAGGACGTGGCTGAGGGGCATCAGCTCGGGAGTCTCATCTGTGGCATAACCAAACATGTGACCCTGGTCACCAGCACCAATCTCCTCAGGGCGCTTGGTGAGGTGGCCATGGACACCTTGGGCAATATCAGGGCTCTGTTGCTCAATCTGGACTAGGACCTTGCATTTGTCAGCGTCAAGACCAACATCATCGGAAACAAATCCAATATTACGGCAGGTGGCACGTACAATCTTCTCATAGTCTATCTTGCCTTTGGTTGTGATTTCACCAAAAACCATTACCATATTGGTCTTTGTGCAAGTCTCACATGCGACTTTGCTGTCGGGATCCTGTTCAAGGCAGGCATCAAGCACTGCATCAGATATCTGATCGCAGAGTTTGTCTGGGTGGCCTTCATTCACAGATTCAGAAGTGAAAAGGAAGGTCTCCATTTTCTTAAGCAGCAAACCACAAAAACATGTAAAAAAATAAGTCATCATATGCAAAATGAATGCTCCCCACATAAATAAGTTATAAGCAGGAAGAAAAAATAACATTTTATAACAGGTGTATAAGATTACTATTATCAGAAAGGAAACAGCATGAGGATCGCTATCAAGTTCTTAAAAGATATTGAGGTGTTATTTTCATGAGCATTGTGATTAATGCATATGTAAATCTAAACAGCTAAAAACTAGGAGCAGTAGTTTCCTCCATTTAAAATAAGAAAAGACAAGGTATTTGTTCCAGCTACTTCTTCTTCTTTTTTTTTAATAAAAATAATAAATAAGAAAAGAAAAGGTATTTATTCCAGTTACTTTATTATTATTATTATTATTATTATTATTATTATTATTATTATTATTGGAGACCACCAAACAGATCTTGTAACATATTGAGGAGTAAATGATACTGATGTCTAGTAACTTGGAAAACAAAAAGAAATCATCAATTCTTATAATTAATTACAAACTTTTGCACCACTTTACTAGGACAGGGGTCCGTGAACCCTTCTTTACAACTCATGACTGGGCATGGTGGACCACTCACTAGGTGAATATTTGATGACTAAGGGAAAACGAAGACATTCTACAAGAATATGGTGATGATAAAACATAATAGTATCTAATTTAGATATGAAGTACATCAGGCATTCTTCCGAAGCAAGAAATCAAGAGATACATGGAATCAAAATGAGCATGTCACAGGGTTAGGAGTCACGAGTAAGAAGAGAGAGAATTCGGAATCCAAATTTTTTATGATCACTTTGACTCACTAGCTTTATGTATAAGATTTATGAGAATCCTAAAGATTGGGATTTGCATCCTCAAAAATGAGACTACATAGAAAATTCTCTAGTTTCAGTTTCTCTATTTTATAAAAAGAAGGCAGCTGATGAGATCGAATTCTGCCAAACTACAGCCCCAACAATATACTTTCTCAAAGTTGAACAAAATTGTAGTCCAAAAATTATGTCACAAGTCCATACTTCAAATTTTTAAATAACAATTTTTCATTTTTAAATGTTACGGAAAAAAATGAAATAAAAAGAACAATGGTTTGAACAATGAGAAGCAAATTAGCAGATTAAGTTTGGACAACAATATTTGCCTCACATCTGCATTCAAAATTAGTGCAAGACTCGATTTCGAAACTAAATTAAACTACACAAAGCAAGTTGGCAGAGACTAAATTTAAATCAAATCATGTTCAGCTTCATCTAAACTAATGTGCATTATAGCCCACCCATTTAGCCCCTTGTATTAGATATACTCCAATGTCAAAAACAAGCTTAAAGAATATGAAATCCAAATCAACACACAAAGATAGATTTGGTTAGTTCAAAAACTAAATTGGGTTCTCACTTAAAACTTTCTAGCATCAAAACCCAGTACTTATAGAATGCAATTTAAGCTAAAACCCACAAAAATCAAGCATTTTCAGTTCATCATTTTCACTAGCACCGCTAATTATGCAGATCTGTAAGCACCTAAAAGAAGCCTATCTAGAAATCATTTATAATAAGAACATAAAAATCCCATAATAGATACAGCATCAAACCTAGAGAGAATGTACCTGAAAGGTAGACCCACCAAGAATAAGTGAGAGAAATTGTATAAATTGTAGAGGAGAGAGAGTTGTTGGTCAAGTTCTTGGCGAGTCTTAACTTGAGAGTTGTGATCTGTATTTATAGATAAAGTATTTGATTTTTTTTTTGAATTTTAAATATTTTTCTTTTGGTGGGTCTATATTGAAATGGTTGTTGAGGTTTGAGAAGGTAATCGTGGCTGTTGGATCAGGGTAATTGGGCAATGAAGGGTTGAGATTGTTTGTAGTTGGTATATGATTATGACTGATAAAGCCACCAAATTAAATAAGTTTATTAAATTTAATCAATTATCTTCTTCATTAGTTGATTTTGTTGAATCATTTCAAATGGGTTGGTGTCTGTCAATGGTTTCACCAATCCCCCAAGTAACATGGTCAGCAAGGGCGGGTCACAAAAATTTGTCAGCACCGGATTTTCACTAAAAAAAAAAGGCCTGAAAATGGATAAATTTTTCACAAAAAATAATATATTATTCATAAGAGATTTATTGTGAAAAAAACTTTTTTTTTACACAATTACTCGTATTAGAATTTCTCGCTAAAAGTATCATTCGTTATGTTGGTGACTAAATATTTTTTGTGATAGATATATGTGAAGAATATGTTCTTCACAAATTATATATTGTAAAATATTATTTTTATTTGGGGAGAAGATGATTTCACCACAATTAATATTTTGAAATAACTAATAAAAATGCCTTCCTTCATAAATAACAATTTTTGAAGAACATGTTTACTTTAGAAATGTTAGATTTCTTTCACTAATTACATATTGTGATTATTTTTTTAATTTACCGAGAAGAAATTTCTTCGACAATGCTACTATTAAATAATCAAATCATTGTAAATTAAAAATATTTATTAATTTGTAATCGACATCAAATAAAACATTATATTATATAAATAACCAGTTGTATAATTCACAATAAAATATGTAATAATCAAGTAACAAAACGTACAAAGTTTGTAATCAAAACAAATGTAAGTGTCCCGAAGATCATAGTACCTAAAATATGGGATAATAGACTTTTTAGTCACTGTATTAGGGTCCTATTTTTATTGTGGTTACCGAATTTTTTTTGTTACAATCGAATAATTGTAATCTCAAAAATTACAAAATAGTTATTTCATTCGATTTTCGTCCAAAAATTTGATGGAAGTACTAATTGTGCATATCACATGATTTTGAAATGCTAATGTGTACATATATGCTTTGCCATGTGTATTAATAATAATAATAATACTAATAATTTTTAAATAATAATATTAATTTCAAAATAATAATAATAATAATAATAGTAATAATAATAATAATTCTTAAAAAGTAATAATAATTTTTAAATAATAATATAAATTAATTAATTTTATATAAATACATTTGTAAAAATTATTATAATTACAAAATAATAATAATAATTTTTAAATAATAATAATAATTTCAAAATAATAATAATAATTTTAAATAATAATAACTTCAAAATATTAGATAATTTTATATTTTTAATGTGAACTTAAAACATTTAAAAATTAAAAAAATTAATATAAATTCATTAACTTTATGTTATTATTGAATTTTAAGTTATTAATATAAATTCATTAATTTTATGTTATTAATAATATAAAATTAATGAGTTTATAAAATAAATTCACGTATATTGTGACGCCCCCAAAACAGGTATACATCACTCATTCTGAGTCGCCAAAACATGGTACAGAAATAACTACAACTTTATTAATACAATTATCGTGCAAAATACGATAACACTTAAACTGTAAGTTTAAATATAAATATTGTCTTCTAGACAATATCCACACTCAAATAAGTCCTCATTACAATTATTGATATATTATTTTATAAAAATGGTGAGGACTACTAAACAACTTCCTAAAATCATCATTCCATACCCGACTAGTACTTGCTACATTCTCGCCTCCTAAGAAGAAAAATGGAACAAAAAGGAAAAGGGTGAGCTCAACTAGCCCAGTAAAGAATATTATGACCAAGATAATATAGAACAAATTATCGTTAGTCCTCAACAGGGAAAAATTTAATATAATACAATAGACAACAAGTTTTAATTCAATATTCGCAGCGGAAATAATAATTCATTAGAAGAGTTAAGTAGAGAATAAAATCTACTATCTTCTATTTGTGAATTTAAAAGTTCATCGTCAATATTTTATCCCTGTAACATCAATCAATATATATATCTGGAATCAAATGTTCATCTTTGCGCTACAGGCCAAAGATATTGTAACGACCCCAAAATAGGTTCATTCCACCCAACCCATTCTGAGTCGTCAAATACATGGTACAGAAAATAACTACAACTTTATTACAACAATTGTCGTGCAAAATACAACAACACATATGCTGTGAGTTTGGATACAAATATATACCAAATGTGACTCATGTTCCAACAGTGGACATCACCTCACAATAACACCTTACATAAAGGTATAGTCAAAAACTGTTTTAGAAATTAGAATCTTTGGGAAGTGCTCACGGAAACCTTCGTACATGGGAGGCCACGCGTCTAGGTTATGATAGATATCATATGGCCACAGAATTATCCTTGGTTGACCCAATAGACCCCAAAGAAAAACGAGAAGATTACTATCATATTCTTCCCAATGGTGAGTCTTCTCTTGACATATCATTATCTCTACTGTCTCTAATTGAGAATTATACTTTAAACAAACACCAAGATTATATAGGTAGTGCTCGTATATATACTCAGCAAGTGGATGAGCACATCCCTGTCTTATGATGACACGAGGTTGTATGTCGTTAGACATCTTGTATGATAGTGGCAAACCACCCTTCCAACGTTGGGTACACCTTACCCTATTGGATTCACCAAATATAACTACTAAATGAACTTTTCTATACTGCTTCGGGAGAACATCCACAGCTAGAGACCACTGTTCTATTTCCCCGTTACCCTCGCTCGACCCAGCTACACTCTTATTACCTGAAAGGAATTGTGAAGCAAAAGGGTGAGCACAACTAGCCCAGTAAAGAATATCAGGACTAAAGATAATTAAATTATCAGTAGCCTTCATCAATAATAAATCAGAGATTTAGAACATATGGTAAATGATAAAAAATTTCAACCATAGTTGCAGCGGAACGAGCAATCCATTAGAAGAGTCAAATAGACTATAAAGTCTATTATCTTCTCCATGTTAAAAATCCATCAACAATGTTTTATCCCTGTAACATCAATCAACAGTTCCTTTCCACAATCATATGAATAACTCATAATCATAATTGTGATTCTAAATTTTTCTTCGCACCCAAGACGAAGAATATTTTCATCACATGTCTTTACCTGAAACATCAAAGATCATGGTTATACCAAATCACAGTTCATGTTCATAATCATACTAATAAATCCATCTTTGCACTACGACCAAAGATATTCAACAACAGTTTATCTTTGCACTACGGGCCAAAGATATTCATCAACAGACCATCTTTGCACTACAGGCCAAAGATATTCATCTACAATTCATCTTTGCACTACAGGCCAAAGATATTCCTCAACCATTCATCTTTGCATTACTGGCCAAAGATATTCAACAACAGGTCATCTTTGCACTACGGGCCAAAGATATTCATCTACAATTCATCTTTGCACTACAGGCCAAAGATATTCCTCAACAATTCATATTTGCACTACATGCCAAATATATTAATACCTCAAAGAATATATAATCATTTAAGAATTTATATAAACAATAATTATAACCATGTTGATCATTTCACCTTTGCACTTAAGCTAAAGATATTCAATTATAAATTCAATGGTCATGATCATACCAGCCAACAATTCAACTTTGCACTACTGGCCAAAGAGAACCCATAGTCATGATCATACCAATAATTTACCCATCTTTACACTCAAGCGAAAGAGAATTTCAACATCAAGGTTATAAAAATGTTATATATGATTATAAAAATAATATGGTCAAAACATGGATTTAATTTCAAGAGCAATATTCATAAATCAACTATAATTTGGTTAGAAAAAGAAACCAATTTTGTCGTGAATAGTAACTCATGAATAGTAACCTCGACTCAAAAAGGTAGAAATTCTACAATAAAATCTACACCAATATTTCGGTATAATGATATTGAAAGAATAACATTTCTTAAGCTTATAAACAATTTATTTAAATTGTTTACACTTTACTAATTAATGCATTTAATCATCATAAAATGTCAACTCTTAAGATTTCATCATCAATAGCCAAAACCCTCATCAAAAATCTGCATATACCTCATATAGGATTCTCAAGCCATAAAATCCTATTTTCCAATTTTCTTTCCTCACAAAACATATTTAATTCATTTACTCATAACTAGACCATTTTCATAAAAAATACCAAATCAGTTCCAAAAATATTTCTTTTCTGGAATTTAGCATAATATAGTCCCATAGTGAACATATATTTTTCTCAGAATTTTTAAAAGTCATTTACTATTTTTCATATGGCCAAAACAGCCGAATATTTAGACATTTATCAAAAATTGTACTTTTGTCCAAAATTTTTGAAAATTACAGAGTATACTTCTATCATATACATGTACTCTCAATAAAAATTTCATCAATTTTAGAGTTAACCACAAGGAATTATAAGCGATTACTTTTAAAATAGTCTTTTATCATAAAATTCATAACTCTCAATCTATACATCCAAAAATCACTATTTTTGGACACAATCAAGAAAACTCATCAAAATATCATTTCAAATTTTTCCAGAATTTTTTAATATCAGAAAAATTACGAAACTGAAAATCATAACAACCCTTAAAATCCCTTAATATCCCTTACTATCCCTTACAATCCTTTACTATCCTTTACCTCAAAAGAGCAGTACTTCTGATCGGTATAAGGCTGAAGGAAACTTGCACTGATGAATAGCAACTCACCAAGTATCTAAATACTCACAAAATATACTCAATAATCTAGAGAGAGAAAGAGAGAAAGCTTATGTTTCTGGTGTGTTTTTCAATTCTAACTTAGCCCTCTATTTATAGGAAAATTTTGGTAGGTTTGACCTGCAACCTGATGGCTTTACCTGCTACTATTCCCACCCACCACATTTGAAATATAATTCAGCACATTTCTTCACCAACCACAAGTGGGGCCCACCAATTCTAGAATTTTCCACCAAAATGATAAACTCCGAAAATTCAACAATTTCTGAACCAGTCATCTCGTAAAATTCATAACAAATCATACATTCATTTTTAACGGTTCAAAATTTGTGGACATATACTCAACTTATATATGTATAACATATCCAAATATTACTACGATCCAACGGTCGGATTAAAAATTATAACCCCCGCAAAATATCTCAAAAACCCTGATTTTTAATACCTCCATTCCGACAAAAATACTGATAAAAACCTCAACATTAACTCCTTCATTTTAACCACAAAAATATATCCCTCATTTATATCCACATAAAATAAATATTTTCTTATCATATAAATCAATAATTAATTATTCACAAATAATATTACAGAATCACATTTATGACAACCAGGCCGTTCCCAGGAAAGAGGGGGCTTTCCAATAAGGATTTCTCCTTACTAGCGCGCAATTAGATGACCAAACCTCTCCTTAGACAGAACTTTCTAGACATTGCCAATAATGCTATCTAATAATACTATTCAAATAATATGAATTATTGATCTGATAATGGAAAATACTGTGCAGCAACAATTATTGAACAACAATAATATAAAATTTCAACGTAGCAATTATTGAATCAATAAAATAAAATATTGAACAGTAATTACTGTAACAATTATTGAGTAGTGCCTTCTTACGTAAGAATCAATAATTTCAAAAATACTGTGCAATACCGTGTGCTACTGTGCAATAACGCGTATTACTGTATTTTAACCACCGGGTATTTCAACAGTATTAACGATAACAACTACGCCGTTATTTGTAAAAACTCAAATTTGTCGTTTTTCTTCACCCGACAGTTATTCGTTATGGGGTCCACAAATAGCTGCGCCGTCGTACGAATATTCTCCGACAGAAAGAATATTCCACGACCAAACGAATATTCCCCGACAACAATGATTATTTTATAACCACTTGCTTATTTTGAAAAAATTTTCATATTTCACCCATAACTTTAAACTTTTATCAATTTAACCATTTACTGAATAGTAATTATAAGAAAAATTGAATACTTTTTTTTCATAAAATTCGGGGTCTTACAATCTCCCCTCCTTATGAAATTTCGTCCCCGAAATTTACGTACCTGGTATTTCGAAGAGTTGAGAATACCTTGCTTCCATTTCAGATTCTATCTCTCAGATCATCATGATTTCTCCATTGCTCATCTCCCATGATAACTTCATTTGGGTTCCTCATTTGTTGGGAAGTCATGACAACCGCCATCCCTCGAACTACTCGGCTTTGACTTGTCTGGAGCAGCATTTGGTGTCATCATTACCGTTGGAATATACCTTTCTATAGGACATATTCCTCCCTCAACTGCCTCTTCGTACTCCTCATTCATGATCTGAATCATCAATCTTCGATCCGTATCGGATTCAGGTTGACCGCTATGTACAGGGTAATTCAAAACTCGATGTTGGGTTCTCCCAATTGCTTTCCAAAAAGAGAAATTCATATCATCTATTTTAGCCTTCTTAGATCGAACATCTCTTTCCACAATATCCACGTGTCGTGCGGCTTTTGCCCATGCATCACTTATTCTCACTCGTTCAATTTTTTCTTCTTTCAGCTCAGATTCCATTTTTATCATCTTATACTCTGCCAAAGAATGCTTCTGTTCAAGCATCACATATCGGGTAACACAAGCTTGAATTGTTGCATCCTTTTGTTCCACGACCGCCTGTCGTTCTTCTGCTTGCTCTTCTAACTCATGAATACGATTTTGAAATTCTACATTTTGATCATATAATACCTCTAATAAACTCTCCTCTGGTACTTCTTCTTCCTCTTCTTCCTCAATCTCAGCTGTTACCTCTGCGACTATCTCGGGTGCAACTATCAATTCTTCACTCACCACATAGATATCTCTAATTCCTTCTTCGTCTGACATCACATTATCATGGTTAGTGATTAAAGGTATCCCCACAATCTCATTCACTCCATTGTTAGCATTCTCAGCTGCCATTCTCAAATACTGCCATAAAATAAGGGTTAATTAAACAAATTAACATATCACATAATATCTCAATATTATGACTAACCAACAAATAAGCTTAGGTAGGACACACTAGCGAAGGATTTACGCATCTCTCCCCTCCTAGTTATATTCCCCGATCTCCACCAGAGATCATATCCCTAAGCTCTGATACCAACTGTAACGACCCCAAAATAGGTTCATTCCACCCAACCCATTCTGAGTCGTCAAATACATGGTACAGAAAATAACTACAACTTTATTACAACAATTGTCGTGCAAAATACAACAACACATATGCTGTGAGTTTGGATACAAATATATACCAAATGTGACTCATGTTCCAACAGTGGACATCACCTCACAATAACACCTTACATAAAGGTATAGTCAAAAACTGTTTTAGAAATTAGAATCTTTGGGAAGTGCTCAAGGAAACCTTCGTACATGGGAGGCCACGCGTCTAGGTTATGATAGATATCATATGGCCACAGAATTATCCTTGGTTGACCCAATAGACCCCAAAGAAAAACGAGAAGATTACTATCATATTCTTCCCAATGGTGAGTCTTCTCTTGACATATCATTATCTCTACTGTCTCTAATTGAGAATTATACTTTAAACAAACACCAAGATTATATAGGTAGTGCTCGTATATATACTCAGCAAGTGGATGAGCACATCCCTGTCTTATGATGACACGAGGTTGTATGTCGTTAGACATCTTGTATGATAGTGGCAAACCACCCTTCCAACGTTGGGTACACCTTACCCTATTGGATTCACCAAATATAACTACTAAATGAACTTTTCTATACTGCTTCGGGAGAACATCCACAGCTAGAGACCACTGTTCTATTTCCCCGTTACCCTCGCTCGACCCAGCTACACTCTTATTACCTGAAAGGAATTGTGAAGCAAAAGGGTGAGCACAACTAGCCCAGTAAAGAATATCATGACTAAAGATAATTAAATTATCAGTAGCCTTCATCAATAATAAATCAGAGATTTAGAACATATGGTAAATGATAAAAAATTTCAACCATAGTTGCAGCGGAACGAGCAATCCATTAGAAGAGTCAAATAGACTATAAAGTCTATTATCTTCTCCATGTTAAAAATCCATCAACAATGTTTTATCCCTGTAACATCAATCAACAGTTCCTTTCCACAATCATATGAATAACTCATAATCATAATTGTGATTCTAAATTTTTCTTCGCACCCAGGACGAAGAATATTTTCATCACATGTCTTTACCTGAAACATCAAAGATCATGGTTATACCAAATCACAGTTCCTGTTCATAATCATACTAATAAATCCATCTTTGCACTACGACCAAAGATATTCAACAACAGTTTATCTTTGCACTACGGGCCAAAGATATTCATCAACAGACCATCTTTGCACTACAGGCCAAAGATATTCATCTACAATTCATCTTTGCACTACAGGCCAAAGATATTCCTCAACCATTCATCTTTGCATTACTGGCCAAAGATATTCAACAACAGGTCATCTTTGCACTACGGGCCAAAGATATTCATCTACAATTCATCTTTGCACTACAGGCCAAAGATATTCCTCAACAATTCATATTTGCACTACATGCCAAATATATTAATACCTCAAAGAATATATAATCATTTAAGAATTTATATAAACAATAATTATAACCATGTTGATCATTTCACCTTTGCACTTAAGCTAAAGATATTCAATTATAAATTCAATGGTCATGATCATACCAGTCAACAATTCAACTTTGCACTACTGGCCAAAGAGAACCCATAGTCATGATCATACCAATAATTTACCCATCTTTACACTCAAGCGAAAGAGAATTTCAACATCAAGGTTATAAAAATGTTATATATGATTATAAAAATAATATGGTCAAAACATGGATTTAATTTCAAGAGCAATATTCATAAATCAACTATAATTTGGTTAGAAAAAGAAACCAATTTTGTCGTGAATAGTAACTCATGAATAGTAACCTCGACTCAAAAAGGTAGAAATTCTACAATAAAATCTACACCAATATTTCGGTATAATGATATTGAAAGAATAACATTTCTTAAGCTTATAAACAATTTATTTAAATTGTTTACACTTTACTAATTAATGCATTTAATCATCATAAAATGTCAACTCTTAAGATTTCATCATCAATAGCCAAAACCCTCATCAAAAATCTGCATATACCTCATATAGGATTCTCAAGCCATAAAATCCTATTTTCCAATTTTCTTTCCTCACAAAACATATTTAATTCATTTACTCATAACTAGACCATTTTCATAAAAAATACCAAATCAGTTCCAAAAATATTTCTTTTCTGGAATTTAGCATAATATAGTCCCATAGTGAACATATATTTTTCTCAGAATTTTTAAAAGTCATTTACTATTTTTCATATGGCCAAAACAGCCGAATATTTAGACATTTATCAAAAATTGTACTTTTGTCAAAAATTTTGAAAATTACAGAGTATACTTCTATCATATACATGTACTCCCAATAAAAATTTCATCAATTTTGGAGTTAACCACAAGGAATTATAAGCGTTACTTTTAAAATAGTCTTTTCTCATAAAATTCATAACTCTCAATCTATACATCCAAAAATCACCATTTTTGGACACAATCAAGAAAACTCATCAAAATATCATTTCAAATTTTTCCAGAATTTTTTAAGATCAGAAAAATTACGAAACTGAAAATCATAACAACCCTTAAAATCCCTTAATATCCCTTACTATCCCTTACAATCCTTTACTATCCTTTACCTCAAAAGAGCAGTACTTCTGATCGGTATAAGGCTGAAGGAAACTTGCACTGATGAATAGCAACTCACCAAGTATCTAAATACTCACAAAATATACTCAATAATCTAGAGAGAGAAAGAGAGAAAGCTTATGTTTCTGGTGTGATTTTCAATTCTAACTTAGCCCTCTATTTATAGGAAAATTTTGGTAGGTTTGACCTGCAACCTGATGGCTTTACCTGCTACTATTCCCACCCACCACATTTGAAATATAATTCAGCACATTTCTTCACCAACCACAAGTGGGGCCCACCAATTCTAGAATTTTCCACCAAAATGATAAACTCCGAAAATTCAACAATTTCTGAACCAGTCATCTCGTAAAATTCATAACAAATCATACATTCATTTTTAACGGTTCAAAATTTGTGGACATATACTCAACTTATATATGTATAACATATCCAAATATTACTACGATCCAACGGTCGGATTAAAAATTATAACCCCCGCAAAATATCTCAAAAACCCTGATTTTTAATACCTCCATTCCGACAAAAATACTGATAAAAACCTCAACATTAACTCCTTCATTTTAACCACAAAAATATATCCCTCATTTATATCCACATAAAATAAATATTTTCTTATCATATAAATCAATAATTAATTATTCACAAATAATATTACAGAATCACATTTATGACAACCAGGCCGTTCCCAGGAAAGAGGGGGCTTTCCAATAAGGATTTCTCCTTACTAGCGCGCAATTAGATGACCAAACCTCTCCTTAGACAGAACTTTCTAGACATTGCCAATAATGCTATCTAATAATACTATTCAAATAATATGAATTATTGATCTGATAATGGAAAATACTGTGCAGCAACAATTATTGAACAACAATAATATAAAATTTCAACGTAGCAATTATTGAATCAATAAAATAAAATATTGAACAGTAATTACTGTAACAATTATTGAGTAGTGCCTTCTTACGTAAGAATCAATAATTTCAAAAATACTGTGCAATACCGTGTGCTACTGTGCAATAACGCGTATTACTGTATTTTAACCACCGGGTATTTCAACAGTATTAACGATAACAACTACGCCGTTATTTGTAAAAACTCAAATTTGTCGTTTTTCTTCACCCGACAGTTATTCGTTATGGGGCCCACAAATAGCTGCGCCGTCGTACGAATATTCTCCGACAGAAAGAATATTCCACGACCAAACGAATATTCCCCGACAACAATGATTATTTTATAACCACTTGCTTATTTTGAAAAAATTTTCATATTTCACCCATAACTTTAAACTTTTATCAATTTAACCATTTACTGAATAGTAATTATAAGAAAAATTGAATACTTTTTTTTCATAAAATTCGGGGTCTTACAATCTCCCCTCCTTATGAAATTTCGTCCCCGAAATTTACGTACCTGGTATTTCGAAGAGTTGAGAATACCTTGCTTCCATTTCAGATTCTATCTCTCAGATCATCATGATTTCTCCATTGCTCATCTCCCATGATAACTTCATTTGGGTTCCTCATTTGTTGGGAAGTCATGACAACCGCCATCCCTCGAACTACTCGGCTTTGACTTGTCTGGAGCAGCATTTGGTGTCATCATTACCGTTGGAATATACCTTTCTATAGGACATATTCCTCCCTCAACTGCCTCTTCGTACTCCTCATTCATGATCTGAATCATCAATCTTCGATCCGTATCGGATTCAGGTTGACCGCTATGTACAGGGTAATTCAAAACTCGATGTTGGGTTCTCCCAATTGCTTTCCAAAAAGAGAAATTCATATCATCTATTTTAGCCTTCTTAGATCGAACATCTCTTTCCACAATATCCACGTGTCGTGCGGCTTTTGCCCATGCATCACTTATTCTCACTCGTTCAATTTTTTCTTCTTTCAGCTCAGATTCCATTTTTATCATCTTATACTCTGCCAAAGAATGCTTCTGTTCAAGCATCACATATCGGGTAACACAAGCTTGAATTGTTGCATCCTTTTGTTCCACGACCGCCTGTCGTTCTTCTGCTTGCTCTTCTAACTCATGAATACGATTTTGAAATTCTACATTTTGATCATATAATACCTCTAATAAACTCTCCTCTGGTACTTCTTCTTCCTCTTCTTCCTCAATCTCAGCTGTTACCTCTGCGACTATCTCGGGTGCAACTATCAATTCTTCACTCACCACATAGATATCTCTAATTCCTTCTTCGTCTGACATCACATTATCATGGTTAGTGATTAAAGGTATCCCCACAATCTCATTCACTCCATTGTTAGCATTCTCAGCTGCCATTCTCAAATACTGCCATAAAATAAGGGTTAATTAAACAAATTAACATATCACATAATATCTCAATATTATGACTAACCAACAAATAAGCTTAGGTAGGACACACTAGCGAAGGATTTACGCATCTCTCCCCTCCTAGTTATATTCCCCGATCTCCACCAGAGATCATATCCCTAAGCTCTGATACCAACTGTAACGACCCCAAAATAGGTTCATTCCACCCAACCCATTCTGAGTCGTCAAATACATGGTACAGAAAATAACTACAACTTTATTACAACAATTGTCGTGCAAAATACAACAACACATATGCTGTGAGTTTGGATACAAATATATACCAAATGTGACTCATGTTCCAACAGTGGACATCACCTCACAATAACACCTTACATAAAGGTATAGTCAAAAACTGTTTTAGAAATTAGAATCTTTGGGAAGTGCTCACGGAAACCTTCGTACATGGGAGGCCACGCGTCTAGGTTATGATAGATATCATATGGCCACAGAATTATCCTTGGTTGACCCAATAGACCCCAAAGAAAAACGAGAAGATTACTATCATATTCTTCCCAATGGTGAGTCTTCTCTTGACATATCATTATCTCTACTGTCTCTAATTGAGAATTATACTTTAAACAAACACATGCCCATAAATGAAAAAAACGTTTTTCTTTTAAAAATTATTTAAAACTTCAAAAATCAATTATTCCGGAACTTCAATAATTCATAATAAATAGCCTTTTTATCAGAAAAATTCGAATCTTATGTCCTTCTATAGGAAATTCAATTCTCTACAACTTTGTAATTTTAGTTTTTCTAAATTTCAAATAAAAATTGACCGAAATCCACATACGGACGATTTTATAGGCTATAATCAAATTTCAGTCAAGAAATGGGGTCCACTGACACACAAAACATATGTTAAATATTTTTTTTGTAATAAAAATACTCTTCCTGCTCATTTATTCCTATATCCCACATTAATTGTAAAAATATCACCATTATTATATTATTATAATATAATAATATATTTAAATAAATTATTTTATCAGAAAAGATGAAATATCAATTTCTAACAATTGTCACATTAAAAATTTTCTCCATCTATATCCACATAAAATAAATAATTTTTTTATCATATAAATTAATAATTAATTATTCACAAATAATATTACAGAATCACAATACTGACAACCAGGCCGTTCCCAGGAAAGAGGGGGCTTTCCAATAAGGATTTCTCCTTACTGGCGCGCAATTAGGTGACCAAACCTCTCCTTAGACAGAATTTTCTAAACATTGCCAATAATGCTATCTAATAATATTATTCCAATATGAAATATTAATCTGATAATAGAAAATACTGTGTAGTGACAATTATTGAAACAACAGTAATATAAAATATCAACGTAGCAATTATTAAATCAATAGAATAAAATATTGAACAGTAATTACTGTAACAATTATTGAGTAGTGCCTTCCTATATAAGAATCAATAATTGGTGCAATTCCGCGTGTTACTGTGCAACAACGCGTATTACTGTGTTTTAACCACCGGGTATTCCAACAGTATTAACGGTAACAACTACGCCGTTATTTATAAACAACTTATACTTGTCGTTTTCTTCATCCAATTGCTTTCCGTTATGGGGCCCACACAAGGCTGCATCGTCGTACAAATATTCGCCGACAGTAAGAATATTTCACGACAACAATGAATATTTTATAACCACTTGTTTATTTAAAATATTTGCGCATTTTACCCATAACTAACCATATTAATCAAATCAATCCTTACTATTTCAAAATAACAAATAGAGAAATTCAATTTCATTTATAATAAGTTGGGGTCTTACATATATACTCCTTTCCCCATCAAATTGATAATTCTGTTTAGACTTGGCAAACGGGAGGGCCGGACCAGGCCAAAAAAACTCGGGTTTTGATGGACTAATATTGTGAGGCCCATGGTCTGGGTTGGGCCGGCCCAGCCCGACCCGCGGGCTTTTTCTTTTTTTTTTCTTCAAAATGTTGCTGCTTGTAGATTATGAGGTTTGAACACAAGACTATTAAGTAAATAAATAAGAGTTCAAACCAACTGAGCTACAACAACTATTTATTTTTAATATAATCTTCAATATATTGTTTCTTTACTTTTGTTCAAAATTTACTATTCTTAAAAAGTAAAACCTAAATCGTGCCTAATTTATAATATTTATGTGCATAGTAAATAAGCACGATTTAGGTTTTACTTTTCAAGAATAGTAAAATTTGAACAAAAGTAAAGAATCAAACAGTTGTTGTAGCTCATCAGTTGGTTTGAACTCTTATTTATTTACTTGCAAAGCTTGTGTTCAAGTCTCATAACCCACCAGTAACAACATTTTGGGGGAAAAAAATAATAAGTCACGGACCACGGGCCGAGCCAGGCCGAGCCAAAATAGCCCGCATTTTAGTAAATTGACGTTAAATTTTAGTAAATTCGTATTTTAGTAAAATATAATACTAAATATTTAGTAAAATTTGATATGTTATACTAATATTTAGTAAAAAGTAAAAAGTATATAATACTAATATTTAGTAAAATAATTTTAGTATTTTAGTATTTTTTAATTAGTATTTAGTATTTTTAGTATTTTCATGTGGCAGCCACGTAATCAATTTGGACGGATGCTAGTCTAGTTGGCAGATTTGTTAACGGCAGGGGCACGGATGACCCAAAAATTGTAACGTTAATGGTATTTTTGGACAAAAAAAACGTATAAGGTGCTCGGTAGAAATCGAGATAAAAGTCAGGAGCATTTTTGAACATTCTCTCATTATTTTTTAGATTCAACAAAATTTACATCTCTGAAAGCCTATTTTCTTACTTACTCCTCTAGTATTCTTTTACATCTATTTTAGAAACAAAAGAATTTTTAACAAAAAATATAAAATCCAAATTTTAGCACCATCTTTCGCATGAATAATTAATTTCTTGACTAAAATAAGAAAACCAAATTCTGGAATTAATTTGATTTAGATACAAATATGATCTGCATAAGCACAGGTTATCTCAACGAGCTATGAGCTTACCATAAGATGCATGAACACGGGAGAATAGCATAATTTAGTGACAACAAAGCTAACAAAATGGATAAAAATTAGAGTCTTGCATGGAGCATCTCCGAGATTTGGCTTACCAGCTAATGCAATAATAACGCTTACCAGCTAATGCAATAATAACGATTATTATTATTATTATTATTATTATTATTATTATTATTATTATTATTATTATTATTTTTATTTTTATTATTATTACGCAATTAGTTATGGTATGTAGTGAAGGAGAATAAAGGAATATATGAGGGAAATCTCATTTTTTGATATAAATATTAATCCTTGCAAGTTATTAATAGTTAACTTATGTTGCTCCCGCGGTCATATGACCAAAATTTCAAATGTGAGGTTGTGAGTTAGGCGCCACGTGTGCCACGTCAGCAGGTTAACGCACATGTCTTTTTGAATAGAAAGGGACTCAATTTGTGTTGACCGGAAGAAATGAGCTCAATACCTAAATTTTACAAATTTCAGTGGTCGACTTTGCATTTAACCCAGATCTGTTGTCACGCTGCTCTTGGATCGTTGTGCTGCCGCCTAAACAGTCCTCCGAAGTGTGGAAATTGCCCAACTAAACTCTAATTTTATTTTGGTCAAGAATGAGATATCTGAGTTTGTTTTGAATTTAGTTAGAATGAAATTTTGGATTTTGATTTGAATGAATTTCAGATCCCCATTAAATGTTTGGGAATGACCCTTTGGATTTTTTTTTTTAATTTCTTCTAATTAATTGCAGAATTTCTTGTTATATATCGGATATTTGAAATCACTATTTCTATTGCAATTTATGAAAGAAGAATATGGCGACATAGATCTGGTCTTTGCCGATGAAGCTTCCATTGATTTTACTAGATTTCACTTTGTTTGGAAAGAATTTGGTGATGGAGCTTCCATCTTTAATTGGTTGTTTGTTTGGGAATGATTTGTTTATGGCTAATCAATTTAATGATTTTGTTATATAATAATAATTTTAGTTTTTAAAATTTAGAATAATAATTAATTTTCAGAATTATTAGTTATATATTTAAAGTTTGAATTTCTAACTCGGATGGTATTTTCAGAATTGTTAGTCATTTTTTTGAAATTAGTTTATTAAAATTTAATTTTGGTTTTGTATTTTAATAATATATATGTAATATATTTGAAAATTGAAAATTATTTCAGTAAATTATTTTAGTGGAGTAATCTGCCCTTGTATTTCACATGTATTTAAATTATTACTATTATTATTTTGAAAATATTATTATTATTATTAGTTGTTGATATGATACTGTTGCTGAAACCCGTCCACATGGCAAAATCCGTCCACATCAGGAAAAAAAATAGAGTTTTATGCACAGTCAGCACTTTCGTCAAATTTTTGGACGGAAATCGAACGGAATGACCATTTTGTAATTTTTGAGAATACAGTTATTCGATTGTAACAAAAAAAATTCGGTAACCACAATGAAAATCGAGCCCTAGTATAGTGACTAAAAAGTCTATTATCTCCCTAAAATATTAATACAAGTAAAGAGGTAAGAAAAAGAAGCTATAAAAACTTTGCAGCTCTCTTCATTGTCATAATTTTCTTCAACGCAACATTTGTCTTGTAAACTTCAAAAAAACTCCAAAACTTAAGTTAAAATATTTAAGATTAAACTTGCAAAAAAATTAAGAAGCAATTTCAAAAGTAAAAGTTATACTTCCACAAGATCTCTGTCTCACATGAATAGTAAATGTGCCCACTTATGTGAGAAGAAATTTGTAAAAATATAATTTTTTGCTTGTGCGTGCAAATATCAATGCCCTAATTAAATGACAAACATTATTAAAACGATAAAAGATGTGAGTTTGGTACTTATATATATATATATATATATATATATATATATATATATATATATACATATACAAAATCGATCCAGTCCGGGAGTCCGGATTTTCTTAAAATTCGGACCTTTTTTGCTTTTTTTTTGCTTTTTTTTTAAAACAACTAAAAAAAATATTTAATATTTTATGGAACTGAATTTTTTTCATAATATAATGTTTTGAGTGTGTTTTGAATACCCATACCAAAAAGTGGTGGTACAGTCTGCACAGACTGTACCACCATATTTTGTTATACGTACCCAAATCACGTCCAAAACACTTTATTATGAAAAAATTTCAATTCCATAATTTTTTATTTTATTTTTTTTAGTTATTTTAAAAAAAAGAAACTAAAAAACAAAAAAAAAAAGTCCGGACGGTAGCTCCGTCCGGACGTCCGGACTGGATCTGCCCCCTATATATATATATATATATATATATATATATGGAAATGATTCATAACATATATTTATTATGGATATAAAATGGATAAATAGCATCATAACCATACAGATATAGAACACAATTAATGAACTGAAATAATTAACTCAATTAAATGATAAGAGACGAAACGAAACGAACAAATCTAACACAACGAAATAATAGGCTGAAACAAATGGCTGGGTGTTATTTCATACCGAGCTCAAAATAAAACAGAAATATACCTTGCCACACAGGCAAGTCAAATAATGCCACATAGGCAAATTAAATAATGCCACACAGGCAAGTCACATACATTGGACCGCGAATCCAATGCATGTAAAATCGGAAGGTGTGTTTGGCACAAACAGCACCAAACCACAGAACAGAACAGAACAGAAAAACTAGGGTCGACCCATACGCCTCCCACAACAAAACACCAAATGGCCAACTCCCACCGGAGCACAAAACGGAGACGCCGTGGACTGATCACACCGCCACGGAAGGTGTCATGCCTCGGTGCCAAGAGGACATGCCTGTGGTACCCCCACAGATGGTTATAGCTCAGGTATACCTTACGGTATTCTAACAAAATATAATGTCACAACACATGCGACACAATAAAGGGATTCTAACATGTACATGTTAAATCTAACGAATCGTCAACACAAGTCTCCAAAAATATACTAACATGTACATCACTATAAATATAAAATAAAATTTAGACATGACACACTAGTCTAAAGAGTACAAATATGTAAGACCCCAACTTATTAATGAATAAAATCAAATTTTCTCTAAATATTATTGTGAATAATAAGGGGTTAATTTGATATAATACTTTGGTTATGGGTGAAATGTGCAAATTTTGCAAAATAAGCAAGTGGTTATAAAATATTTATTTTTGGTCGGTGAATATTCGGTTGGTCGTGGAATATTCTTGCTGTCGGGGAATATTCGTACGACGACGCAGCCTTGTGTGGGCCCCATAACGGAAAGCGATTGGATGAAGAAAACGACAAGTATAAGTTGTTTATAAATAACGGCGTAGTTGTTACCGTTAATACTGTTGGAATACCCGTTGGTTAAAATACAGTAGCACACGGTATTGCACCAATTATTGATTCTTACGTAAGAAGGCACTACTCAATAATTGTTACAGTAGTTATTATTCAATATTTTATTTTATTGATTCAATAATTGCTGCGTTGATATTTTATATTATTGTTGTTTCAATAATTGTTGCTGCACAGTATTTTCCATTATCAGATCAATAATTCATATTATTTGAATAATATTATTAGATAACATTATTGGCAATGTCTAGAAAGTTCTGTCTAAGGAGAGGTTTGGTCATCTAATTGCGCGCCAGTAAGGAGAAATCCTTATTGGAAAGCCCCCTCTTTCCTGGGAACGGCCTGGTTGTCATAAATGTGATTCTGTAATATTATTTGTGAATAATTAATTATTGATTCATATGATAAGGAAATATTTATTTTATGTGGATATAAATGAGGGATATATTTTTGTGGTTAAAAATGAAGGAGTTAATGTTGAGGTTTTTATCAGTATTTTTGTCGGAATGGAGGTATTAAAAAAATCAGGGTTTTTGAGATATTTTGCGGGGGTTATAATTTTTAATCCGACCGTTGGATCGTGGTAATTTTTGGATATGTTATACATATATAAGTTGAGTATATGTCCACAAATTTTGAACCGTTAAAAATGAACGTATGATTTATTATGAATTTTACAAGATGACTGGTTCAGAAATTGTTGAATTTTCGGAGTTTATCATTTTGATGGAAAATTCTAGAATTGGTGGGCCCCACTTGTGGTTGGTGAAGAAATGTGCTGAATTATATTTCAAATGTGGTGGGTGGGAATAGTAGCAGGTAAAGCCATCAGGTTGCAGGTCAAACCTACCAAAATTTTCCTATAAATAGAGGGCTAAGTTAGAATTGAAAATCACACCAGAAACAAGTTTTCTCTCTTTCTCTCTCTAGATTATTGAGTGTATTTTGTGAGTATTTAGATACTTTGAGAGTTTCTATTCATCAGAGCAAGTTTCTTTCAGCCTTATACCGGTATTCCGACCAGAAGTACTGATATTTTGAGGTAAGGGATATTATTTTCTTCTTAATGATATTATTTTCTTCAATATCATTATGCTGAAATATTGATATGAGTTTTTATCAAATTTGGAACTTTTTGTGTCGGGGTTACTATTCACGTATACGGCACTATTCACGTATACGGCACTATTCACGAATACGGCACTATTCACCGAAAAATAAAATTTTCCCTTTTTGTCCAAGATGTCTATTATGGTTACTATCTTTGATTGTATCCATGTTTTGATCTTTATTTTTGAATTCTGCTTCACAATTGATTATTATGAAGTATTATTGATCTTGGATAAACTGTTATACGAATCCCTACTATTTGTCCTTCTGTCTCATTGGATTCGTTCTCTTTAAGATATTTTTCATCATCCTCAGTCCTAAATGATGATATTACTGAATATCTTTGGCCTGTAGTGCAAAGATGTATGATTACTTGATGAATATCTTTGGCCTGTAGTGCAAAGATGAACAGGTGTTGAGATGAACATGACCGACTGGTGATACAAATGAATATCTTTGGCCTGTAGTGCAAAGATGAATATTTGGTTAAAGATGATTATTAATTGATGTTACAGGGATAAAATATTGATGATGGACTTTTAAATCTTAGAAGATAGTAGAATTCTTTCTCTACTTGACTCTTCTAATGGTTTGCTGTTTCCGCTGCAGTTGTTGATCTAAAACTTGTTGTCGATTATATTCTATCAGATTTTTCCCTGTTGAAGACTAACGATAATTTGTTGTATATTATCTTAGTCATAATATTCTTTACTGGGCTAGTTGAGCTCACCCTTTTCCTTTTTGTTCCATTTTTCTTCTCAGGAGGTGAGAACATAGCAGGATCTAGTCGGGGTATGGAGTGATGGTTCTAGAAAGATGTTTTAGCAGTCCTCACTATTTCTGTAAAATAGTGTTTGAATAATTGTAATGAGGATTTATTTGAGTGTGGATATTGTCTAGAAGACAATATTTGTATTTAAACTCACAGTATGTGTTGTCGTATTTTGCACGACAATTGTATTATTGAAGTTGTAGTTTGCTTTCTGTACCATGTATTTGGCGACTCAGAATGGGTGTTGTATACCTATTTTGGGGGCGTCACAGTTGGTATCAGAGCTTAGGGATATGATCCCTGGCTGAGATGTGAGACAAGAACTAGGAGGGGAGAGACGGGGAATTCCTTCGCTAGTATGACCTGACTAAGTTTATTTGGTGTTTATTTGGTCGGTCAGAGTATAGGGATAATATATGACATGACTATTAACCCTTGTTTTATGGCAGTATTTAAGAATGGCAGCTGAGAACGTTAATAATGGAGTAAATCAGACCGTGGAGACACCTTTGATCACTACCCAGGGGAACGTGCAACAGGAAGGCAATATTCCTCCTGTAAACAACGTTACCGAGCAAACGATGAATGATGGAATGTTTAGGAGCTTTTTGCAGTTCATGCAAAATCAGACGAGGGAGACTCGTGTGCAGAATACGGGTGGAAATGATAACAACGCGCGGTTTGTCACAGCTAAGCAGTTCAAAGAATTGGGACCACCAGAATTTAAGGGAAAGCCGGATCCGATCATGGCGGAAACGTGGGTCAAGCAAATTACCAAGATATTTGATGTCTTGGGATGCACGGAGGAACAGAAGGTTCCATTCGCCACATTTATGTTCCGCGGTGAGGCAGACTACTGGTGGGAGTCTGTGAAGCGTACCCAGCCTGACGCACTCAACATGTCCTGGGAAACATTTCAAAAACTGTTCAATGACAAGTACTTTCCTGAAAGTATTCGTCATATGAAGGAGGTTGAGTTTATTAGACTGGAACAAAACAACATGACGGTGTCCCAGTACGAGGCGAAGTTTGCAGAGTTATCCAGGTTTGCACCTCATTTGGTCGAAAATGAGGAACGAATGACAAGGATGTTTCTGAGAGGTCTAAAACCCGAGATTCGGCAATATCTTATCTCTCATAAATTTTCTTTATATTCAGATGTTGTAAACAGGGCTCAATTATTAGAGCGAGATAATGAGTATGTGCAACCGAGGGACCACAACCAGGGTCATACCGGTGGCGGCAGTCATCGAAGCAATGAAAACCAGCAGGGAGGAAAACATTCGGACAAAAGCGGTAACCACTCTGGTGGTAATCGTGGTCGTGATAATAGAAGGAGCGAGTCGGGAGGAGATTTCAAGAAGAGAAGGTACAACAATGATAACGTGAAGACGTCAGCACAAACATCAACTGTTTCTAGGGGAGGAGAACGACCACCGGTCGTATGTTACAAATGTGGGAAAGAGGGACATATCAGCCCAAACTGCCCACAACAATCCAAGGTATGTTATAACTGTGGAAAGGAAGGTCATATAGCTCGAGAGTGTTCTGTAGCAAAACCAAGTTCAGCGGGGATGGTGACTCCAAAAGTTATCCCGGATAAGTCGAAATCAGCGGTTCCTGGAAGGGCGTTTGTCGTTACTGGCCAAAACGCGAGAAACCCGAACGAGGTGATCACGGGTAAGCTAATCTTGAATTCTTGCGAAGTTTATACTTTACTAGATACCGGTTCTACCCATTCTTTTATCTCTCCTGCTTGTGCTCAACGTTTAAACTTGACTCCGGAGAAATTGGACTTTAACTTATCTGTTGAAACTCCGTTGGGTGAAACCTTCGTTACATCTACAGTTTATAAATCTTGCATGATCCAAGTTGGCACTATCACATTACCTGTTGATCTTATCTCTTTAAAGATACTTGCTTTTGATGTGATTTTAGGAATTGATTGGTTAACCACTCATCATGCTAAAATTGATTGTTTTCGTAAGGTTGTTAGTTTTCATATTCCTAACCAACCTGTCATACGAATTCAAACTACTAAACCACTAAAATCAGTCACTGTCATATCAAGCCACAAAGCTATTCGTTTATTGAAAAACGGATGTCAAGCTTTCTTAGCCCATGTTATGGATTTGAACAAAGACAAGTCAGATTTGAATAATATTTCTATTGTTAGAGAATTTCCGATGTATTTCCTGAAGAACTTCCTGGTCTACCCCCAGAACGAGAAATTGAATTCTTTATTGACCTTGAACCCGGTACAAAGCCCATTTCTAAAACCCCATATCGAATGGCTCCTATTGAACTTCAGGAGTTAAAAGTCCAACTACAGGAGTTGTTGGACATCGGTTTTATTCGTCCTAGTACGTCTCCTTGGGGTGCTCCTGTTTTATTCGTAAAGAAGAAAGACGGGAGTATGCGACTTTGTATTGACTATCGAGAATTGAACCATGTCACCATCAAGAATAGGTATCCGCTACCTCGCATTGATGACCTGTTTGACCAGTTGCAAGGAGCACAATTCTTTTCAAAGATCGATCTTCGTTCTGGATATCATCAGCTGAAGATTAAAACTGAGGATATTCCAAAGACTGCCTTCAGAACTCGGTACGGGCATTATGAATTCTTAGTAATGTCTTTTGGATTGACTAATGCTCCTGCTGCCTTCATGGATATGATGAACCGTGTATTCAAAGAATATTTGGATCAGTTCGTTGTTGTCTTTATTGATGACATCCTCATCTATTCCAAAAGCCGTGAAGATCATGAGCGCCATTTGAAGCTGGTACTGCAAAGGCTTCGTGAAAACAAGCTATATGCCAAACTGAAGAAATGCGAGTTCTGGCTTGAGGAAGTAGCATTCCTTGGGCACGTGGTGTCAAAACATGGAGTATCTGTCGACCCGGCGAAGATTGAAGCCATACAAAGTTGGGAGCAACCGAAGTCGGTAACCGAAGTACGTAGCTTTCTGGGCTTAGCTGGTTATTATCGGAGATTTGTGGAAGGATTTTCTCGAATCGCTACTCCGTTAACTCAGCTGACTCGGAAAGATACAAAATTCGTATGGAGTGAGGAATGCGAGAAGAGTTTCCAAGAACTCAAGAGGAGACTCATTTCGGCACCTGTTTTGACAATACCATCTGGTTCGGATGGATTTGTTATCTACAGCGATGCTTCAGGCAAAGGGTTAGGATGTGTTCTCATGCAACATGGGAAAGTCATAGCCTATGCCTCACGACAACTCAAAGAATATGAGAGGAATTATCCTACTCATGATTTGGAGTTGGCAGCAGTCGTTTTTGCGTTGAAGATCTGGAGACACTACCTGTATGGGGAGAAAGTGGAGATCTATACAGATCATAAAAGCCTCAAATATTTCTTCACCCAAAAGGAACTCAACATGCGGCAACGACGTTGGCTTGAGCTGTTGAAAGATTACGATCATACCATCCAATACCATCCTGGAAAAGCAAACGTAGTAGCTGACGCATTGAGTAGAAGATCATATGCGGGTACGAGTGCAATGTTTTTAACACAAAGGCCCATTTTGTATGACTTGCAAAGGATGGAGATAGAGATGAAGGCTCCAAGTACCCACATGATGATATCAAATATACGAGTAGAACCGACTTTAATCGATAAAGTTAAAGCTGCTCAAGCTACGGATATAGAGCTGATGCGTATGAAGAAGAAAGTGCAAGAAGGTGCTATTCCAGAAGCAAGAATCGATGAAGAAGGAATACTTCGAGTCAACTCCAGACTTTGTGTTCCTAACGATTTTGACTTGAAGCATAGAATAATGATGGAGGCACACAACACACCGTTTGCAATCCATCCTGGGAGTACCAAAATGTATCACGATCTTCGACATACATTTTGGTGGAGCAATATGAAAAGAGAGATCGCGGAGTTTATCTCGAGGTGTTTAACTTGTCAACGTGTAAAGGCGGAGCATCAAGTGCCAAAGGGTCCATTGCAACCACTTGAGATCCCGAAATGGAAGTGGGAACACATTACTATGGATTTTGTTACGGGTCTTCCCAAGGTTTCTCAAGGCATAGATGCGATTTGGGTTATTGTTGATAGATTAACCAAGTCCGCTCATTTCTTGCCGATACGTGAGACTTATTCCCTTGAACGTCTTGCTAGTATGTACGTGAACGAGATTGTGAGATTGCATGGCATGCCAGTATCCATAGTTTCGGATCGTGACCCAAGATTCACTTCACGATTTTGGGTTAGCTTGCAGAAAGCTATGGGCACGGATTTACGATTCAGTTCAGCATACCATCCTCAAACGGACGGACAATCAGAGAGGACTATTCAAACTCTTGAAGATCTATTAAGACTTTGTGTCTTAGATCTCAAAGGGAGTTGGGATAAGTACCTACCATTGGTGGAATTCTCCTACAACAACAGTTATCAGGCGAGCATAGGTATGGCTCCATTTGAGGCGTTGTATGGAAGAAAATGTCGTTCTCCAGTATGCTGGGACGAGGTGGGTGAAGCAACATTGTTGGGACCAGAATTGGTACGCATTACTACAGAGAAGATCCAAACGATTCGACAACGTATACAAACGGCACAGGATCGACAAAAGAGTTATGCGGATCTTCATCGGAAGGACGTGGAATTTAATATTGGGGATCATGTATTGTTACGTGTTGCACCATGGAAGGGAGTTACAAGATTTGGGAAGAGAGGAAAGCTCAATCCAAGATTTGTTGGTCCATTTGAGATTCTTGAGCGAATAGGAAATGTGGCATATAGACTCGCATTACCTCCAAGCATGTCTCGTGTTCATAATGTTTTTCACATATCTATGCTTCGTAAATATGTTAAAGACCCGAACCACATTATTGAGTTAGAACCAGACGAGATAGCTGAAGATTTAACGTACGAGGAGGTACCTGTTAAGATCTTGGATAGGAAAGAGCATGTCCTACGCACGAAGGTTATACCACAAGTTAAGGTTTTGTGGAGAAACCATGCTATTGAAGAAATGACCTGGGAGTTGGAATCAGAAATGAAAGCGAGGTATCCTCACCTTTTTGAAACATCAGGTACGTACGTCAATTTCGAGGACGAAATTTCATAAGGAGGGGAGGTTGTAAGACCCCAACTTATTAATGAATAAAATCAAATTTTCTCTAAATATTATTGTGAATAATAAGGGGTTAATTTGATATAATACTTTGGTTATGGGTGAAATGTGCAAATTTTGCAAAATAAGCAAGTGGTTATAAAATATTTATTTTTGGTCGGTGAATATTCGGTTGGTCGTGGAATATTCTTGCTGTCGGGGAATATTCGTACGACGACGCAGCCTTGTGTGGGCCCCATAACGGAAAGCGATTGGATGAAGAAAACGACAAGTATAAGTTGTTTATAAATAACGGCGTAGTTGTTACCGTTAATACTGTTGGAATACCCGGTGGTTAAAATACAGTAGCACACGGTATTGCACCAATTATTGATTCTTACGTAAGAAGGCACTACTCAATAATTGTTACAGTAGTTATTATTCAATATTTTATTTTATTGATTCAATAATTGCTGCGTTGATATTTTATATTATTGTTGTTTCAATAATTGTTGCTGCACAGTATTTTCCATTATCAGATCAATAATTCATATTATTTGAATAATATTATTAGATAACATTATTGGCAATGTCTAGAAAGTTCTGTCTAAGGAGAGGTTTGGTCATCTAATTGCGCGCCAGTAAGGAGAAATCCTTATTGGAAAGCCCCCTCTTTCCTGGGAACGGCCTGGTTGTCATAAATGTGATTCTGTAATATTATTTGTGAATAATTAATTATTGATTCATATGATAAGGAAATATTTATTTTATGTGGATATAAATGAGGGATATATTTTTGTGGTTAAAAATGAAGGAGTTAATGTTGAGGTTTTTATCAGTATTTTTGTCGGAATGGAGGTATTAAAAATCAAATCAGGGTTTTTGAGATATTTTGCGGGGGTTATAATTTTTAATCCGACCGTTGGATCGTGGTAATTTTTGGATATGTTATACATATATAAGTTGAGTATATGTCCACAAATTTTGAACCGTTAAAAATGAACGTATGATTTATTATGAATTTTACAAGATGACTGGTTCAGAAATTGTTGAATTTTCGGAGTTTATCATTTTGATGGAAAATTCTAGAATTGGTGGGCCCCACTTGTGGTTGGTGAAGAAATGTGCTGAATTATATTTCAAATGTGGTGGGTGGGAATAGTAGCAGGTAAAGCCATCAGGTTGCAGGTCAAACCTACCAAAATTTTCCTATAAATAGAGGGCTAAGTTAGAATTGAAAATCACACCAGAAACAAGTTTTCTCTCTTTCTCTCTCTAGATTATTGAGTGTATTTTGTGAGTATTTAGATACTTTGAGAGTTTCTATTCATCAGAGCAAGTTTCTTTCAGCCTTATACCGGTATTCCGACCAGAAGTACTGATATTTTGAGGTAAGGGATATTATTTTCTTCTTAATGATATTATTTTCTTCAATATCATTATGCTGAAATATTGATATGAGTTTTTATCAAATTTGGAACTTTTTGTGTCGGGGTTACTATTCACGTATACGGCACTATTCACGTATACGGCACTATTCACGAATACACTATTCACCGAAAAATAAAATTTTCCCTTTTTGTCCAAGATGTCTATTATGGTTACTATCTTTGATTGTATCCATGTTTTGATCTTTATTTTTGAATTCTGCTTCACAATTGATTATTATGAAGTATTATTGATCTTGGATAAACTGTTATACGAATCCCTACTATTTGTCCTTCTGTCTCATTGGATTCGTTCTCTTTAAGATATTTTTCATCATCCTCAGTCCTAAATGATGATATTACTGAATATCTTTGGCCTGTAGTGCAAAGATGTATGATTACTTGATGAATATCTTTGGCCTGTAGTGCAAAGATGAACAGGTGTTGAGATGAACATGACCGACAGGTGATACAAATGAATATCTTTGGCCTGTAGTGCAAAGATGAATATTTGGATAAAGATGATTATTAATTGATGTTACAGGGATAAAATATTGATGATGGACTTTTAAATCTTAGAAGATAGTAGAATTCTTTCTCTACTTGACTCTTCTAATGGTTTGCTGTTTCCGCTGCAGTTGTTGATCTAAAACTTGTTGTCGATTATATTCTATCAGATTTTTCCCTGTTGAAGACTAACGATAATTTGTTGTATATTATCTTAGTCATAATATTCTTTACTGGGCTAGTTGAGCTCACCCTTTTCCTTTTTGTTCCATTTTTCTTCTCAGGAGGTGAGAACATAGCAGGATCTAGTCGGGGTATGGAGTGATGGTTCTAGAAAGATGTTTTAGCAGTCCTCACTATTTCTGTAAAATAGTGTTTGAATAATTGTAACGAGGACTTATTTGAGTGTGGATATTGTCTAGAAGACAATATTTGTATTTAAACTCACATATGTGTTGTCGTATTTTGCACGACAATTGTATTATTGAAGTTGTAGTTTGTTTTCTGTACCATGTATTTGGCGACTCAGAATGGGTGTTGTATACCTATTTTGGGGGTGTCACAAAATATGAGTTCTAAAACAACGCCAAAATAATTTATCACAATAAATTGGTAAGGAACAATTATGAGAGACAATACTAAATTTCGAAACGAATAACGAAACGAACGAATTAAAAACAAAAGAGTCTCGCTGAAAGAGTACGAAATCCATACCTGGATTAAGCAATGTAATACCCAAAATTAAATTCTAAATTTGTCTCGTTAAATTTCCTTTGTCCGAACTAATTACATAACATAATAAAAAAATGTAAGTACAATTACCGAAAATTTGTTCTCGTGATTATAGTTTATTCCCCTTATTCTTAATTACAAGATTAGTTATTTATGGCGACAAGAACAAACATACTGACTTGGTTTAATTTTGTCGACAACATTATAAATTTTTTTTTATTCACAAAACAGTACTTTATAATTATAATAACATTAGCAACATTAACTAATAACATGCTTTCTATATACACGTATATATATATATATATATATATATATATATATATATATATAATTTATTTCCATCAATATATATATATATTCTTCCATGTTTTATGTTTTCCTGACAAAAATCAACATTAGCAACATCATGTCTATCAAAAATCGGAATCCAACTCTTATGTTCTCCTTGACGCAAGCAACTCTTTTCATTATTACTGATTTGAACAATACCAATGAACTAAAAGAAATAGTTTACCTGAAAATAATCAGCAACCGAAATATAATTTATTCTCCTGTGCGGCTGTCTTTCATTCTCTCCCCTCAAACAATTCGTATCAGACGTATACAAGGGAGATTAGGTTTTAGTCTTTATTAAGTTGAAAACACATTTTATTAATTAATATAATATAGTTATTAACTCTCCAAATTTTAATAGAATTTTAAAATTGCACAATTATAAATTATACCCACTTAGTTTAAAGCCCAATTTTACCAATTTAATTTACCCAACCCTTATTAATACATTAGCCCACAAAATTTAAATGATTATTTGACCCAAAATAAATGACATCCAAAAAAATATGTTTTAAAACAAGGTAATTTTTATTATTCAATATTTATTTATTTATTTTTTTCGGGTATTACATCACCTACCCCTTAAAAGAATTCCGTCCCCGGAATCAAAAGAAAGAACGAACCTACTTATCAAAGAGATGCGGACACTCCGCTCGAATAGACTCCTCAAGCTCCCAAGTGGCTTCTCGCTCCGAATGGTTCCTCCACAGAACCTTAACAAACGTAATTGTCTTCCTCCTCATAACTCTCTCTTGACGATCCAAAATCGCCTCGGCTTTCTCCTCACAGGTAAGGTCTTCCCGAATTTTTTCGAATGGATATTGCACCACGTGCAACGGATGATAATGATAACTCCTCAACACCGACACATGAAACACATTGTGCACATGAGCTAGCTGCGGAGGCAAAGCTAACCGATATGCAACCTCACCAACCCTCTCCAGAATCTCAAATGGGCCAATGTAACGTGGACTAAGCTTCCCTTTCAACCCAAATCGCCGAATGCCTTTCCAAGGAGAAACTTTTAGAAACACATGCTCACCAGGTTCAAACTCTAAAGTCCTCCTATGCTTATCAGCATAACACTTCTGTCGTGATCGAGCCGACTTCAATTTCTCCTTAGCCACCGCTACCTTCCCTGTAGTGATTTGTACTAACTCAGGCCCTTCTATGGCCCTCTAACCAACCTCATCCCAACAAGTTGGAGCTCGACACTTTCTACCATATAACGCCTCAAACGGAGCCATCCCAATACTCGCATGCCAGCTGTTGTTATACGCGAACTCAACTATGCTTAAGTAATCATCCCAATTACCCGACCATTCAAGTGCACAAGATCTCAACATGTCCTCCAATGTTTGAATAGTCCGTTCGGATTGCCCATCAGTTTGCGGATGGAAAGAAGTACTAAAGTTGAGTCGAGTACCCCAAGCTCGTTGAAACCCTTTCCAGAACCGTGAAGTGAACCGTGGGTCCCGATCTGAAACAATAGACACTGGAGTACCATGAAGTCTAACAATCTCCTGCTGAAAGATTTGTGCCAACCTATCCACCGAGTATCCCTCATGGATAGCCAAAAAGTGTGCCGATTTGGTCAGTCGGTCCACCACTACCCAAATGGCATCATGCTTCCTGAAAGTCTTCGGCAAACCAGTCACAAAATCCATCGTGATATCTTCCCACTTCCACACTAAAATGTCTAACTGTTGCAGCAAACCACTAGCTCGTTGATGTTCTATCTTCACTTGTTGACAAGTAATACACTTCCCAACATGTTCAGCTACGTCTCGTTTCATCCCATTCCACCAAAAATTCTTCTTCAAATCCCTATACATCTTCGTTGAACCTGGATGAATAGAAAATGGCAAACTATGAGCCTCAGCCAACACCGCCTCCCGAATGATTGGATCGGACGGTACACACAACCGCTCACCCAACCAAATTACACCATGGTCATCAATACGAAACTCGGACTGCTTGCCCTCCTCTAGATTCTGCATCATACTCCACAACTCCCCATCTTCTTTTTGAGCTTCTTTGACCCGCGAGATAAGAGAGGGCTCCACTCTCATACCCGTCAAATGCCCATCTGAACCTCGTACATACAACTCCAACTCGAGCCGCTCCATATCCGAAATAAGCTGAGGTTGTGTAATAAGGGCTACTACACTCCCTGAACTCTTCCGGCTAAGAGCATCTGCAACCACGTTTGCCTTCCCCGGGTGATACTGAATTCTCGCATCATAATCTTTTAGAAGCTCCAACCAACGCCTCTGCCTCATATTAAGCTCCTTCTGAGTGAAAATGTATTTAAGACTTTTGTAATCGGTGAAGATATCACAAGTCTCCCCATACAAATAATGCCTCCAAATCTTTAAGGCAAAGATCACCGCTGCCAACTCCAAATCATGTGTGGGGTAATTCACCTCATAAGGTTTAAGCTGCCTAGAAGCATAAGCAATCACCTTACCGTGTTGCATCAATACACACCCCAAACCCTTCTTAGAAGCATCACTATAAATCTGGTAGCCTCCTGTCCCCGACGACAATGCAAGTATAGGAGCTGTCACAAGTCGTTTCTTCAACTCCTCGGAACTCTTCTCACGCTCCTCATTCCACACAAACTTCGTGCCCTTTCTAATCAACTGGGTCAATGGTAAGGCAAGCAAAGAAAACCCTTCCACAAATCGCCTATAGTACCCTGCCAAACCCAAGAAACTCCTAATCTCCGTCACCGTAGTAGGTCTCGACCATTTAGTGATAGCCTCAACCTTCGCAGGATCCACCTTAATGCCCTCAGCAGAAACCACGTGGCCCAAAAATGCAACCTGCTCCAACCAAAACTCGCATTTAGAGAATTTAGCATACAACTTCTCTTTCTGCAAAATCCCAAACACTGTGCGAAGATGCTCCTCATGCTCTTCCTTAGACTTGGAGTAAACCAAAATGTCATCAATAAAGACAATAACAAATTGGTCTAAGTACTCTCTGAACACCCGATTCATTAAATCCATAAACACCGTCGGAGCGTTAGTTAACCCGAATGGCATCACCAGAAACTCGTAATGCCCATATCGAGTACGAAAGACCGTCTTAGGGATATCCTCATCCCTCACCCTCAACTGATGATAGCCCGACCTCAAGTCTATCTTCGAAAAATATTTTGCCCCTTGAAGTTGGTCAAACAAGTCATCAATCCTCGGCAATGGATACCGATTCCTGATGGTGATCTTGTTCAATTCTCTGTAGTCTATGCATAGCCTCATAGACCCATCTTTCTTCTTTACAAACAAGACCGGAGCACCCCACGGCGAAACACTCGGCCGAATCACACCACGATCTAACAGTTCCTGCAACTGCTCTTTCAACTCCTGCAACTCCAATGGTGCCATCCGATACGGTGCTTTAGAGATAGGCTCCGCACTAGGAACAAGCTCAATAGAAAATTCTACTTCCCGCTGTGGTGGCAACCCTGACAAATCCTCAGGAAACACATCAGAAAAATCACGAACAATCGGAACATTCTCAATACGAGACTCACCCTTAGAGGTATCTTTCACAAACGCCAAATACCCCTCACAACCCTTTGCCACTAACTTCCCAGCTTTCAAAGCCGAAATCAACTTCACCACCCTACTCGGTTGTGAACCCTGAAACACGAATTCTGGAGACTTCACATCTCCAAATATAACCTTCTTCGCCTGACAGTCGATAGTGGCCTGGTGCTTATCCAACCAGTCCATCCCAAGAATGACATCGAAATCGTGCATACTCATCGGAAGAAGATTAGCCCTACGAATCTTATCCCCAAAACTGATCGAACACCCTCGATACAAATCAAAAATAACGACAGAAGTCCCCATCGGGGTAGAAATAGACATAACAGAATCTAAAGACTGAGATGGCACACCCAGGTGCCGAACAAAAGACTGAGCAACAACAGAATGCGTAGAACCCGTATCAAATAAAATAGAAGCCTCACGACTGCCAACTAAAAGAGTACCAAAAACAGTACCTGGCGCACCTGCTGCCTGATTATGTGTCAAGGCAAACACCCGACCACCCTGACGCTGACCTCCATTGCCACCATGATCACCGCCTCCACCATTACCACGTGGCCCAGTACAATCTCTAGCCATGTGACCCATCTGTCCACACAAGAAACATGCACCGGTAACTCTATGACACTGTCTCCCCGGATGATTAGCCCCACACATAGCACAAGGAACTATAGGAATAAGATTTGGGTTACCCCCACCAGCTGGTCCCGGATAACGACCTTGATTCTGTCCCTGCTGACGATTCTGCCCTTGCTGACGATTCTGACCATTCCAAGGTAGCTGCAGCTGACGATTCTGCCCTTGCTGAGGCATCTGTTGATAACCCCTGTTTTAATTCTGACCACGCCACTGCCCCTGTTGGCCACCACGATTCCTATTCAACTGACCACCCAGATTTCTCCCATGCTGAACTGAAGTTTGACCCTGTTGGTCATCTCTGTCCCTCTTTCGACTCCCATCCGGTTTAGAAGACCGAAAGTCCTGTCGATTCATCTCAATATTTTTGGCTGCATTTGCCACTGCTGATACATCTGCAAACTTGTTGTTAATGAGATGCTGCCGATACCGGTAATGGATCCTCCACTTAAACTTCTCTGCCTGTTCTGCTGCAGTCTCTGCTGAGGTTCCCGCAAAGCCTGCCAACCTAGTAAACCTCGTCATGAAGTCCGTGATGAACTCATCATCCTTCTGCCGAATCGACAGATACTCTCTAGCATAGGCCTCTTTATCAGCAGCTGGGAAGTACTGCTGATAAAAGACCTCATAAAATTCTGCCCAATTAAGTGTCTCAGCATAATTTTCACCTTTTGTTGTTTTCATCGCTTTCCACCACCTCTGTGCATCCCCTTCCAGCTTATAAGCAGCAAGCAGCACTCTCTGATTATCTGAACACCCTAACACATCAAAAATCTTCTCCAGGTGGGCAATCCAATTCTCTGCATCAATTGGAGTTGGAGCTGAACTGAATGCCTGTGGTTTCTGTTTTTGAAACCTCTCCAACCATACATACATCGGAACCACCTGCTGTTCAAGACCATCTGTATTCCCTTCCTCGACATTTGCTTGTTGACCATTATTTCTCGAATTCTCCTGTTCTGGAATTTCTGGTGGTGGCTGCTGCATTGCCTGTACAACCTGTGCCACCAACTGAGGTAATGCCTGATTCACTGCCTGATTCACCAAGTTAGTCAGTTGAGCATTGATCTGATCATTAGGTTGCTCATTGGGCTGACCATCACCCCTTCCCCTATTATTACCTCTCCTCCCAGCAACTCTAGCAGATCGACGAGCCATCTACGAACAGATCAACGAATATCAGCAAAAGAGGTTAGAGACATATTTGAATATAGCTGAACAGAAAATCAAACTGAATAAAACCTAACCCAGAAGTCTACCCATAACTCACAGGTCAACCTAAATAGGTTTTCTACAAGAAAGAACCTAAGCTCTGATACCAACTCTGTAACACCCCCTTTTCTAAAATAGAAAGAGAGGTTACTCAAAACATAACAAAACTGATGAATTTAATTGCAAGGCTTTAATCCACAAAAGAATAGTCTTACACTAATTAAATGTCTTAAGACAAACCATAATAAATGCCACACTGGCTCAAACCACAATCTGAAATAATTATTACACTTTCAAGTAAACTAACACATCAAGTCTAAACAGAATATTTCTAAAGCATTGGAATGAATGGGGCTCTCATCACACTTGCCCTTGATTCCCCTGATTATCTGCCGGAAGAAAAATACAGCATGAGCCAAATGTCCAGTACGGATATAGAACACAATTAATGAACTGAAATAATTAACTCAATTAAATGATAAGAGACGAAACGAAACGAACAAATCTAACACAACGAAATAATAGGCTGAAACAAATGGCTGGGTGTTATTTCATACCGAGCTTAAAATAAAACAGAAATATACCTTGCCACACAGGCAAGTCAAATAATGCCACATAGGCAAATTAAATAATGCCACACAGGCAAGTCACATACATTGGACCGCGAATCCAATGCATGTAAAATCGGAAGGTGTGTTTGGCACAAACAACACCAAACCGCAGAACAGAACAGAACAGAAAAACTAGGGTCGACCCATACGCCTCCCACAACAAAACACCAAATGGCCAACTCCCACCGGAGCACAAAACGGAGACGCCGTGGACTGATCACACCGCCACGGAAGGTGTCATGCCTCGGTGCCAAGAGGACATGCCTGTGGTACCCCCACAGGTGGTTATAGCTCAGGTATACCCTACGGTATTCTAACAAAATATAATGTCACAACACATGCGACACAATAAAGGGATTCTAACATGTACATGTTAAATCTAACGAATCGTCAACACAAGTCTCCAAAAATATACTAACATGTACATCACTATAAATATAAAATAAAATTTAGACATGACACACTAGTCTAAAGAGTACAAATACGAGTTCTAAAACAACGCCAAAATAATTTATCACAATAAATTGGCAAGGAACAATTATGAGAGACAATACTAAATTTCGAAACGAATAACGAAACGAACGAATTAAAAACAAAAGAGTCTCGCTGAAAGAGTACGAAATCCATACCTGGATTAAGCAATGTAATACCCAAAATTAAATTCTAAATTTGTCTCGTTAAATTTCCTTTGTCCGAACTAATTACATAACATAATAAAAAAATGTAAGTACAATTACTGAAAATTTGTTCTCGTGATTATAGTTTATTCCCCTTATTCTTAATTACAAGATTAGTTATTTATGGCGACAAGAACAAACATACTGACTTGGTTTAATTTTGTCGACAACATTATAAAAATTTTTTTTATTCACAAAACAGTACTTTATAATTATAATAACATTAGCAACATTAACTAATAACATGCTTTCTATATACACGTATATATATATATATATATATATATATATATATATATATATAAATAATTTATTTCCATCAATATATATATATATTCTTCCATGTTTTATGTTTTCCTGACAAAAATCAACATTAGCAACATCATGTCTATCAAAAATCGGAATCCAACTCTTATGTTCTCCTTGACGCAAGCAACTCTTTTCATTATTACTGATTTGAACAATAGCAATGAACTAAAAGAAATAGTTTACCTGAAAATAATCAGCAACCGAAATATAATTTATTCTCCTGTGCGGCTGTCTTTCATTCTCTCCCCTCAAACAATTCGTATCAGACGTATACAAGGGAGATTAGGTTTTAGTCTTTATTAAGTTGAAAACACATTTTATTAATTAATATAATATAGTTATTAACTCTCCAAATTTTAATAGAATTTTAAAATTGCACAATTATAAATTATACCCACTTAGTTTAAAGCCCAATTTTACCAATTTAATTTACCCAACCCTTATTAATACATTAGCCCACAAAATTTAAATGATTATTTGACCCAAAATAAATGACATCCAAAAAAATATATTTTAAAATAAGGTAATTTTTATTATTCAATATTTATTTATTTATTTTTTTGGGGTATTACACTACTACTAACTGCCACTTAATCTCTGATCATAATAATCTGAACATGGACTGATTCTGAAGCCTGATCAGCACAAAAGAAAATCATTTCAGGAAAAATGAAACCGATAGAAGACGACATCAAACTGTGTAATAAATTTTACTTAATTAACCACTCTCTTTGTTTAGGTCGAACCCTTTTGCAGCAAGTAATCAAAAATAGGAAAGCGGGGCAGAGGTACTGAAATATAGGGCAAGTTATTCGATATATATGCATGCTTTTATAGTATATATGCATGACTATGGTTTGAGGTTTTGTTAGGCCAGTTGCAGTTTCAAGCATACATACATATACGGTATCATTTCTGTTATCTTAAATTCAACAACAATGCCATTAAAACTGAAAATTTCTATAAAGGAAAGGAATTTGTCTATGGTTTATACTCCTTGAATTGAAGGGGCATTTTGGTAATTAGGAAGTAATCCCTATGTTATTAGAGATTGGGAGTTTCATTTCACTTTGTTAAAATTTAAGAACGAATAATATTACAATCACACAGATATTATATGAAAGACAATAAAAATAAGAACACGTACGCGATATACCAGGTTCACCAATTTCGCTAGTCCTGCTTGTCTGATGTATTCATTAGACGTTTCACACACTCTACAATGATCCACACACCAAACAATATTTTTATAGTAACTAGAAAACCCTAGCTTTTATAACATTGACTCATTAGTCATATGGCCCAATACAATAATTTAACCCAAGACCGGGCTACTAATAAATTTTCAATCCCAACTACCCTATTGTAGTGGCCATTCATCGATTCCACAAAAGTATGAGTCAATCCCAACACACTTTATAGTCTAAAAATAAAAATATATCTCAATGTTAGAACGGACAAAAAAATAAATGTACATCTAACTTTGGAACAAGTGAAGTTCTTAAAAAGGGTTGCAGTTTGAATTATGAAGCTATTTGTTGGGCCATAATACTTTTCATACTGGGGCAGACCGAATGGGCTTATCCTTTGGATTGTGTTATGGGGGTATTATACAAGCTGTCACTTATCCTGCCTTTGACCGGTAATCATCACAAAAGGTAGTGGTTGACTGTTATGTCTGCCACCTTCCTGCATGGCATTAATGAGGATGGGACTCCGATTATCGGCGAGAAGTAACAGTGGTAGCAGGTAGGGAAGTAAGCTACATACTTTCGGCTGAGGTGACCGATGGTGAGGGGAGGTGTCAGGAGATAGTGGGTGGCACGGTAAACCGGGTCTAGGGAACGTATGGGGCAAGGATCACAAAAAGAAAGAGGTAACAAAACACAACACACGATATTATTATTTTCTCTCTCTCAGACGCTAGTCAATATTTTTTCCTCCATTGTTAACCTTGTGATCGCCTGTACTGACTCTCACGCCGGAACTATCCCCCGACGGTCAGGCCGTCAAGCTTCTGGTGTTGACTTGTTGAACTGTGCAGGATCAGAGCGTCTTACGTGATTGGGACGCGGGAGAAGCTCTTGGCGTTAACACTATTGTTTCAATGTAGTAATAAATTGGACTTGTGAAAATGGTAAATTTGAAATTGGAGGGTTGCATTTCATATGGGGATTTCCCAAAATAGAATGACTCCAACTATAAAATGGATTCACCTGATGAAAAGATTATTATTCTTCATTGCAAAAGAGAGTGACAGAGTAAGAGACAAGTGTTAAGATGGATAAGAATATTAATGGCAAGGTGGTGCTTATCTTCATTGTCATTGTTATGCTTTTCAAAATGGACATTATTGTTGAAGGAGGAAGGAGCAACAAGATCAACAAAGAGAAGGTTGATGATCACCCTATGAACTATCCACGTTCCATCTCCCCCTATCCCAGGTTTTTCTAATATTCCCGGATTTCCCAACATTCTCGGGTTTCCCAATATTCCAGGATTCCCCCATATTCCAGGATTTCCCAATATCCCCAGCTTTCCTAATATTCCATGTCTTCCCAATATACCAGGTTTTCCCAATATTCCAAGATTTCCCTTTCCAAGCCCAGGTTCCAGTGGATCTGTTCCCTCACCGGTCAAGCCCGCACCGATCCAGCCCTCACCTGTCCAGCCACCACCAACAGTAAAACTCTCAGCAGTCGAGGCCCCTAGTCTTGGTGGTGATGGAAGTAGCTCACCATGAAAGACAAATATGTACCTATAATTATGAGTTACAATGCAGTATACTGAAATATATGTGCATTTATAATTCATATAGTAATAAATTAATTGTGATATATAACTTGTGCTGATAAGAACTTACTCATGAATTTAATCCGGGCACCAAATACTATTTACTCTTTAAAGAGCATTACTTCTACTCAGCTTATATTGATAGTTGATTACTGTATGCTTACATCCCTCTTCTTTCTGATCACTCGACTTATTACTTTTGTTGTTCATTATCATATATAATGGTATATAATTATGTATTTTGTTTTGAGAGGTTGAATAAGGTGTGGTGTACACACAAATCATGAAGAAACTGAAACAACAAAAATAGTGTAACTAAACAGAAGATATATTTGTATTCACAAGACAGAACACAAGAAAAGTATTCTTAGTGAAAATCAGATGAATTGAATTAATTAATCTATGCACTACTCTGCCTTATATAGGCATACAAAAGGAAGGAACCACGTTGCCTTTTCCACTAACTCAACAACTCCTAAAGAATAGGACAACTAACAACAAATGAAACAACACAGTACTACCCACTACTGACTAGTGACTAATTTATTAACAACCCTTTTATTATTCTAACAACTTAAAATAAAAACAAGGACCACGTGTTGGTGTTGTATTCTAATACTCATCTTCAACGCCAACTTTCATTCTTTCCACCATCCTGAGTTGCTTGCAGAGTCTTCCAAATTTGCTGCCGCCCAAGCCTTTGTCAACAAATCTGCACTTTGGTTTTCTGTCTTAACATGTTCTAATACAATTTCCTCTTGCAGAACTTTTTCCCTAACAAAATGATAATGCACCTCCACATGTTTAGTTCTTGCATGAAAAATTGGGTTCTCTGCCAAACGTATTGCCGACAGGTTGTCGCAATACAAAGGAACTGCATAATCAGTTGGTTGATGCAAGTCCTTCAACAATTGTACAAGCCAAGTGCTTTCTTGAGCTGCCATTGCTGCAGCTCGATATTCTGCTTCTGTTGTTGACAAAGACATAGTTGGCTGCCTTTTACTGCACCAGGAAACTGCTCCAGAACCAAGCATAAAAACATACCCGATAGTTGAGCGTCGGGTATCATGATCACCTGCATAGTCGGCGTCACAGTAACCGGCTAGCTTGCACTCTCCACCTTTCTCGTATAAGACACCATAACCAAGAGTACTCTTCACATATCTTAAAATTCGTCGAACTACGTCCAAGTGAGGCTTCTTTGGATTTTGCATGTACCGACTCATCACACCAACTGGGTAAGAAATATCAGGTCTGGTTAAAGTTAAATAAATCAAACTACCCACCAGTTGTCAGTACATCGTTACATCTTCCAAATCTCTCCCTTCATGAGCACACATTTTGGCGTTTGGTTCCATCGGAGTTGATATTAGTTTGCACTCGAGCATTCCAAACTTCTTCAACAAATCGCTAGAATACTTTTGCTGACAGAGAAATATTCCTTCTTGAGTATGATCAATCTCTAGACCAAGAAAGTGCTTGAGCTGACCCAATTCTTTCATCTGAAACCGAACTGATAAATTCTCCTTTGTTCGAAGAATTTCTTCTTCGCAATCTCCTGTTATGATTAAATCATCCACATATACTAGCACAACAGCTAGCTTCCTTCCACTCGCTTTGACAAACAAACTAGAATCCGCATGTGTCACCGAATAACCACTGTGAGTTAGAGATTCAGCAATCTTACCATACCAAACTCTCGGTGCTTGCTTTAACTCATAGAGCGCCTTCCGTAGCTTACACACATATGCAGGATGATCCTGACTCTGAAAACCCATCGGTTGATTCAGGTAGATTTCTCGATCCAACTCCCCATTCAGGAACGCATTCTTAACATCCAACTGCCACAAGTTCCAATTTTTGTTAGCTGTAACTGCGAGTAAGACTCGTACAATCGTAAGCTTTGCAACTGGACTAAACGTTTCATCATAGTCTAGTCCATATTGTTGAGAAAATCCTCGAGCCACCAGACGAGCCTTGTACCTCTCAATTGATCCATCTGTGCGACGCTTTATCTTATACACCCATTTGCAAGAAATAGGCTTCACAAGCTCCCAAGTCTGGTTTCGTTCTAATGCATCAATCTCCTCGGCCATTGCTTTATTCCATTATGGATTCTGAAGTGCTTCCTCAAATGTTTCAGGTTCTTCTGCATCTGCTTCTTTTACGATGGCGGCGTTGGCATATTTGGGATTTAGCTTTCTGGCTCTTGTTGATCTTCTGAGGGAGGTTGGTGCTTCTGCTTCACTAGACTCACCTTCACTCCTTGGTTGTTCATACACACCAGTTTGCCAGGGACTTTGAGTTACGGCTTCGTTGACATCACTACCATCATCTGCATCTCTAGGTTTATGTGACGCCGCCAAAAATAGGTATACATCACCCATCTTGGGTCGCCAGATACATGGTGTAAGACCCCGAATTTTATGAAATAAAAGTATTCAATTTTTCTTATAATTACTATTTAGTAAATGGTTAAATTGATAAATGTTAAAGTTAAGGGTGATATATGAATTTTTTTTCGAAATACACAAGTGGTTATAAAATATTCATTGTTGTCGGAGAATATTCGCTTGGTCGTGGAATATTCTTACTGTTGGAGAATATTCGTACGACGGCGCAGTCTTTTGTGGGCTCCATAACGAAAAGCGATTGGATGAAGAAAACGACAAGAGTAAGTTATTTATAAATAACGGCGTAGTTGTTACCGTTAACACTGTTAGAATACCCGGTGGTTAAAACACAGTAATACGCGTTGTTGCACAGTAGCTCACGGTATTGCACCAATTATTGATTTTTACGTAAGAAGGCATTACTCAATAATTGTTACAGTAATTACTGTTCAGTATTTTATTTTATTGATTCAATAATTGCTGCGTTGATATTTTATATTACTATTGTTTTAATAATTGTCACTACACAGTATTTTCTATTATCGGAGCAATAATTCATATTATCTGAATAATATTATTAGATAATATTATTGGTAATGTCTAGAAAGTTCTGTCTAAGGAGAAGTTTGGTCATCTAATTGCGCGCCAGTAAGGAAGAGATCCTTATTGGAAAGCCCCCTCTTTCATGGGAACGGTCTGGTTGCCAGTACTGTGATTCTGTAATATTATTTGTGAATAATTATTGATTTATATGATGAGAAAAATATTGATTTTATGTGGATATAGATGGAGAAAATTCTTTTAATGTGACAATTGTTGAAAATTAATATTTTATCTTTTTCTGATAAAATAATTCATTTAAATATATTATTTTAATAATATATTGATGGTGATATTTTTACAATGAATGTGGGATATATGAGTATATGAGGAGGAAGAGTATTTTTGTGGCATTAAATGATTAACACATGTTTTGTGTGTTGGTGGACACAATTCTTGACCAAAAATTTATTATTGACTGTAAAATCGCCCGTTTGTGGATTTCGGTCAATTTCTGTTTGGAATTTAGAAAAACTTTCTTCTGCAAAGTTGTAGAGAATTGAATTTCCTATAAAAACTCGTGAGATTTGAATTTTCTGATAAAAGGGCTATTTATTATGAATTATTGAAGTTCTGAAGTTCCGAAATAAGTGATTTTTGGAAGTTTTAATTATTATTTTAAAGAAAAACGTTTTTTGCAAATTAGTGGGCTCAACATGTGATAAGAATGGGCTGAATTCAGATCTTCTAAGGTGGGCTTGACAATTTTGTAAATATAATATTATTATATTCAATTTTCTACTTTGGTGTTCTAAGCAATTTTCTATAAATAGGGTGCTTGGGTTAGAATTGAAAATCACACCAGAAACTGAAGTTTTCTCTCTATTTCTCTCTCTATATTATCGAGTGTATTCTTGTGAGTATTTTGATATCTTGAGTGTTGCTATACGGTGCAAGTTCGTTCAGCGTTATTCCAGTCATGAGTACTGCTCTTTTGAGGTAAGGGATAGTAAAGGATTGTAAGAGATAGTAAGGGATAGTAAGGGATGTTATTTCTTCTTAAATGATATTATTTTCTTCAATATCATTATGCCGAAGTATTGATCTGAACTTTTTATCAAATTTGGAACTTTTCATGTCGGGATTACTATTCATGAGTTACTATTCACGAGTTACTATTCATGAGTTACTATTCATGAGTTACTATTCACGAGTTATTATTCACGAGTTACTATTCATGAGTTACTATTCACGAGTTACTATTCATGGGTTACTATTCACGAGTTACTATTCATGACAAAATTGGTTTCTTTTTCTAACCAAATTATAGTTGATTTATGAATATTACTCTTGAGATTAAAACTATATGTTGATCATATTATTTTTTTATCATATATAACATTTTTATAACCCTAATGATGATATTTCTCTTTGACTTGAGTGTAAAGATGGGTAGATTATTGGTATGATCATGACTAGGGTTCTCTTTGTCCAGTAGTGCAAAGTTGAAATTGTTGACTGGTATGATCATGACCATTGAATTTATAATTGAATATCTTTAGCTTAAGTACAAAGGTGAAATGATCAACATGGTTATAATTATTGGTTATATAAATTCTGAAATGATTATATATTTCTTTGAGATAATAATATATTTGGTCTGTAGTGCAAATATGAATTATTGAGGAATATCTTTGGCCTGTAGTGCAAAGATGAGTTGTTAATGAATATCTTTGGCCCGTAGTACAAAGATGACTATTTAATTCAAGATATTTGCACTATGAGTTGTTGATGAATATCTTTGGCCCGTAGTGCAAAGATGACTTGTTGTTGAATATCTTTGGCATGTAGTGTAAAGATGAACTGTTGATGAATATCTTTGGCCCGTGGTGCAAAGATGAATTTATTAGTATGATTATGAACATGAACTGTGATTTGGTATAACCATGATCTTTGATGTTTCAGGTAAAGACAGGTGATGAAAATTATCTTCGTCTTGGATGCGAAATTTAGAATCACAATTATGATTATGAATTATTCATATGATTGTGGAAAGGAACTGTTGATTGATGTTATAGGGATAAAACATTGTTGGTGGACTTTTAACGTGGAGAAGATAATAGACTTTATAGTCTATTTGACTCTTCTAATGGATTGCTCGTTCCGCTGTAACTATGGTTGAAATTTTTTATCATCTACCATATGTTCTAAATCTCTGATTTAATTCTGTTGAAGGCTATTGATAATTTATTTATCTTTAGTCATGATATTCTTTACTAGGCTAGTTGTGCTCACCCTTTTGTTTCATAATTCCTTTCAGGTAATAAGAGTGTAGCTGGGTCGAGCGGGGGTAACAAGGGAATAGAACGGTGGTCATCAATTAGTAGTTATATTTGGTGAAGAAAATAGGGTGAGGCGAACCCAACGTTGGAAGGGTGTTTTGTCACTATCATACACGATGTCTAATGACATACAATCTCGTGTCATCATAAGACAGGGATGTGCTCATCCACTTGCTGAGTATATTTACGAGCACTACCTATATAATCTTGGTGTTTGTTTGAAGTATAATTCTCAATTAGAGACACTGGAGATAATGATAAGTCAAGAGAAGACTCACCATTGGAAAGAATATGATAGTAACCTTCTTGTTTTTCTTTGGGGTCTATTGGGTCAACCAAGGATAATTCTGTAGCCATATGATATCTATCATAACCTAGAAGTATGGCCTCCCATGTACGAGGGTTTCCTTGAGCACTTCTCAAAGATTCTAATTTCTAAAACAGTTTTTGACTATACCTTTATGTAATGTGTCATTGTGACGTGCTATCCAAGGTTGGGACATGAGTCATAGTTGGTATATATTTGTACCCAAACTCACAACATATGTGTTGTTGTATTTTGCACGATAATTGTTGTAATAAAGTTATAGTTGTTTTCTGTACCATGTATTTGACGACTCAGAATAGGTTGGATGGAATGGACCTATTTTGGGGGCGTTAAATTTGGTATCAGAGCTTAGGGATATGATCTCTGGCGGAGATCGGGGAATAGGACTAGGAGGAGAGAGACGAGTAAATCCTTCGCTAGTATGTCCTACCTAAGCTTATTTGGTGGTCAGTCATAATATCGGGATATTATGTGATATGTTAATTTGTTCAATTAACCTTTGTTTTGAAGCTGTACTCTTGAATGATATCTGAAATACAGGATATGAGCAATGAAGAAATTATGATGACAGGAACGATGGAATCTGAAATGAAAGCAAGGTATTCTCAACTCTTTGAAATACCAGGTACGTAAATTTCGAGGACGAAATTTCATAAGGAGGGGAGATTGTAAGACCCCGAATTTTATGAAATAAAAGTATTCAATTTTTCTTATAATTACTATTTAGTAAATGGTTAAATTGATAAATGTTAAAGTTAAGGGTGATATATGAATTTTTTTTCGAAATACACAAGTGGTTATAAAATATTCATTGTTGTCGGAGAATATTCGCTTGGTCGTGGAATATTCTTACTGTCGGAGAATATTCGTACGACGGCGCAGTCTTTTGTGGGCCCCATAACGGAAAGCGATTGGATGAAGAAAACGACAAGAGTAAGTTGTTTATAAATAACGGCGTAGTTGTTACCGTTAACACTGTTAGAATACCCGGTGGTTAAAACACAGTAATACGCGTTGTTGTACAGTAGCTCACGGTATTGCACCAATTATTGATTTTTACGTAAGAAGGCATTACTCAATAATTGTTACAGTAATTACTGTTCAGTATTTTATTTTATTGATTCAATAATTGCTGCGTTGATATTTTATATTACTGTTGTTTTAATAATTGTCACTACACAGTATTTTCTATTATCGGAGCAATAATTCATATTATCTGAATAATATTATTAGATAACATTATTGGCAATGTCTAGAAAGTTCTGTCTAAGGAGAGGTTTGGTCATCTAATTGCGCGCCAGTAAGGAAGAGATCCTTATTGGAAAGCCCCCTCTTTCATGGGAACGGTCTGGTTGCCAGTACTGTGATTCTGTAATATTATTTGTGAATAATTATTGATTTATATGATGAGAAAAATATTGATTTTATGTGGATATAGATGGAGAAAAAATTTTTAATGTGACAATTGTTGAAAATTAATATTTTATCTTTTTCTGATAAAATAATTCATTTAAATATATTATTTTAATAATATATTGATGGTGATATTTTTACAATGAATGTGGGATATATGAGTATATGAGGAGGAAGAGTATTTTTGTGGCATTAAATGATTAACACATGTTTTGTGTGTTGGTGGACACAATTCTTGACCAAAGATTTATTATTGACTGTAAAATCGCCCGTTTGTGGATTTCGGTCAATTTCTGTTTGGAATTTGGAAAAATTTTCTTCTGCAAAGTTGTAGAGAATTGAATTTCCTATAAAAACTCATGGGATTCGAATTTTCTGATAAAAGGGCTATTTATTATGAATTATTGAAGTTCTGAAGTTCCGAAATAAGTGATTTTTGGAAGTTTTAATTATTATTTTAAAGAAAAACGTTTTTTGCAAATTAGTGGGCTCAACATGTGATAAGAATGGGCTGAATTCAGATCTTCTAAGGTGGGCTTGACAATTTTGTAAATATAATATTATTATATTCAATTTTCTGCTTTGGTGTTCTAAGCAATTTCTTATAAATAGGGTGCTTGGGTTAGCATTGAAAATCACACCAGAAACTGAAGTTTTCTCTCTATTTCTCTCTCTATATTATCGAGTGTATTCTTGTGAGTATTTTGATATCTTGAGTGTTGCTATACGGTGCAAGTTCGTTCAGCGTTATTCCAGTCATGAGTACTGCTCTTTTGAGGTAAGGGATAGTAAAGGATTGTAAGGGATAGTAAGGGATGTTATTTTCTTCTTAAATGATATTATTTTCTTCAATATCATTATGCCGACGTATTGATCTGAACTTTTTATCAAATTTGGAACTTTTCATGTCGGGGTTACTATTCATGAGTTACTATTCACGAGTTATTATTCATGAGTTACTATTCATGAGTTACTATTCACGAGTTATTATTCACGAGTTACTATTCATGAGTTACTATTCACGAGTTACTATTCACGAGTTACTATTCATGGGTTACTATTCACGAGTTACTATTCATGACAAAATTGGTTTCTTTTTCTAACCAAATTATAGTTGATTTATGAATATTACTCTTGAGATTAAAACTATATGTTGATCATATTATTTTTTTATCATATATAACATTTTTATAACCCTAATGATGATATTTCTCTTTGACTTGAGTGTAAAGATGGGTAGATTATTGGTATGATCATGACTAGGGTTCTCTTTGTCCAGTAGTGCAAAGTTGAAATTGTTGACTGGTATGATCATGACCATTGAATTTATAATTGAATATCTTTAGCTTAAGTGCAAAGGTGAAATGATCAACATGGTTATAATTATTGGTTATATAAATTCTGAAATGATTATATATTTCTTTGAGATAATAATATATTTGGTCTGTAGTGCAAATATGAATTATTGAGGAATATCTTTGGCCTGTAGTGCAAAGATGAGTTGTTGATGAATATCTTTGGCCCGTAGTACAAAGATGACTATTTAATTCAAGATATTTGCACTATGAGTTGTTGATGAATATCTTTGGCCCGTAGTGCAAAGATGACTTGTTGTTGAATATCTTTGGCATGTAGTGTAAAGATGAACTGTTGATGAATATCTTTGGCCCGTGGTGCAAAGATGAATTTATTAGTATGATTATGAACAGGAACTGTGATTTGGTATAACCATGATCTTTGATGTTTCAGGTAAAGACAGGTGATGAAAATTATCTTCGTCTTGGATGCGAAATTTAGAATCACAATTATGATTATGAATTATTCATATGATTGTGGAAAGGAACTGTTGATTGATGTTATAGGGATAAAACATTGTTGGTGGACTTTTAACGTGGAGAAGATAATAGACTTTATAGTCTATTTGACTCTTCTAATGGATTGCTCGTTCCGCTGCAACTATGGTTGAAATTTTTTATCATCTACCATATGTTCTAAATCTCTGATTTAATTCTGTTGAAGGCTATTGATAATTTATTTATCTTTAGTCATGATATTCTTTACTGGGCTAGTTGTGCTCACCCTTTTGTTTCACAATTCCTTTCAGGTAATAAGAGTGTAGCTGGGTCGAGCGGGGGTAACAAGGGAATAGAACGGTGGTCATCAATTAGTAGTTATATTTGGTGAAGAAAATAGGGTGAGGCGAACCCAACGTTGGAAGGGTGTTTTGTCACTATCATACACGATGTCTAATGACATACAATCTCGTGTCATCATAAGACAGGGATGTGCTCATCCACTTGCTGAGTATATTTACGAGCACTACCTATATAATCTTGGTGTTTGTTTGAAGTATAATTCTCAATTAGAGACACTGGAGATAATGATAAGTCAAGAGAAGACTCACCATTGGAAAGAATATGATAGTAACCTTCTTGTTTTTCTTTGGGGTCTATTGGGTCAACCAAGGATAATTCTGTGGCCATATGATATCTATCATAACCTAGAAGCATGGCCTCCCATGTACGAGGGTTTCCTTGAGCACTTCTCAAAGATTCTAATTTCTAAAACAGTTTTTGACTATACCTTTATGTAATGTGTCATTGTGACGTGCTATCCAAGGTTGGGACATGAGTCATAGTTGGTATATATTTGTACCCAAACTCATAGCATATGTGTTGTTGTATTTTGCACGATAATTGTTGTAATAAAGTTATAGTTGTTTTCTGTACCATGTATTTGACGACTCAGAATAGGTTGGATGGAATGGACCTATTTTGGGGGCGTTACACATGGTACAGAATTCAAATACAACTTACTAATACAACTGTCGTGTACAATACGACAAAATATAAACTGTGAGTTTGAATACAAATATTGTCTTCTAGAGAGTATCCATATTCAAAAAGAGTCATCATTACAATTATTATCACACTATTACATAGAATAGTGAGGACTACTAATACTATCATCTGGTCCATCACTCCGTTCCCCGACTCGTCCCAGCTATATTCTCATTTCCTAAAGAGAACAGTAAAAGAAAGGGTGAGCTCAATTACCCCAGTAAGAAATATTATGACTAAGATAATGCAGAATAAATTATCATTAGCCTTCAACAATGTTAAACTGATAAAATATAACGAACATAACGTTTAACTGCAGCGGAACAAGCAATCCATTAAAAGAGTCAAGTAGAAAATAAAATCCACTATCTTCTATGATTTAAAAGGTTTTTCAACACTGTTATCGCTGAGACTCAGCTTAATAAAATAATCCACATCATCGAATCACCCCTGCACTACGGCCAAGGATATTCGTGTATTCATTAATGGTCATGATCATGCCAACAACTGTCCATCAATGCACTACGGACCAATGAGAACTTTTTACCACATCATTTGTAACATTACGGTCATGATTATATCGAATAATCCCTGGTCATAATCATACCAAGTCCATCTATGCACTACAGGCCACATATGACTTTCAACATTTTATAAACATGAGGATGATGACAATGATATAAGAATTCAATAAAACAAGTTCAAGAATTAATTTATCCAAGAATTAACAACGTCCAAATTGTCAACATGATACTGCTTTGTGGAGTAAAATTCAAGAATGCTTAGAAGAATATTTTCATGAAAAGATACTTGATGAAATGTAATTATCAAGGATATTCCACAAATTTCATGGAGTATAGAAGTCAAAACTTAACCAACTTAGTATAATAAAGAATGGAATAACAAAAGAAATCACCATGCATGCGATAGACCACACAGACAGGTTATTCCAACAGAATAATAAATAATGGAACCAGGTCCGGCGTAAAACGCACAGATAGGATATTCCAACAGAATAATAATAAAGACGGAACTAGGTCCGGTGTAAAACACACAGACAGGATGTTCCAACAGAATAATAATAAAGACGGAACCAAGTCTGGTGTAAAACGCACAGACAGGATATTCCAACAGAATAATAATAAAGACGGAACCAGGTACGGTGTAAAACACACAGACAGGATATTCCAACAGAATAATAATAAAGACGGAACCAGGTCATGTGTAAAACACACAGACAGGATGTTCCAACAGAATAATAATAAAGACGGAACCAGGTCTGGTGTAAGACACACAGACAGGATGTTCCAACAGAATAATAAAAGAATGTCACCAAGTATAGGGTAGACCGCGTATACAGGTTATTCCAACAGAATAATAAGAAATGAAATAAACAGTTCTCTTCATGAATAAGAAAGAATAACACCCCTTATCGTTTTAAAGAAGAGCTGAAATAAGGAAGTAGTTAAGTAGCAGAATACTTTTCTTCTCTCTCTCTATAGTTTCTCTCTCTAGAGTTCAATGAATTCGTAAGAAATAATGAAGGAATGAGCTGCTATTTATAGAAAAATGGAATGCATAGTAACTAGTCCATGAACGGTCCAGATTGATTACTTTAATCTGACGGTCCATATTTAAAGAAAAATCTTTTAAATAAAATATAATATATTCTATTTATAGAATAACTTTAATAAAGTATTCTGTTTTATATAAAAAGATGTTTCTGTTTTATTACGTTAATAATACGAATAAAACAAAACTTCATTATCGCTAAATAATTCATATTATTAACTGACAATAATTGAATCAAACTGAGAGACTTCTCATATCAGCATTAATAATCAATACCGTGTGTAACGACCCCAAAATAGGTTCATTCCATCCAACCTATTCTGAGTCGCCAAATACATGGTACAGAAAATAACTATAACTTTATTACAACAATTGTCGTGCAAAATACAACAACACTTATGCTGTGAGTTTGGATACAAATATATACCAAATGTGACTCATGTCCCAACCGTGGACAACACCTCACAATGACACCTTACATAAAGGTATAGTCAAAAACTGTTTTAAAAATTAGAATCTTTGGGAAGTGCTCAAGAAAACCTTTGTACATGGGAGGCCATGCTTCTAGGTTGTGATAGATATCATATGACCATAGAATTATCCTTGGTTGACCCAATATACCCCAAAGAAAAACGAGAATATTACTATCATATTCTTCCCAATGGTGAGTCTTCTCTTGACTTATCATTATCTCCACTGTCTCTAATTGAGAATTATACTTCAAACAAACACCAAGATTATATAGGTAGTGCTCGTAAATATACTCAGCAAGTGGATGAGCACAATCCTGTCTTATGATGACACGAGGTTGTATGTCATTAGACATCTTGTATGATAGTGAAAAAACATCCTTCCAACGTTGGGTTCGCTTCACCCTAGATGATTCACCAAATATAACTACTAAATGATGACCACCGTTCTATTTTCTCGTTACCCTTGCTCGACCCAGCTACACTCTTATTACCTGAAAGGAATTATGAAACAGAAGGGTGAGCATAACTAGCCCAATAAAGAATATCATGACTAAAGATAAATAAGTTATCAATAGCCTTCAACAGAATTAAATCAGAGATTTAGAACATATGGTAGATGATAAAAATTTCAACCATAGTTGCAGCGGAACGAACAATCTATTAGAAGAGTCAAATAGACCATAAAGTCTATTATCTTCTCCATGTTAAAAATCCACCAACAATATTTTATCCCTGTAACATCATTCAACAGTTCCTTTCTACAATCATATGAATAACTCATAATCATAATTGTGATTCTAAATTTTTCTTCGCACCCAAGACGAAGAATATTTTTATCACCTGTCTTTACCTGAAACATCAAAGATCATGGTTACACCAAATCACATTTCCTGTTCATAATCATACTAATAATTTCATTTTTGCACTACGGCCAAAGATATTCATTTGTATCACCAGTTGGTCATGTTCATCTCAACACCTGTTCATCTTTATACTACTGGCCAAAGATATTCAACAACATATTATCTTTGTATTACGGGCCAAAGATATTCATCAACAATTCATCTTTGCACTACTGGCCAAAGATATTCAACAACAGTTCATCTTTGCACTACAGGCCAAAGATATTCATCAATAATTCATCTTTGCACTACGGCCAAAGATATTCATCAACAATTCATCTTTGCACTACAGGCCAAAGATATTCCTCAACAGTTCATATTTGCACTACATGCCAAATATATTCATCAACAGTTCATATTTGCACTACAGGCCAAATATATTAATATCTCAAAGAAATATATAATCATTTCAAAATTTATATAAACAATAATTATAACCATGTTGATCATTTCACCTTTGCACTTAAGCTAAAGATATTTAATTATAAATTCAATGGTCATGATCATACCAGTCAACAATTCAACTTTGCACTACTGGCCAAAGAGAACCCATAGTCATGATCATACCAATAATTTACCCATCTTTACACTCAAGCGAAAGAGAATTTCAACATCAATGTTATAAAAATATTTTATATGATAATAAAAACAATATGATCAAAACATGAATTTAATTTCAAGAGCAATATTCATAAATCAACTATAATTTTGTTAGAAAAAGAATAGTGAGGACTACTAATACTATCATCTGGTCCATCACTCCGTTCCCCGACTCGTCCCAACTATATTCTCATTTCCTGAAGAGAACAGTTAAAGAAAGGGTGAGCTCAATTACCCCAGTAAGAAATATTATGACTAAGATAATGCAGAATAAATTATCATTAGCCTTCAACAATGTTAAACTGATAAAATATAACGAACATAACGTTTAACTGCAGCGGAACAAGCAATCCATTAAAAGAGTCAAGTAGAAAATAAAATCTACTATCTTCTATGATTTAAAAGGTTTTTCAACACTGTTATCGCTGAGACTCAGCTTAATAAAATAATCCACATCATCGAATCACCCCTGCACTACGGCCAAGGATATTCGTGTATTCATTAATGATCATGCCAACAACTGTCCATCAATGCACTACGGACCAATGAGAACTTTTTACCACATCATTTGTAACATTACGGTTATGATTATACCGAATAATCCCTGGTCATAATCATACCAAATCCATCTATGCACTACAGGCCACAGATGACTTTCAACATTTTATAAACATGAGGATGATGACAATGATATAAGAATTCAATAAAATAAGTTCAAGAATTAATTTATCCAAGAATTAATAACGTCCAAATTGTCAACATGATACTGCTTTGTGGAGTAAAATTCAAGAATGCTTAGAAGAATATTTTCATGAAAAGATACTGGATGAAACACAATTATCAAGGATATTCCACAAATTACATGGAGTATAGAAGTCAAAACTTAACCAACTGAGTATAATAAAGAATAGAATAACAAAAGAAATCACCATGCATACGATAGACCGCACAGACAGGTTATTCCAACAGAATAATAAATAATGGAACCAGGTCCGGCGTAAAACGCACAAATAGGATATTCCAACAGAATAATAATAAAGACGGAACTAGGTCCGGTGTAAAACACACAGACAGGATGTTCCAACAGAATAATAATAAAGACGGAACCAGGTCCGGTGTAAAACACACAGACAGGATGTTCCAACAGAATAATAATAAAGACGGAACCAGGTCTGGTGTAAAACACACAGACAGGATGTTCCAACAGAATAATAATAAAGACGAAACTAGGTCTGGTGTAAAACACACAGACAGGATGTTCCAACAGAATAATAAAAGAATGTCACCAAGTATAGGGTAGACCGCGTATACAGGTTATTCCAACAGAATAATAAGAAATGAAATAAACAGTTCTCTTCATGAATAAGAAAGAATAACACCCCTTACCGTTTTAAAGAAGAGCTGAAATAAGGAAGTAGTTAAGTAGCAGAATACTTTTCTTCTCTCTCTCTCTCTCTATAGTTTTTCTCTCTAGAGTTCAATGAATTTGTAAGAAATAATGAAGGAATGAGCTGCTATTTATAGAAAAATGAAATGCATAGTAACTAATCCATGAACGGTCCAGATTGATTACTTTAATCTGACGGTCCATATTTAAAGAAAAATCTTTTAAATAAAATATAATATATTCTATTTATAGAATAACTTTAATAAAGTATTCTGTTTTATATAAAAAGATGTTTCTGTTTTATTACGTTAATAATACGAATAAAACAAAATTTCATTATCGCTAAATAATTCATATTATTAACTGACAATAATTGAATCAAACTGAGTGACTTCTCACATAAGCATTAATAATCAATATCATGTGCTACTATGCAACCATACGTATTACTGTACTTTTACTACAGAGTAGTTCAACAGTATCAATGGTAAAACTTCCGTCGTTATTTTTAATAAAATATTTTTGTCGTTTTCTCAATCCGATAATAATTCTGTTGTGGGGTCCACCAATGATTATGCCGTTGTACGAATAATCCCTGTTAAAACGAATATTCTCCGACCAATCGAATATTATATAACAACTTGCGTACTTTACAAAATTTATAAATATTACCCACAACTATAACATTATATCAAATTAACTCCATAATATTCAAAAATGATATTTATAGAAAATTCATCTTTATTTATAAAAGTTGGGGTCTTACAGTTTATCTAAGTTCAGCTGGATTTGAGTAGATTGTAACTCATTTTTAATAACATTTGAGTCTGGTAGTATCTCCTTTTCCAAGGACCACCATGAAGATGCTACATCAAACACCACATTCCGAGATGTGTAGCACTTTCCATTTGTAGGATCACAACACCTCCACCCTTTTCTTTGATTGGCATACCCTACAAAAATACACTTAACAGCCTTTTTGTCCATCTTGCTACGCAAATGGTCAGGTACAAAAACATAGCAAACACAACCAAATACTCGAAAATAGCTAACTGTAGGCTTCATGTTCCATAATTTTTCAAAGGGTGAAATAAAACATAACCTTTGTTGAGGAAGCCTGTTGATTATAAAAGCAGTAATCTTCATTGCTTCTGCCCAAAAACGTCCTGGAACATTCTTCGCATGAAGCATACTTCGACATATTTCTGCCAAGTGCCTATTCTTCCTTTCTGCTACTCCGTTTTGTTGTGGAGTGTTAGAACATGTGAACCGATGACGTATTTGGTACTCGTGAAGAAAATCGCAGAACTCATCTAAGGTATACTCTCCTCCATTGTCGGTGCGTAGACAACGAACTGCTTTACCAACTTATGCTTCTGCTACTTTCTTGAACTCATTGAACTTTGAAAAAGTTTCAGATTTTTGCCTCATGAAGTAAATCCACACATGTCTTGAAAAGTCATCAATAAAAGTCACCATGTACTTCATCCCACCAATAGAGGTCTGTTTGACGGGTCCAAACACATCAGAGTGAATTAACTCTAATGGTTCCTTAGATTTAAATTTGGGCTCTTCATACGGCAACTGATGTGCTTTACCATACTGCACCCTTCGCATATTGTGTCTGTTTTTACTTCAAGTTGAGGGAGTCCCTTCAGCATTGATTTTTTTATCATCAAATTTAGCTTGAAATAACTAACGTGACTTAACCGCGTGTGCCATAAGTCTGTTGTCTCATTTTTTCTTGTCTTATCCACATGTGCAGTTTCTACAGACATCACATAGACTGATTCTAGTCTTTTTCCCTTCATCACTGGCTCTTCTATAATCTCAAGGTCGTGATACACCTTCACATCTTGTGGACCAAACAGGACAAAATGGCCTGTAGATGTTAATTGTGACACCGAAAGAAGATTTTTCTTCATACCTGGGACGTGGTAGACATTTTGGAGCGGCACCTCAATAGCACCATACTGAGCAGAGACTACTGTATTACCAACATGAGCTATTGGTAACTTTGAGTTGTTGGCTATCACTACCTCTCGGCATCCCTTGTATTCTGATAAATTCTACAACTTCTCTTTATCGCCTGTCATATGATTTGAGCATCCCGAATCAACGATCCAATCTTTCTCATAATCAATATGTTCAGACGCAGTTGCTGTGAGAGCTAACTCCTCTTCTGCTGCAAATAATGCCTCAGCATCCCATTCTTCTTCACTTTTGGAAGTAGCAGCATTACTCTCCACTAACTTTTTCTTCGACCAACAGGCTTTTGCCATATGGCCCTTTATACCGCAATTGTAGCACTTCCCTTTGAACCTATTGACGTTGCCATGATTCTTCGAAGCTCCCCCTATACGAGCGCTTCCTTCGCCTTGATGACTTTTTGCTTTATCATCAAATTTTTTAAATCCACCAACCGTGTGCTGCTTGAAGTTCCCTCTGCTTTTATTGGCGTAGAGTGCTTCCTCCTCACCCTTCAGAGAGACTCCTCTCATTTGCTTAGCTAGTGCTTCTTGTCCAGCAAGCAAATTTTCGAACTCAACAAGTGATGGCTGTTTTGGCCATCCATGTACTGCAGCAACAAAACCTCTGAATTTAGGCCTTAAACCATGGATAATTATTCTTTTCATCATGGTTTCTCCAATTGGAGCTGTTGGGTCCAAATCTGAAATCTCACGGCATATCGTCTTCACCTTGTGAAAGTATTGTGCAATCGTCATGTCACGTTGTGCTATCGACAACAACTCGCTCTCTAGAAGTTGCAGTCGTGTGTCATTCTTCTTTGAGAAAAGTGTGGCCAAGGTATCCCAGGCTTCTTTTGGTGTGATAGCATCCCGGATGTGCTCCAACACATCTTCTTCAATTGTTATCTTCAAAGTAAACAATGTTTTGCGCACTTTGATTTTCCACTTCCGTAGGGTACCATTTGCATCCTCTGCCTCTGGTCTTGTGATTTCGCTGCCGTTGACAACCTCCCACAAATCTTGGCCTTGCATGTAAGACGTCATACATGTAGACCAAGTATTGTAGTTCTGATGGTTGAGCTTTTTTATTCCACCAACGACTTGAAGATCGCTCATGTTAGCAACTATAATGCTCAGGACTGAACCTGGCTCTGATACCAAATTGAAGAAACTGAAACAACAAAAATAATGTAACTAAACAGAGGATATATTTGTATTCACAAGACAAAACACAAGAAAAATATTCTTAGTAAAAATCAGATGAATTGAATTAATTAATATATGCACTACTCTGCCTTATATAGGCATACAAAAGGAAGGAACCACGTTGCCTTTTCCACTAACTCAACAACTCCTAAAGAATAGGACAACTAACAACAAATGAAACAACCCAGTACTACCCACTACTGACTAGTGACTAATTTATTAATTAACAACACTTTTATTATTCTAACAACTTAAAATAAAAATAAGGACCACGTGTTGGTGTTGTATTCTAATACATACATTAATTAGTCATAAATGTCTCTCAAATTTAATACTTAATGGCACATGTATTAAATTTACTTGTATAAATATTAATTTTCTAAATATAAACATATTTAGTAAATGTAAGACCCCGAATTTTATGAAATAAAAGTATTCAATTTTTCTTATAATTACTATTCAGTAAATGGTTAAATTGATAAAAGTTTAAAGTTATGGGTGAAATGTAATTTTTTTTTCAAAATACACAAGTGGTTATAAAATAATCATTGTTGTCGGGGAATATTCGTTTGGTCGTGGAATATTCTTTCTGTCGGGGAATATTCGTACGACGGCGCAGCTATTTGTGGGCCCCATAACGAATAACTGTCGGGTGAAAGAAAACGATAAATTTGAGTTTTTACAAATAACGACGTAGTTGTTACCGTTAACACTGTTGGAATACCCGGAGGTTAAAATACAGTAATACGCGTTATTGCACAGTAGCACACGGTATTGCATAGTATTTTTGAAATTATTGATTCTTACGTAAGAAGGCACTACTCAATAATTGTTACAGTAATTACTGTTCAATATTTTATTTTATTGATTCAATAATTGCTACGTTGAAATTTTATATTATTGTTGTTCAATAATTGTTGCTGCACAGTATTTTCTTTTATCAGATCAATAATTCATATTATTTGAATAATATTATTAGATAACATTATTGGCAATGTCTAGAAAGTTCTGTCTAAGGAGAGGTTTGGTCATCTAATTGCGCGCCAGTAAGGAGAAATCTTTATTGGAAAGCCCCCTCTTTCCTGGGAACGGCCTGGTTGTCATAAATGTGATTCTGTAATATTATTTGTGAATAATTAATTATTGATTCATATGATAAGGAAATATTTATGTTATGTGGATATAAATGAGGGATATATTTTTGTGGTTAAAAAAGAAGGAGTTAATATTGAGGTTTTTATCAGTATTTTTGTCGGAATGGAGGTATTAAAAATTAGGGTTTTTGAGATATTTTGCGGGGGTTATAATTTTTAATCCGACCGTTGGATCGTGGTAATTTTTGGATATGTTATACATATATAAGTTGAGTATATGCCCACAAATTTTGAACCGTTAAAAATGAACGTATGATTTATTATGAATTTTACGAGATGACTGGTTCAGAAATTGTTGAATTTTCGGAGTTTATCATTTTGGTGGAAAATTCTAGAATTGGTGGGCCCCACTTGTGGTTGGTGAAGAAATGTGCTGAATTATATTTCAAATGTGGTGGGTGGGAATAGTAGCAGGTAAAGCCATCAGGTTGCAGGTCAAACCTACCAAAATTTTCCTATAAATAGAGGGCTAAGTTAGAATTGAAAATCACACCAGAAACATAAGCTTTCTCTCTTTCTCTCTCTATATTATGAAGCATATTTTGTGAGTTTTTAGATACTTGGTGAGTTGCTATTCATCAGTGCAAGTTTCCTTCAGCCTTATACCGATCAGAAGTACTGCTCTTTTGAGGTAAGGGATAGTAAGGGATAGTAAGGGATAGTAAGGGATAGTAAGGGATTTTAAGGGTTGTTATGATTTTCAGTTTCGTAATTTTTTTGATCTACAAAAATTCTGGAAAAATTTGAAATGATATTTTGATGAGTTTTATTGATTGTGTCCAAAAATGGTGATTTTTGGATGTATAGATTGAGAGTTGTGAATTTTATGAGAAAAGACTATTTTAAAAGTAATCGCTTATAATTCCTTGTGGTTAACTCTAAAATTGATGAAATTTTTATTGGGAGTACATGTCTATGATAGGAGTATACTCTGTGAATTTCAGAATTTTTGGACAAAAGTATAATTTTTGATAAATGTCTAAATATTCGGCTATTTTGGCCATATGAAAAATAGTAAATGACTTTTAAAAATTCTGAGAAAAATATATGTTCACTATGGGACTATATTATGCTAAATCCCATAAAAAAAATATTTTTAGAACTGATTTGGTATTTTTCATGAAAATGGTCTAGTTATGAGTAAATGAATTAAATATGTTTTGTGAAGAAAGAAAATTGGAAAATAGGATTTTATGGCTTGAGAATCCTATATGAGGTATATGCAGATTTTGATGAGGGTTTTGGTTATTGATGATGAAATTGTAAGAGTTGGCATTTTATGATGATTAAATGCATTAATTAGTAAAGTGTAAACAATTAAAATAAATTGTTTATAAATTTAAGTAATGTTATTCTTTCAATATCATTATACCGAAATATTGGTATGGATTTTATTGTAGAATTTCTATCTTTTGTGTCGGGGTTACTATTCATGAGTTACTATTCACGATTTACTATTCATGAGTTACGAATATTACTCTTGAGATTAAAACTATATGTTGATCATATTATTTTTATCATCATATATAACATTTTTATAACCCTGATGTTGAAATTCTCTTTCACTGGAGTGTAAAGATGGATAGATTATTGGTATGATCATGACTAGGGTTCTCTTTGGCCTGTAGTGCAAAGTTGAATTGTGACTGGTATGATCATGACCATTGAATTTACAATTGAATATCTTTAGCTTAAGTGTAAAGATGAATTGATTAACATGGTTATAATTATGGTGTATATAAATTCTGAAATGATTATATATTTCTTTGAGATATGAATATATTTGGCCTGTAGTGCAAATATTAATTGTTGAGGAATATCTTTGGCCTGTAGTGCAAAGATGAATATCTTTGGCCAGTAATGCAAAGATGAACTGTTGATGAATATCTTTGGCCTGTAGTGCAAAGATGACTTGTTGATGAATATCTTTGGCCCGTAGTGCAAAGATGAAGTTATTAGTATGATTATGAACAGGAATTGTGATTTGGTATAACCATGATCTTTGATGTTTCAGGTAAAGACAGGTGATGAAAATATTCTTCGTCCTGGGTGCGAAGAAAAATTTATAGTCACAATTATGATTATGAGTTATTCATATGATTGTGAAAAGGAACTGTTGAGTGATGTTACATGGATAAAATATTGTTGGTGGATTTTTAACATGGAGAAGATAATAGACTTTATAGTCTATTTGACTCTTCTAATGGATTGCTCGTTCCGCTGCAACTATGGTTGAAATTTTTATCATTTACCATATGTTCTAAATCTCTGATTTATTATTGATGAAGGCTACTGATAATTTAATTATCTTTAGTCATGATATTCTTTACTGAGCTAGTTGTGCTCACCCTTTTGCTTCACAATTCCTTTCAGGTAATAAGAGTGTAGCTGGGTCGAGCGGGGGTAACAAGGGAATAGAACGGTGGTCATCATTTAGTAGTTATATTTGGTGAAGAAATAGGGTGAGGCGAACCCAACGTTGGAAGGGTGGTTTGCCACTATCATACAAGATGTCTAACGACATACAACCTCGTGTCATCATAAGACAGGGATGTGCTCATCCACTTGCTGAGTATATATACGAGCACTACCTATATAATCTTGGTATTTGTTTGAAGTATAATTCTCAATTAGAGACAGTGGAGATAATGATAAGTCAAGAGAAGACTCACCATTGGGAAGAATATGATAGTAATCTTCTCGTTTTTCTTTGGGGTCTATTGGGTCAACCAAGGATAATTCTGTGGCCATATGATATCTGTCATAACCTAGACGCGTGGCCTCCCATGTACGAAGGTTTCCTTGAGCACTTCCCAAATATTCTAATTTCTAGAACAGTTTTTGACTATACCTTTATGTAAGGTACCTTTGTGAAGTGCTGATACATGATGGTGTCCAATGTCACATTTGGTATATATTTGTATCCAAACTCACAGCATATATGTTGTTGTATTTTGCACGACAATTGTTGTAATAAAGTTGTAGTTGTTTTCTGTACCATGTATTTGACGACTCAGAATGGGTTGGGTGGAATGGACCTATTTTGGGGTCGTTACAGTAAAAGTCATCGGTAATGTTTGTTTAAGCACATTTGTTTAAGCTTGGTCTGACTCGACTTATTTAAGCCCTAGATAATGTTTTGTTCTTTAATAAATGAGCCGAATTCAAGTTGTGCCATGTCTGGTTTGGGATCGACTCGTTTAAGCACATAATATCATCTTGACATGGGCTTGATTAAGTATGAGTACATACTACATACTATACGTAATTAACAGATTATACTATTTTCGTTTCAACAAGTGTATGGTGCTTTCTTTCCTGACTTAACCATGAGGCAATGACTCTTCTCCCCCACCATCCAAGAACAAGGTAAGAGAATGAATCTAACTACTCTATAACTATATTACTTGAATTAAGCTCAGCTTAATTGACAGCTATAATAATACTACATGCAACTATATTACATATTTCTCACTAACTAGTTAACAGTTGACCGACAGTCAACTAACTGCTATAGCCTTGCTCTTGTTATAGCTTCATTAGTTTCTCTACTTCCTTCTTTAGGCTATCCTATTTCAGTAGCTATCCGTTAGGAGTAGAATAAGAACTTTTATATATTTACTAAGGAATATAATTAATTACATTTGAATAAAATATGGCAGCAAGAAGATTTTGACATATTCCCTTGTTAGGATTTAAGAATGAATAATAGCACACTCGCATAGATATTATATGAAGAATAAAAAAAAAATAAGAATACACGATATATTCAGGTTTATTGATTTGACTAGCTAGTCATGTTTATCTGATGTATTTATAAGATATCTCAACACGCTCTACAATGATTCACACAAAATAATATTTTATAGTAATTAGAAAAACGGCTATAACATGGGTTTAAAATTATGAGGCTCAATACATTAGTAAAATTTAAGACCGAGCTACTGAAAAATAACTTGATGGAACGCTGCCCCTTGTAACCCTAGTCATTAGTTGTGTTGCATATATATTGAGTCTGTATCATTTTTCAGAATTCAGTTTACAATTTGCACAACTAATTAAATCTTTTATCAGTTCTCTCTTTCCATTTCCTTTTAACTAGATATGTGTAGTAATTAATTAATAAATACTCTCCCTACTAAGATGGTTATAAAGTCAACACGACATATTTTCATACGACTCTCTTTGTCGTCTTCATTGACATTTTGTACGTATTAAGAAAGAGAATATAATGAAAAAACTGTTTAATTACATGTACAAATAGTGATTTTTTATGTATTACTATTACTATTTTAATGGGTTAAATATATTTTTTTCCACTCTACTAGACCTCGGTTTATAAATACATCACTGAACTGATTTCTTTTACGGTCAATTCATTGAGTTATAATTTTTTTACAAAAATTTGAAAAACCGTCTAGTCTGCTGAAATATTAACGGCAAATCTATGTGTCAACTGACAAGGAGAGAGAAGCTGAGTTAGATAACTAATTAAATTATATTATACTCAATTCTATAACGTAACAAATAGTTAAACAAAATATAAATCAAATTAATATACATAACAAATAATTAAATTAAATTAATTAATAATAAAATATATTAATGTATAATTTTTACAAATATATTTATATTAAATTAATGAATTCATATAATTTTTAAATATTTTAAGTTGACTTTAAAGAAATAAAATTATCTAATATTTTGAAATGGAGAGATTATTATTATTGTTGTTGTTGTTGTTGTTGTTGTTGTTGTTGTTGTTGTTATTTAGAAATAAATTAAAATCAAATAAAAAGAACAAATTAAAGTAAAAACAAAAATATATATATATATATAATTACAGTCTATAAACATAAATAAACTATAATAGAAATAAAAATATAATTAAAAAGGTGAAAATCTTTTAATTAAGAAAATTAAATCATACTAAACAAATTAAAATATTACAAAAATAATATTTGCAACAACTCAAACATTTCCATCTTTGCAAATCTATTGCCAGATCTAAATATTTCGTCAATAAACAACACAGATCCAACAAGAATGAATGTTTCCAATATCACTCCATTCTTTGTCCTTCCATGACTACTGCCGTTCACACCCACCACCATTGCACACAATTAGTAAGTTCAAATTCTTCCGACCAGACCCTTCTTCGATATTAGACGTTCTCAGAGCAGGGTTTCGTATTGGATTGAGATTTATGGGTTTGATTTGATAAATTTTGAGAGCTAGTGTCTAATGATTTCGCCTTGAAACCCAGAAAAAGAAAAAGTAAAATAAATAAATTACAATTTAGGTATAAATTGAAACACCCAATTTCAATTTCTGTATCTTTTTAAAATGGGTGAAAATTTAAAATTAACAGTAAACCAAGAAAATAGAAAAATTAAGCAAATTCATGGGTACATCCAGTGCCCTTGTTCCTGTTATTGTTGTTAATGATGAATCAGTTCTTCCTACTTCACATCCATCACTTGTGTTATCTTACAATGACAAATGCCTCGGGTGTTGTAGTGGTTTATGATGAGATGAATTTGTTGGGTATTGAGATGATTTCCAGAGCCGATCCTGAGCTTTCTAAGGCTGAGGGCAAAAATTTTTAAGTGTGCCAAATAAATAAATAAATTATCAACTAATTATTTTTATCAAAATTATAAGAATTTACAAAAAATAAGGAAGAACACTTTAAAATGTCATCGAAACAAATAATCATCACATGTACCTACAAAATAAAAATATCAATGAAATCGGTAAAACTAATAAAATACCCACCGTAGTTGGCAAGTTTTACTGATTGCACAATTGAACTTTTAATTTTTCAAATTACCCCACTAAACTAATTATTATTTTGAATTTGGGTTATTCAGTTAAACAAAATAAACGGACATTAAGTTTTTATTTACAAAACTAATGAATTACCCACTGTAGTTAACATGTTCTACTGATTACATCATTGAACTTTTAATTTTTTAGATTATCCCATTAAATTAATTAAAAAATGATTATTTTAAATATTTTTAAAAATAATTATTATTTTCAGTAAAAAATATTAGAAATTTTAATTTTTTTTCCATAAAATGAGTAAAGTTTCATAAAATATAGATTTAAAAAAATTAAAGTTTTATGAAACCTTACTGATTTTAAAAAAAATCTTTTTTTTTCCTTTTGAAAATAAAGTTTATTTTTTTGAATCTATATTTTATAAAATTTTACTCATTTTTTAAAAATATAAAGAATTTTCCAATTCTTTCTTGAAAATAATATTTATTTATAAAAATTATTAATTTCTTCTTTGAAAAAATCGAATCAGTTTTTTTATTTATCTGTTACTGTTTTTTTATTTTAATTTCTATTTTTAGTTTTTTTAAAAAATTTCTAATATTAAGAATGGATCATTCTGTTAAAAATTTAAGTAAACATTAATTTAATTTAAAATTACTTTAATTTTTTTGAATCTATACTTTATGAAACTCTATTCATTTTATGAAGCAAAAAAGTTTCTAATATTTTTTACTTAAAATAATAATTATTTTTAAAAATATTTAAAATAATTATTTTTAATTAGTTTGATGGGGTAGTTTGAAAAATTAAAAGTTCAATTGTGTGAAACCCCAGATTTTATGAATAAATATTTAATTTTTCTCGAAATAATTTTTTTTATATTATTGTGTGGATTTGATATAATAGTTATGGGTAGTATTTATAAATTTTGCAAAGTATGCAAGTTGTCATATTATATTCGATTGGTCGGAGAATATTCTTTTTGTCGGAAAATATCCGTACGACGGTACAATTATTGGTGGACCCCACAACGGAATTACTGTCGGATTGAGAAAACGACAAAAATACTTTATGAAAATAACGGCGGAAGTTTTACCGTTGATACTGTTGAACTACTCGGTAGTAAAAGTACAGTAATACGTGTGGTTGCATAGTAGCACACGGTATTAATTATTAATGCTTATGTGAGAAGTCACTCAGTTTGATTTCATTATTGTCAGTTAATAATATGAATTATTTAGCGATAATGACGTTTTGTTTTATTCGTATTATTAACGTAATAAAACAGAAACATCTTTTTATATAAAACAGAATACTTTATTAAAGTTATTCTATAAATAGAATATATTATATTTTATTTAAAAGATTTTTCTTTAAATATGGACCGTCAGATTAAAGTAATCAATCTGGACCGTTCATGGATTAGTTACTATGCATTCTATTTTCCTATAAATAGCAGCTCATTCCTTCATTATTTCTTACGAATTCACTGAACTCTAGAGAGATAAACTATAGAGAGAAACTATAGAGAGAGAGAAGAAGAGTATTCTGCTACTTAACTATTTCCTTACTTCAGCTCTTCTTTAAAACGGTAAGGGGTGTCATTCTTTCTTATACATGAAGAGAACTGTTGTTATTCCATTTCTTATACATGAATAACCTGTATACGCGGTCTACCCTATACTTGGTGACATTCTTCTATTATTCTGTTGGAACATCCTGTCTGTGTGTTTTACACCGGACCTGGTTCCGTTTTTATTATTATTCTGTTGGAACATCCTGTCTGCGTGTTTTACACCGGACCTGGTTCCGTTTTTATTATTATTCTGTTGGAACATCCTGTCTGTGTGTTTTACACCGAACCTGGTTCCGTTTTTATTATTATTCTGTCAGAATATCCTGTCTGCGTGTTTACGCCGGACCTGGTTCCATTATTTATTATTCTGTCGGAATATCCTGTCTGTGCGTTTACGCAGGACCTGGTTCCATTATTTATTATTCTGTTGGAATAACCTGTTTGTGCGGTCTATCGCATGCATGGTGATTTCTTTTGTTATTCCATTCTTTATTATACTCAGTTGATTAAGTTTTGACTTCTATACTCCATAAAATTTGTGGAATATCCTTGACATTTGCGCTTCATCTAGTATCTATTCATGAAAATATTCTCCTGATCATTCTTGAATTTTACTCCACAATGCAGTATCATGTTGACAATTTGGACGTTGTTAATTCTTGGATAAATTAATTCTTGAACTTGTTTTATTGAATTCTTATATCATTGTCATCATCCTCATGTTTATAAAATGTTGAAAGTCATCTGTGGCATGTAGTGCATAGATGGACTTGGTATGATTATGACCAGGGATTATTCGGTATAATCATGACCGTAATGTTACAAATGATGTGGTAAAAGTCCTCATTGGCCCGTAGTGCATTGATGGACAGTTGTTGGTGTGACGCCCCCAGAATAGGTATACAACACCCATTCTGAGTCGCCAAATACATGGTACAGAAAGCAAACTACAACTTCAATAAAACATTTGTCGTGCAAAATACGACAACACATACTGTGAGTTTAAATACAAATATTGTCTTCTAGACAATATCCACACTCAAATAAATCCTCATTACAATTATTCAAACACTATTTTACAGAAATAGTGAGGACTGCTAAAACATCTTTCTAGAACCATCACTCCATACCCCGACTAGATCCTGCTATGTTCTCACCTCCTGAGAAGAAAAATGGAACAAAAAGGAAAAGGGTGAGCTCAACTAGCCCAGTAAAGAATATTATGACTAAGATAATATACAACAAATTATCGTTAGTCTTCAACAGGGAAAAATCTGATAAAATATAATCGACAACAAGTTTTAGATCAACAACTGCAGCGGAAACAGCAAACCATTAGAAGAGTCAAGTAGAGAAAGAATTCTACTATCTTCTAAGATTTAAAAGTCCATCATCAATATTTTATCCCTGTAACATCAATTAATAATCATCTTTAACCAAATATTCATCTTTGCACTACAGGCCAAAGATATTCATTTGTATCATCAGTCGGTCATGTTCATCTCAACACCTGTTCATCTTTGCACTACAGGCCAAAGATATTCATCAAGTAATTATACATCTTTGCACTACAGGCCAAAGATATTCAGTAATATCATCATTTAGGACTGAGGATGATGAAAAATATCTTAAAGAGAACGAATCCAATGAGACAGAAGGACAAATAGTAGGGATTCGTATAACAGTTTATCCAAGATCAATAATACTTCATAATAATCAATTGTGAAGCAGAATTCAAAAATAAAGATCAAAACATGGATACAATCAAAGATAGTAACCATAATAGACATCTTGGACAAAAAGGGAAAATTTTATTTTTCGGTGAATAGTGCCGTATTCGTGAATAGTGCCGTATACGTGAATAGTGCCGTATACGTGAATAGTAACCCCCGACACAAAAAGTTCCAAATTTGATAAAAACTCATATCAATATTTCAGCATAATGATATTGAAGAAAATAATATCATTAAGAAGAAAATAATATCCCTTACCTCAAAATATCAGTACTTCTGGTCGGAATACCGGTATAAGGCTGAAAGAAACTTGCTCTGATGAATAGAAACTCTCAAAGTATCTAAATACTCACAAAATACACTCAATAATCTAGAGAGAGAAAGAGAGAAAACTTGTTTCTGGTGTGATTTTCAATTCTAACTTAGCCCTCTATTTATAGGAAAATTTTGGTAGGTTTGACCTGCAACCTGATGGCTTTACCTGCTACTATTCCCACCCACCACATTTGAAATATAATTCAGCACATTTCTTCACCAACCACAAGTGGGGCCCACCAATTCTAGAATTTTCCATCAAAATGATAAACTCCGAAAATTCAACAATTTCTGAACCAGTCATCTTGTAAAATTCATAATAAATCATACGTTCATTTTTAACGGTTCAAAATTTGTGGACATATACTCAACTTATATATGTATAACATATCCAAAAATTACCACGATCCAACGGTCGGATTAAAAATTATAACACCCGCAATATATCTCAAAAACCCTGATTTGATTTTTAATACCTCCATTCCGACAAAAATACTGATAAAAACCTCAACATTAACTCCTTCATTTTTAACCACAAAAATATATCCCTCATTTATATCCACATAAAATAAATATTTCCTTATCATATGAATCAATAATTAATTATTCACAAATAATATTACAGAATCACATTTATGACAACCAGGCCGTTCCCAGGAAAGAGGGGGCTTTCCAATAAGGATTTCTCCTTACTGGCGCGCAATTAGATGACCAAACCTCTCCTTAGACAGAACTTTCTAGACATTGCCAATAATGTTATCTAATAATATTATTCAAATAATATGAATTATTGATCTGATAATGGAAAATACTGTGCAGCAACAATTATTGAAACAACAATAATATAAAATATCAACGCAGCAATTATTGAATCAATAAAATAAAATATTGAACAATAATACTGTAACAATTATTGAGTAGTGCCTTCTTACGTACGAATCAATAATCAATATGTGCAATCCGTGTGCTACTATGCAACACGCGTTATTACTGTATTTTTAACCACCGGGTATTCCAACAGTATTAACGGTAACAACTACGCCGTTATTTATAAACAACTTATACTTGTCGTTTTCTTCATCCAATCGCTTTCCGTTATGGGGCCCACACAAGGCTGCGTCGTCGTACGAATATTCCCCGACAGCAAGAATATTCCACGACCAACCGAATATTCACCGACCAAAAATAAATATTTTATAACCACTTGCTTATTTTGCAAAATTTGCACATTTCACCCATAACCAAAGTATTATATCAAATTAACCCCTTATTATTCACAATAATATTTAGAGAAAATTTGATTTTATTCATTAATAAGTTGGGGTCTTACAACCTCCCCTCCTTATGAAATTTCGTCCTCGAAATTGACGTACGTACCTGATGTTTCAAAAAGGTGAGGATACCTCGCTTTCATTTCTGATTCCAACTCCCAGGTCATTTCTTCAATAGCATGGTTTCTCCACAAAACCTTAACTTGTGGTATAACCTTCGTGCGTAGGACATGCTCTTTCCTATCCAAGATCTTAACAGGTACCTCCTCGTACGTTAAATCTTCAGCTATCTCGTCTGGTTCTAACTCAATAATGTGGTTCGGGTCTTTAACATATTTACGAAGCATAGATATGTGAAAAACATTATGAACACGAGACATGCTTGGAGGTAATGCGAGTCTATATGCCACATTTCCTATTCGCTCAAGAATCTCAAATGGACCAACAAATCTTGGATTGAGCTTTCCTCTCTTCCCAAATCTTGTAACTCCCTTCCATGGTGCAACACGTAACAATACATGATCCCCAATATTAAATTCCACGTCCTTCCGATGAAGATCCGCATAACTCTTTTGTCGATCCTGTGCCGTTTGTATACGTTGTCGAATCGTTTGGATCTTCTCTGTAGTAATGCGTACCAACTCTGGTCCCAACAATGTTGCTTCACCCACCTCGTCCCAGCATACTGGAGAACGACATTTTCTTCCATACAACGCCTCAAATGGAGCCACACCTATGCTCGCCTGATAACTGTTGTTGTAGGAGAATTCCACCAATGGTAGGTACTTATCCCAACTCCCTTTGAGATCTAGGACACAAAGTCTTAATAGATCTTCAAGAGTTTGAATAGTCCTCTCTGATTGTCCGTCCGTTTGAGGATGGTATGCTGAACTGAATCGTAAATCCGTGCCCATAGCTTTCTGCAAGCTAACCCAAAATCGTGAAGTGAATCTTGGGTCACGATCCGAAACTATGGATACTGGCATGCCATGCAATCTCACAATCTCGTTCACGTACATACTAGCAAGACGTTCAAGGGAATAAGTCTCACGTATCGGCAAGAAATGAGCGGACTTGGTTAATCTATCAACAATAACCCAAATCGCATCTATGCCTTGAGAAACCTTGGGAAGACCCGTAACAAAATCCATAGTAATGTGTTCCCACTTCCATTTCGGAATCTCAAGTGGTTGCAATGGACCCTTTGGTACTTGATGCTCCGCTTTTACACGTTGACAAGTTAAACACCTCGAGATAAACTCCGCGATCTCTCTTTTCATATTGCTCCACCAAAATGTATGTCGAAGATCGTGATACATTTTGGTACTCCCAGGATGGATTGCAAACGGTGTGTTGTGTGCCTCCATCATTATTCTATGCTTCAAGTCAAAATCGTTAGGAACACAAAGTCTGGAGTTGACTCGAAGTATTCCTTCTTCATCGATTCTTGCTTCTGGAATAGCACCTTCTTGCACTTTCTTCTTCATACGCATCAGCTCTATATCCGTAGCTTGAGCAGCTTTAACTTTATCGATTAAAGTCGGTTCTACTCGTATATTTGATATCATCATGTGGGTACTTGGAGCCTTCATCTCTATCTCCATCCTTTGCAAGTCATACAAAATGGGCCTTTGTGTTAAAAACATTGCACTCGTACCCGCATATGATCTTCTACTCAATGCGTCAGCTACTACGTTTGCTTTTCCAGGATGGTATTGGATGGTATGATCGTAATCTTTCAACAGCTCAAGCCAACGTCGTTGCCGCATGTTGAGTTCCTTTTGGGTGAAGAAATATTTGAGGCTTTTATGATCTGTATAGATCTCCACTTTCTCCCCATACAGGTAGTGTCTCCAGATCTTCAACGCAAAAACGACTGCTGCCAACTCCAAATCATGAGTAGGATAATTCCTCTCATATTCTTTGAGTTGTCGTGAGGCATAGGCTATGACTTTCCCATGTTGCATGAGAACACATCCTAACCCTTTGCCTGAAGCATCGCTGTAGATAACAAATCCATCCGAACCAGATGGTATTGTCAAAACAGGTGCCGAAATGAGTCTCCTCTTGAGTTCTTGGAAACTCTTCTCGCATTCCTCACTCCATACGAATTTTGTATCTTTCCGAGTCAGCTGAGTTAACGGAGTAGCGATTCGAGAAAATCCTTCCACAAATCTCCGATAATAACCAGCTAAGCCCAGAAAGCTACGTACTTCGGTTACCGACTTCGGTTGCTCCCAACTTTGTATGGCTTCAATCTTCGCCGGGTCGACAGATACTCCATGTTTTGACACCACGTGCCCAAGGAATGCTACTTCCTCAAGCCAGAACTCGCATTTCTTCAGTTTGGCATATAGCTTGTTTTCACGAAGCCTTTGCAGTACCAGCTTCAAATGGCGCTCATGATCTTCACGGCTTTTGGAATAGATGAGGATGTCATCAATAAAGACAACAACGAACTGATCCAAATATTCTTTGAATACACGGTTCATCATATCCATGAAGGCAGCAGGAGCATTAGTCAATCCAAAAGACATTACTAAGAATTCATAATGCCCGTACCGAGTTCTGAAGGCAGTCTTTGGAATATCCTCAGTTTTAATCTTCAGCTGATGATATCCAGAACGAAGATCGATCTTTGAAAAGAATTGTGCTCCTTGCAACTGGTCAAACAGGTCATCAATGCGAGGTAGCGGATACCTATTCTTGATGGTGACATGGTTCAATTCTCGATAGTCAATACAAAGTCGCATACTCCCGTCTTTCTTCTTTACGAATAAAACAGGAGCACCCCAAGGAGACGTACTAGGACGAATAAAACCGATGTCCAACAACTCCTGTAGTTGGACTTTTAACTCCTGAAGTTCAATAGGAGCCATTCGATATGGGGTTTTAGAAATGGGCTTTGTACCGGGTTCAAGGTCAATAAAGAATTCAATTTCTCGTTCCGGGGGTAGACCGGGAAGTTCTTCAGGAAATACATCGGAAAATTCTCTAACAATAGAAATATTATTCAAATCTGACTTGTCTTTGTTCAAATCCATAACATGGGCTAAGAAAGCTTGACATCCGTTTTTCAATAAACGAATAGCTTTGTGGCTTGATATGACAGTGACTGATTTTAGTGGTTTAGTAGTTTGAATTCGTATGACAGGTTGGTTAGGAATATGAAAACTAACAACCTTACGAAAACAATCAATTTTAGCATGATGAGTGGTTAACCAATCAATTCCTAAAATCACATCAAAAGCAAGTATCTTTAAAGAGATAAGATCAACAGGTAATGTGATAGTGCCAACTTGGATCATGCAAGATTTATAAACTGTAGATGTAACGAAGGTTTCACCCAACGGAGTTTCAACAGATAAGTTAAAGTCCAATTTCTCCGGAGTCAAGTTTAAACGTTGAGCACAAGCAGGAGAGATAAAAGAATGGGTAGAACCGGTATCTAGTAAAGTATAAACTTCGCAAGAATTCAAGATTAGCTTACCCGTGATCACCTCGTTCGGGTTTCTCGCGTTTTGGCCAGTAACGACAAACGCTCTTCCAGGAACCGCTGATTTCGCCTTATCCGGGACAGCCCTTGGAATCACCACTCCCGCTGAACTTGGTTTCGCTATAGTACAATCTCGAGCGATGTGGCCTTCCTTCCCACAGTTGTAACACACCTTGGATTGTTGTGGACAGTTTGGGCTGATATGTCCCTCTTTCCCGCATTTGTAACATCTAACTGGCGGTCGTTCTCCTCCCCTAAAATTTGTTGTTGGTGCTGGTGCTGGTGCTGATGTCTTCCCGTCATTGTTGAATCTCCTCTTTCTGAAATTTCCACTTGACTCACCTCTCCTATTATCATGGCCACGATGACCACCCGAGTGGTTACCGCCTTTGTTCGTATTTTTCCCTCCTCGTTGGTTATCATCGCTCTGATGATTGCTGTCACCGGTATGACCCTGGTTGTGGTCCCTCGGTTGAGTATACTCATTATCTCTCTCTAATAATTGGGCCCTGTTGACAACGTCTGAATACAGAGAAAATTTATGAGAGATAAGGTATTGACGAATCTCAGGTTTTAAACCTCTCAGAAACATCCGCGTCATTCGTTCCTCATTTTCGACCAAATGAGGTGCAAACCTGGATAACTCTGCAAACTTCGCCTCGTACTGGGACACCGTCATGTTGTTTTGTTCCAGTCTAATAAACTCAACCTCCTTCATATGACGAATACTTTCAGGAAAGTACTTGTCATTGAACAGTTTTTGAAATGTTTCCCAGGACATGTTGAGTGCGTCAGGCTGGGTACGCTTCACAGACTCCCACCAGTAGTCTGCCTCACCGCGGAACATAAATGTGGCGAATGGAACCTTCTGTTCCTCCGTGCATCCCAAGACATCAAATATCTTGGTAATTTGCTTGACCCACGTTTCCGCCATGATCGGATCCGGCTTTCCCTTAAATTCTGGTGGTCCCAATTCTTTGAACTGCTTAGCTGTGACAAACCGCGCGTTGTTATCATTTCCACCCGTATTCTGCACACGAGTCTCCCTCGTCTGATTTTGCATGAACTGCAAAAAGCTCCTAAACATTCCATCATTCATCGTTTGCTCGGTAACGTTGTTTACAGGAGGAATATTGCCTTCCTGTTGCACGTTCCCCTGGGTAGTGATCAAAGGTGTCTCCACGGTCTGATTTACTCCATTATTAACGTTCTCAGCTGCCATTCTTAAATACTGCCATAAAACAAGGGTTAATAGTCATGTCATATATTATCCCTATACTCTGACCGACCAAATAAACACCAAATAAACTTAGTCAGGTCATACTAGCGAAGGAATTCCCCGTCTCTCCCCTCCTAGTTCTTGTCTCACATCTCAGCCAGGGATCATATCCCTAAGCTCTGATACCAACTGTGACGCCCCCAGAATAGGTATACAACACCCATTCTGAGTCGCCAAATACATGGTACAGAAAGCAAACTACAACTTCAATAATACAATTGTCGTGCAAAATACGACAACACATACTGTGAGTTTAAATACAAATATTGTCTTCTAGACAATATCCACACTCAAATAAATCCTCATTACAATTATTCAAACACTATTTTACAGAAATAGTGAGGACTGCTAAAACATCTTTCTAGAACCATCACTCCATACCCCGACTAGATCCTGCTATGTTCTCACCTCCTGAGAAGAAAAATGGAACAAAAAGGAAAAGGGTGAGCTCAACTAGCCCAGTAAAGAATATTATGACTAAGATAATATACAACAAATTATCGTTAGTCTTCAACAGGGAAAAATCTGATAAAATATAATCGACAACAAGTTTTAGATCAACAACTGCAGCGGAAACAGCAAACCATTAGAAGAGTCAAGTAGAGAAAGAATTCTACTATCTTCTAAGATTTAAAAGTCCATCATCAATATTTTATCCCTGTAACATCAATTAATAATCATCTTTAACCAAATATTCATCTTTGCACTACAGGCCAAAGATATTCATTTGTATCATCAGTCGGTCATGTTCATCTCAACACCTGTTCATCTTTGCACTACAGGCCAAAGATATTCATCAAGTAATTATACATCTTTGCACTACAGGCCAAAGATATTCAGTAATATCATCATTTAGGACTGAGGATGATGAAAAATATCTTAAAGAGAACGAATCCAATGAGACAGAAGGACAAATAGTAGGGATTCGTATAACAGTTTATCCAAGATCAATAATACTTCATAATAATCAATTGTGAAGCAGAATTCAAAAATAAAGATCAAAACATGGATACAATCAAAGATAGTAACCATAATAGACATCTTGGACAAAAAGGGAAAATTTTATTTTTCGGTGAATAGTGCCGTATTCGTGAATAGTGCCGTATACGTGAATAGTGCCGTATACGTGAATAGTAACCCCCGACACAAAAAGTTCCAAATTTGATAAAAACTCATATCAATATTTCAGCATAATGATATTGAAGAAAATAATATCATTAAGAAGAAAATAATATCCCTTACCTCAAAATATCAGTACTTCTGGTCGGAATACCGGTATAAGGCTGAAAGAAACTTGCTCTGATGAATAGAAACTCTCAAAGTATCTAAATACTCACAAAATACACTCAATAATCTAGAGAGAGAAAGAGAGAAAACTTGTTTCTGGTGTGATTTTCAATTCTAACTTAGCCCTCTATTTATAGGAAAATTTTGGTAGGTTTGACCTGCAACCTGATGGCTTTACCTGCTACTATTCCCACCTACCACATTTGAAATATAATTCAGCACATTTCTTCACCAACCACAAGTGGGGCCCACCAATTCTAGAATTTTCCATCAAAATGATAAACTCCGAAAATTCAACAATTTCTGAACCAGTCATCTTGTAAAATTCGTAATAAATCATACGTTCATTTTTAACGGTTCAAAATTTGTGGACATATACTCAACTTATATATGTATAACATATCCAAAAATTACCACGATCCAACGGTCGGATTAAAAATTATAACACCCGCAATATTTCTCAAAAACCCTGATTTGATTTTTAATACCTCCATTCCGACAAAAATACTGATAAAAACCTCAACATTAACTCCTTCATTTTTAACCACAAAAATATATCCCTCATTTATATCCACATAAAATAAATATTTCCTTATCATATGAATCAATAATTAATTATTCACAAATAATATTACAGAATCACATTTATGACAACCAGGCCGTTCCCAGGAAAGAGGGGGCTTTCCAATAAGGATTTCTCCTTACTGGCGCGCAATTAGATGACCAAACCTCTCCTTAGACAGAACTTTCTAGACATTGCCAATAATGTTATCTAATAATATTATTCAAATAATATGAATTATTGATCTGATAATGGGAAATACTGTGCAGCAACAATTATTGAAACAACAATAATATAAAATATCAATGCAGCAATTATTGAATCAATAAAATAAAATATTGAACAGTAATCACTGTAACAATTATTGAGTAGTGCCTTCTTACGTACGAATCAATAATTCAACTATACTGTGCAATCCGTGTGCTACTATGCAACCACGCGTTATTACTGTATTTTTAACCACCGGGTATCCAACAGTGTTAACGGTAACAACTACGCCGTTATTAATAAACAACTTATACTTGTCGTTTTCTTCATCCAATCGCTTTCCGTTATGGGGCCCACACAAGGCTGCGTCGTCGTACGAATATTCCCCGACAGCAAGAATATTCCACGACCAACCGAATATTCACCGACCAAAAATAAATATTTTATAACCACTTGCTTATTTTGCAAAATTTGCACATTTCACCCATAACCAAAGTATTATATCAAATTAACCCCTTATTATTCACAATAATATTTAGAGAAAATTTGATTTTATTCATTAATAAGTTGGGGTCTTACAGTTGGCATGATCATGACCATTGATGAATACACAAATATCCTTGGCCCGTAGTGCATGGAATTGGCAAAAAGCACTTTTTGGCCATTGTGGTTATAGTGATTTAACGAAATAGTCATTGTGCTTTTAAAATATTCAATTAGCCCACTGAACTTTTTAAAAATATTCAATCAGGCCATTCCGTCCAAATTGACTAACAGACGTGAAAAAATATCCTACGTGACTTTTTTGAAAAAAAATAAATAATATGTGTATTTGCTGACTGTGCGGCATTTCTTACGTGGCTTTTTTTAAAAAAAATTAAATATTACGTGGCTTTTTTGAAAAAAAAATCTGCTTTTTAAAAAAAATAATTTTTTTTAAAAAAATAAAAAAAATTTAAAACAGATTTTTTTTAAAACAGATTTTTTTAAAAAAAAAAATTTGTAAAAAACAGAACTTTTAAAAAAATCTGTTTTTTAAAACAGATTTTTTATAAAAAAAATATATATTTTTTTAAAAACAGATTTATTTAAAAATTCTCTTTTTTTAAAAATCTGTTTTAAAAAAAATATAAAAATACTTTTAAAATAGTTTTGAAAAATACTTTTATACTTATAAAAATAATTATAAAATTTTTGAAAAATACTTATATTTTAAAAAATTCAAAAACAGATTTTAATTTTTTTTTAACATTTTAAAGTTTTAAAAATAACAAAAGCATAATAAAATAAAACAAAACAATAAATTTTTTTAAAAAAACAAAGATTTTTAAAAAAAATAGAATTTTTTTTAAACAAATTTTTTGTAAAACAGATTTTTAAAACAAATTTTTTGTAAAACATATTTTTAAAATTTTTAAAAATTTTACAAAAAATTTGTTTTTTAAAAAAATTATTTTTTTTAAAAGTCTATTTTTACAAAAAATATGTTTTTAAAAAAAATACAATTTTTTTAGAAGCTTTTTTAAAAAAATGGAACTTTTTTAAAAAAAAATCTACTTTTTAACAAAATCTGTTTTTTTTAAAAATTATATTTTTTAAAAAAAAATCTTTTTTTAAAAAAACAGATTTTTTAAAAAGTTCTGCTTTTTTATAAATTTTTTTTAAAAAGCTGTTTTTTAAAAAATTCAAATTTTTAACATATATATTTTTTATAGAATTCTATTTTTTTTAAATATGCTTTTTTTAAAATTTCTGTTTAAAAAAAATTCTATTTTTTTTAAAATCTTTGTTTTTAAAAAAAAAATTATTGTTTTGTTTTATTTTATTATGCTTTTGTTATTTTTAAAACTTTAAAATGTTAAAAAAAATTAAAATCTGTTTTTGAATTTTTTAAAATATAAGTATTTTTCAAAAATTTTATAAGTATTTTTATAAGTATAAACGTATTTTTCAAAACTATTTTAAAAGTACTTTTATATTTTTTTTAAAACAGATTTTTTAAAAAAGAGAATTTTTAAAAAAATCTGTTTTTAAAAAAATATATATTTTTTATAAAAAATCTGTTTTAAAAAACAGATTTTTTTAAAAGTTCTGTTTTTTTACAAATTTTTTTTTTAAAAAAAATCTATTTTAAAAAAATTTTATTTTTTAAAAAAATTTATTTTTTTAAAAAAACAGATTTTTTTTCAAAAAAGCCACGTAATATTTAATTTTTTTTAAAAAAAGCCACGTAAGAAATGCCGCACAGTCAGCAAATACACATATTATTTGTTTATTTTCAAAAAAGCCACGTAGGATTTTTTTCACGTCTGTTAGTCAATTTGGACGGAATGGCCTGATTGAATATTTTTAAAAAGTTCAGTGGGCTAATTGAATATTTTAAAAGCACAATGACTATTTCGTTAAATCACTATAACCACAATGGCCAAAAAGTGCTTTTTGTCGCATGGAATTTGTGGTCGTGACCCTAACGAATATCATTGGCCGTAGTGCAGGGATGATGTGAATTATTTATTAAGCTGAGTCTCAGCGATAAAAGTGATGAAAAACTTTTTAAATCATAAAAGATAGTAGAGTTTATTTTCTACTTGACTCTTTTAATGGATTGCTTGTTCCGCTGCAGTTAAACTTGATGTCTATTATATTTTATCAGTTTAACATTGTTGAAGGCTAATGATAATTTATTCTGCATTATCTTAGTCATAATATTTCTTACTGGGCTAGTTGAGCTCACCCTTTCTTTCACTGTTCTCTTCAGGAAATGAGAACGTAGCTGGGGCAAGTCGGGAAACGGAGTGATGGTTCGAATGATAGTATTAGTTAGTAGTCCTCACTATTCTATGTAATAGTGTGTTAATAAATGTAATGAGGAATCCTTTTGAGTATGAATACTCTCTAGAAGATAATATTTGTATTCAAACTCACAGTTTATGTTTTGTCGTATTGTACACGACAGTTGTACTAGTAAGTTGTATTTGTATTCTGTACTTTGCATCTGACGACCCAAGATGGGTGATGTATACCTAATTTTTGGGACGTCACAGTTGGTATCAGAGCTTAGGGATATGATCCCTGGCTAGGATGTGAGAATAGAACTAGGAGGGGAGAGACGGGGAATTCCTTCGCTAGTATGACCTACCTAAGTTTATTTGGTATTTAATTGGTCGGTCAAAGTATATGGATAATATGTTATATGTTAATTAACCCTTGTTTTGTTGCAGTATTTGCAAATGGCATCCGAAAATGTTGAGATAAACAATGAAGCACATGAGACCATTGAATCACCAACGATCAATGCTCAGGGTAATGTGCAACCAGAGGACAATAATCCTCATGAAAATAATAGCACCGATGAAATGGTGAATGATGGGATGGTCAGAGACTTTATGCAATTCATGCAACAACAAAATAACTCTCGGACGGCCACCGCTAAGCAGTTCAAGGAGCAATTCATGCAACAACGGGCGAGAGCGGCTCCTATCCAAAATGAAGGAGGAAACAATAACAACCCACGGTTGGTCACCGCTAAGCAATTCAAGGAGCTAGGACCACCGGAGTTTTTGGGAAAGCCAGAACCACTTAAGGCGGAGACGTGGTTAAAGCAGATCACCAAGATATTTGATGTCTTGGGATGCTCCGAGGAGCAAAAGGTTCCCTTTGCCACTTTTATGTTGCGTGAAGAGACAGATTACTGGTGGGAATCTGTAAAACGTACCCAGCCTGACGCACTCAAGATGTCTTGGGAGAAGTTCCAAGAACTGTTCAATGACAAGTACTTTCCCGAAAGTATTCGTCACATGAAGGAGGTGAAATTTATCAAGTTGGAGCAAAACAACATGACCGTGTCGCAGTACGAAGCCAAGTTTATCGAGTTGTCCCGATTTGCATCCCACTTGGTGGATAATGAAGAGAGAATGACGCGGATGTTTTTAAGAGGTTTGAAACCGGAGATACGTCAATATCTTATTTCTCATAAACTGTATCTGTATTCAGATGTTGTGAATAGGGCTCAATTAGTGGAGCGCGATAACGAGTCAACGCAACCAAAAGAGGGCAGTCGGCAAAATGATAATACCAGTGAGAGCAGTCATCGAAGCGGTGACAACAAGCGTGGAGGGAATCAACAGGCCAGAAATGGTAACCACTTCGGTGGTAATCAAGGCCAAAACAATAAGAATGGTCATTTCAAGAAGAGGAGATTCAACAATGATGGAAAGATGTCAGCACCAGCACCCGTTGTTAAGGAAGGAGAACGACCACCTATCATATGTTTCAAATGCGGAGGGGAGGGACACATCAGTCCAAACTGCGCGATGCCATCCAAAGCATGCTATAATTGTGGAAGAGAAGGTAACTTAGCCCGATTTTGTCGTTCATCGAAGACAAGTTCAGATAGGATGGAGGCACCAAAGACCGTCCCAGAAAAGCCAAAGCCAGTAGTTTAAGAGAGAGTATTTTTTTTTCGTGACGAGGAACCTGAATAAAATTATCACTGGTATGTTAGTCATAAACTCTTGCGAAGTCTATACCGTGTTAGATACCGGTTCTACTCACTCTTTTATTTCACCTAGTTGTGTTAAATGTTTGAAGTTAACTCCGGAGAACTTAGACTTTGATATGTCTGTTTAAACTCAGTTGGGAGAAACCTTCGTTACCTCTACTATTTATAAATCTTGTTCAAATCAACACTTTCACGTTACCTGTCGATATTATCTCTTTGAAAATATTTGCCTTTGATGTAATTTTTTGAAACGATTGGTTAACTGCTCAACATACTTTTCGTAAGGTTGTTAGCTTTCATATTCCTAACCAATCTGTTATGCAAATTCAAAGTAACCAAACCACTAAAGTCAATCATTGTCATATCAAGCCATAAGTAAAAATCCTCGTTCCTTTCGTTGTTGACTTCCTGGTGTGGAATGCACCGAAGCTAGACTTTCCGTAGGAGACGTTGTAAATGACGATGACAAGTTGATAGGTATCAATGTGGCGTGTTATCCAAGTCTTGGATGAGGGTCACAGTTTTGAACGATATTTCTATTATTAATAAATTTCTTGACGTATTCTTGAAGACTTCTTAACCTACCCCAGAGCGTAAAATTGAATTTTGTATTGACCCCAGTACAAAACCCATTTCTTAAACCCTCAAATATTTCTTCAACTAAAACGAACGTATTATGCGCCAAAGACGTTGGCTCGAGCTGTTGAAGATTACGATCGTACCATTCAATAACATCGTGGAAAAGTGAACGTGGTAGCTGACGCGTTGTGTAGAAGATCGTATAAGGTTACAAGTGCGAATATTCGAACCCACGTGAAGATAACGAATATACAATTAAAATCGACTTTAATAGATAAAGTTAAAGCCGCTCAAGCTGTAAGACCCCGAATTTTATGAAATAAAAGTATTCAATTTTTCTTATAATTACTATTCAGTAAATGGTTAAATTGATAAATGTTAAAGTTAAGGGTGATATATAATTTTTTTTCAAAATACACAAGTGGTTATAAAATAATCATTGTTGTCAGGGAATATTCGTTTGGTCGTGGAATATTCTTTCTGTCGGGGAATATTCGTACGACGGCGCAGCTAATTGTGGGCCCCATAACGAATAACTGTCGGGTGAAGAAAATGATAAATTTGAGTTTTTACAAATAACGGCGTAGTTGTTACCGTTAACACTGTTGGAATACCCGGTGGTTAAAATACAGTAATACGCGTTATTGCACAGTAGCACACGGTATTGCATAGTATTTTTGAAATTATTGATTCTTACGGAGGAAGGCACTACTCAATAATTGTTACAGTAATTACTGTTCAATATTTTATTTTATTGATTCAATAATTACTGCGTTGATATTTTATATTATTGTTGTTTCAATAATTGTTGCTGCACAGTATTTTCTATTATCAGATCAATAATTCATATTATTTGAATAATATTATTAGATAACATTATTGTCAATGTCTAGAAAGTTCTGTCTAAGGAGAGGTTTGGTCATCTAATTGCGCGCCAGTAAGGAGAAATTCTTATTGGAAAGCCCCCTCTTTCCTGGGAACGGCCTGGTTGTCATAAATGTGATTCTGTAATATTATTTGTGAATAATTAATTATTGATTCATATGATAAGGAAATATTTATTTTATGTGGATATAAATGAGGGATATATTTTTGTGGTTAAAAATGAAGGAGTTAATGTTGAGGTTTTTATCAGTATTTTTGTCGGAATGGAGGTATTAAAAATTAGGGTTTTTGAGATATTTTGCGGGGGTTATAATTTTTAATCCGACCGTTGGATCGTGGTAATTTTTGGATATGTTATACATATATAAGTTGAGTATATGTCCACAAATTTTGAACCGTTAAAAATGAACGTATGATTTATTATGAATTTTACGAGATGACTGGTTCAGAAATTGTTAAATTTTTGGAGTTTATCATTTTGGTGGAAAATTCTAGAATTGGTGGGCCCCACTTGTGGTTGGTGAAGAAATGTGCTGAATTATATTTCAAATGTGGTGGGTGGGAATAGTAGCAGGTAAAGCCATCAGGTTGCAGGTCAAACCTACCAAAATTTTCCTATAAATAGAGGGCTAAGTTAGAATTGAAAATCACACCAGAAACATAAGCTTTCTCTCTTTCTCTCTCTATATTATGAAGCATATTTTGTGAGTATTTAGATACTTTGAGAGTTGCTATTCAGTGCAAGTTTCCTTCAGCATCATATCCGATATCCAGTCAGAAGTACTGCTCTTTTGAGGTAAGGGATAGTAAGGGATTTTAAGGGTTGTTATGTTTTTCAGTTTCGTAATTTTTCTGAACTTCAAAAATTCTGGAAAAATTTGAAACGATATTTTGATGAGTTTTCTTGATTGTGTCCAAAAATGGTGATTTTTTGATGTATAGATTGAGAGTTATGAATTTTATGAGAAAAGACTATTTTAGAAGTAATCGCTTATAATTCCTCGTGGTTAACTCCAAAATTTATGAAATTTTTATTGGGAGTACATGTATATGATAGAAGTATACTCTGTAAATTTCAGAATTTTTGAATAAAAGTACAATTTTTGATAAATGTCTAAATATTCGGCTATTTTGGCCATATGAAAAATAGTAAATGACTTTTAAAAATTCTGAGAAAAATATATGTTCACTATGGGACTATATTATGCTAAATCCCAGAAAAGAAATATTTTTGGAACTGATTTGGTATTTTTCATGAAAATAGTCTAGTTATGAGTAAATGAATTAAATATGTTTTGTGAAGAAAGAAAATTGGAAAATAGGATTTTATGGCTTGAGAATCCTATATATGAGGTATATGCAGATTTTTGATGAGGGTTTTGGTTATTGATGATGAAATCTTAAGAGTTGGTATTTTATGATGATTAAATGTATTAATTAGTAAAGTGTAAACAATTTAAATAAATTGTTTATAAGCTTAAGAAATATTATTCTTTCAATATCATTATACCGAAATACTGGTATAGATTTTATTGTGGAATTTCTATCTTTTGTGTCGGGGTTACTATTCATGAGTAACTATTCACGATTTACTATTCATGAGTTACGAATATTACTCTTGAGATTAAAACTATATGTTGATCATATTATTTTTATCATCATATATAACATTTTTATAACCCTGATGTTGAAATTCTCTTTCACTGGAGTGTAAAGATGGGTAGATTATTGGTATGATCATGACTAGGGTTCTCTTTGGCCTGTAGTGCAAAGTTGAATTGTGACTGGTATGATCATGACCATTGAATTTATAATTGAATATCTTAAGCTTAAGTGCAAAGGTGAATTGATCAACATGGTTATAATTATTGTTTATATAAATTCTGAAATGATTATATATTTCTTTGAGATATGAATATATTTGGCCTGTAGTGCAAATATGAATTGTTGATGAATATCTTTGGCATGTAGTGCAAAGATGGCCTGTTGATGAATATCTTTGGCCTGTAGTGCAAAGATGACTTGTTGATGAATATCTTTGGCCCGTAGTGCAAAGATGAAGTTATTAGTATGATTATGAACAGGAACTGTGATTTGGTATAACCATGATCTTTGATGTTTCAGGTGATGAAAATTATCTTCGTCCTGGATGAGAAGAAAAATTTAGAACTACAGTTATGATTATGAGTTATTCATATGATTGTGGACCAGAATTGTTGATTGATGTTACAGGGATAAAATATTGTTGATGGATTTTTAACATGGAGAAGATAATAGACTTTATAGTCTATTTGACTCTTCTAATGGATTGCTCGTTCCGCTGCAACTATGGTTGAAATTTTTATCATTTACCATATGTTCTAAATCTCTGATTTATTATTGATGAAGGCTATTGATAATTTAATTATCTTTAGTCATGATATTCTTTACTGAGCTAGTTGTGCTCACCCTTTTGCTTCACAATTCCTTTCAGGTAATAAGAGTGTAGCTGGGTCGAGCGAGGGTAACGGGGAAATAGAACGGTGGTCTCTAGCTGTGGATGTTCTCCCGAAACAGTATAGAAAAGTTCATTTAGTAGTTATATTTGGTGAATCCAATAGGGTAAGGTGTACCCAACGTTGGAAGGGTGGTTTGCCACTATCATACAAGATGTCTAACGACATACAACCTCGTGTCATCATAAGACAGGGATGTGCTCATCCACTTGCTGAGTATATCTATGGGCACTACCTATATAATCTTGGTGTTTGTTTGAAGTATAATTCTCAATTAGAGACAGTGGAGATAATGATAAGTCAAGAGAAGACTCACCATTGGGAAGAATATGATAGTAATCTTCTCGTTTTTCTTTGGGGTCTATTGGGTCAACCAAGGATAATTCTGTGGCCATATGATATCTATCATAACCTAGACGCGTGGCCTCCCATGTACGAAGGTTTCCTTGAGCACTTCCCAAAGATTCTAATTTCTAAAACAGTTTTTGACTATACCTTTATGTAAGGTGTTATTGTGAGGTGATGTCCACGGTTGGAACATGAGTCACATTTGGTATATATTTGTATCCAAACTCACAGCATATGTGTTGTTGTATTTTGCACGACAATTGTTGTAATAAAGTTGTAGTTATTTTCTGTACCATGTATTTGACGACTCAGAATGGGTTGGATGGAATGGACCTATTTTGGGGTTGTCACAGGTGGTATCAGAGCTATAAGTAAAGAGCCCCGAGCCTCTCGCTGGTGACTTCCTGTTGATGGGGGATGCACCGAAGCCAGACTCTCCGTAGGGGACGCCGTTCTGCGGTGGCAAACTGATAGGTATCAATGTAAGGTGCTGACATAGGTTGGTGTCCAGAGTTACAGGTGGTATCAGAGCTTAGGGATATGATCTCTGGCGGAGATCGGGGAATAGAACTAGGAGGGGAGAGATGAGTAAATCCTTCGCTAGTGTGTCCTACCTAAGCTTATTTGTTGGTCAGTCATAATATTGGGATATTATGTGATATGTTAATTTGTTAAATTAACACTTGTTTTGAAGCTGTATTCTAGAATGTTATTTGAAATACAGGAGATGAGCAATGGAGAAATTATGATGACAGAGAAGATGGAATTTGAAATGAAAGGAAGGTATTCTCAACTCTTTGAAATACCAGGTACGTAAATTTCGGGGACGAAATTTCATAAGGAGGGGAGATTGTAAGACCCCGAATTTTATGAAATAAAAGTATTCAATTTTTTTTATAATTACTATTCAGTAAATGGTTAAATTGATAAATGTTAAAGTTAAGGGTGATATATGATTTTTTTTCAAAATACACAAGTGGTTATAAAATAATCATTGTTGTCGGGGAATATTCGTTTGGTCGTGGAATATTCTTTCTGTCGGGGAATATTCGTACGACGGCGCAGCTAATTGTGGGCCCCATAACGAATAACTGTCGGGTGAAGAAAATGACAAATTTGAGTTTTTACAAATAACGGCGTAGTTGTTACCGTTAACACTGTTGGAATACCCGGTGGTTAAAATACAGTAATACGCGTTATTGCACAGTAGCACACGGTATTGCATAGTATTTTTGAAATTATTGATTCTTACGTAAGAAGGCACTACTCAATAATTGTTACAGTAATTACTGTTCAATATTTTATTTTATTGATTCAATAATTGCTGCGTTGATATTTTATATTATTGTTGTTTCAATAATTGTTGCTGCACAGTATTTTCTATTATCAGATCAATAATTCATATTATTTGAATAATATTATTAGATAACATTATTGTCAATGTCTAGAAAGTTCTGTCTAAGGAGAGGTTTGGTCATCTAATTGCGCGCCAGTAAGGAGAAATTCTTATTGGAAAGCCCCCTCTTTCCTGGGAACGGCCTGGTTGTCATAAATGTGATTCTGTAATATTATTTGTGAATAATTAATTATTGATTCATATGATAAGGAAATATTTATTTTATGTGGATATAAACGAGGGACATATTTTTGTGGTTAAAAATGAAGGAGTTAATGTTGAGGTTTTTATCAGTATTTTTGTTGGAATGGAGGTATTAAAAATTAGGGTTTTTGAGATATTTTGCGGGGGTTATAATTTTTAATCCGACCGTTGGATCGTGGTAATTTTTGGATATGTTATACATATATAAGTTGAGTATATGTCCACAAATTTTGAACCGTTAAAAATGAACGTATGATTTATTATGAATTTTACAAGATGACTGGTTCAGAAATTGTTAAATTTTTGGAGTTTATCATTTTGGTGAAAAATTCTAGAATTGGTGGGCCCCACTTCTGGTTGGTGAAGAAATGTGCTGAATTATATTTTAAATGTGGTGGGTGGGAATAGTAGCAGGTAAAGCCATCAGGTTGCAGGTCAAACCTACCAAAATTTTGCTATAAATAGAGGGGTAAGTTAGAATTGAAAATCACACCAGAAACATAAGCTTTCTCTCTTTCTCTCTCTATATTATGAAGCATATTTTGTGAGTATTTAGATACTTTGAGAGTTGCTATTCAGTGCAAGTTTCCTTCAGCATCATATCCGATATCCAGTCAGAAGTACTGCTCTTTTGAGGTAAGGGATAGTAAGGGATAGTAAGGGATTTTAAGGGTTGTTATGTTTTTCAGTTTCGTAATTTTTCTGAACTTCAAAAATTCTGGAAAAATTTGAAATGATATTTTGATGAGTTTTCTTGATTGTGTCCAAAAATGGTGATTTTTGGATGTATAGATTGAGAGTTATGAATTTTATGAGAAAAGACTATTTTAAAAGTAATCGCTTATAATTCCTTGTGGTTAACTCCAAAATTGATGAAATTTTTATTGGGAGTACATGTATATGATAGAAGTATACTCTGTAAATTTCAGAATTTTTGGATAAAAGTACAATTTTTGATAAATGTCTAAATATTCGGCTATTTTGGCCATATGAAAAATAGTAAATGACTTTTAAAAATTCTGAGAAAAATATATGTTCACTATGTGACTATATTATGCTAAATCCCAGAAAAGAAATATTTTTGGAACTGATTTGGTATTTTTCATGAAAATAGTCTAGTTATGAGTAAATGAATTAAATATGTTTTGTGAAGAAAGAAAATTGGAAAATAGGATTTTATGGCTTGAGAATCCTATATGAGGTATATGCAGATTTTTGATGAGGGTTTTGGTTATTGATGATGAAATCTTAAGAGTTGGCATTTTATGATGATTAAATGCATTAATTAGTAAAGTGTAAACAATTTAAATAAATTGTTTATAAGCTTAAAAAATATTATTCTTTCAATATCATTATACCGAAATACTGGTATAGATTTTATTGTGGAATTTCTATCTTTTGTGTCGGGGTTACTATTCATGAGTAACTATTCACGATTTACTATTCATGAGTTACGAATATTACTCTTGAGATTAAAACTATATGTTGATCATATTATTTTTATCATCATATATAACATTTTTATAACCCTGATGTTGAAATTCTCTTTCACTAGAGTGTAAAGATGGGTAGATTATTGGTATGATCATGACTAGGGTTCTCTTTGGCCTGTAGTGCAAAGTTGAATTGTGACTGGTATGATCATGACCATTGAATTTATAATTGAATATCTTAAGCTTAAGTGCAAAGGTGAATTGATCAACATGGTTATAATTATTGTTTATATAAATTCTGAAATGATTATATATTTCTTTGAGATATGAATATATTTGGCCTGTAGTGCAAATATGAATTGTTGATGAATATCTTTGGCATGTAGTGCAAAGATGGCCTGTTGATGAATATCTTTGGCCTGTAGTGCAAAGATGACTTGTTGATGAATATCTTTGGCCCGTAGTGCAAAGATAAAGTTATTAGTATGATTATGAACAGGAACTGTGATTTGGTATAACCATGATGTTTGATGTTTCAGGTGATGAAAATTATCTTCGTCCTAGATGAGAAGGGGAATTTAGAACTACAGTTATGATTATGAGTTATTCATATGATTGTGGACCAGAATTGTTGATTGATGTTACAGGGATAAAATATTGTTGATGGATTTTTAACATGGAGAAGATAATAGACTTTATAGTCTATTTGACTCTTCTAATGGATTGCTAGTTCCGCTGCAACTATGGTTGAAATTTTTATCATTTACCATATGTTCTAAATCTCTGATTTATTATTGATGAAGGCTGTTGATAATTTAATTATCTTTAGTCATGATATTCTTTACTGAGCTAGTTGTGCTCACCCTTTTGCTTCACAATTCCTTTCAGGTAATAAGAGTGTAGCTGGGTCGAGCGAGGGTAACGGGAAAATAGAACGGTGGTCTCTAGCTGTGGATGTTCTCCCGAAACAGTATAGAAAAGTTCATTTAGTAGTTATATTTGGTGAATCCAATAGGGTAAGGTGTACCCAACGTTGGAAGGGTGGTTTGCCACTATCATACAGGATGTCTAACGACATACAACCTCGTGTCATCATAAGACAGGGATGTGCTCATCCACTTGCTGAGTATATCTGTGACGCCCCCAAAATTAGGTATACGTCACCCATCTTGAGTCGTCAGATACATAGTACAGAATACAAATACAACTGATTAATACATCTGTCGTGTACAATACGACAAAACATAAACTGTGAGTTTGAATACAAATATTATCTTCTAGAGAGTATTCATACTCAAAAGGAGTCCTCATTACATTTATTAACACACCATTATATAGAATAGTGAGGACTACTAACTAATACTATTCTTCGGACCATCACTCCGTACCCCGACTTGTCCCAGCTACGTTCTCATTTCCTGAAGAGAACAGTGAAAGAAAGGGTGAGCTCAACTAGCCCAGTAAGAAATATTATGACTAAGATAATGCAGAATAAATTATCGTTAGCCTTCAACAATGTTAAACTGATAAAATATAATAGACATCAAGTTTAACTGTAGCGGAACAAGCAATCCATTAAAAGAGTCAAGTAGAAAATAAACTCTACTATCTTTTATGATTTAAAAGATTTTCCAACACTGTGATCGCTGAGACTCAGCTTAATAAAATAATCCACATCATCGAATCACCCCTGCACTACGGCCAAGGATATTCGTATATTCATTAATGGTCATGATCATGCCAACAACTGTCCATCAATGCACTACGGGCCAATGAGGACTTTTACCACATCATTTGTAACATTACGGTCATGATTATACCAAATAATCCCTGGTCATAATCATACCAAGTCCATCTATGCACTACATGCCACAGATGACTTTCAACATTTTATAAACATGAGGATGATGACAATGATATAAGAATTCAATAAAACAAGTTCAAGAATTAATTTATCCAGGAATTAACAACGTCCAAATTGTCAACATGATACTGCATTGTGGAGTAAAATTCAAGAATACTTAGAAGAATATTTTCTTGAAAAGATACTGGATGAAACGTAACTATCAAGGATATTCCACAAATTTCATGGAGTATAGAAGTCAAAACTTAACCAACTGAGTATAATAAAGAATGGAATAACAAAAGAAATCACCATGCATGCGATAGACCGCACAGACAGGTTATTCCAACAGAATAATAAATAATGGAACCAGGTCCGGCGTAAACGCACAGACAGGATATTCCGACAGAATAATAAATAATGGAACCAGGTCTGGTGTAAAACACACAGACAGGATATTCCAACAGAATAATAATAAAACGGAACCAGGTCCGGTGTAAAACACACAGACAGGATGTTCCAACAGAATAATAAACGGAACCAGGTCCGGTGTAAAACACACAGACAGAATGTTCCAACAGAATAATAGAAGAATGTCACCAAGTATAGGGTAGACCGCGTATACTGGTTATTCCAACAGAATAATAACAAATGGAATAACAGAAGTTCTCTTCATGAATATAAAAGAAATAATATTCCCTACCTTAAAAGAACTGGATATTGGAAAAGTGATGTAGCAGAATACTTTTATTCTCTCTCTCTCTTATTCTCTCTATACTTTCGCTCTCTATAGCTTGAATGAATTCGTGAAAAATAATGAAGCCCTAGGCCTCTATTTATAGAAAAACTGAGGGTGGCTCTTGGTCTTAACGAAGGGTCAAATGACTCTTGGTCTTAACGAAGGGTCAAATGACTCTTGGTAATATTGAAGGGACAACTACTATTGACGAAAGTAATTACTATTGACCAAGGTAAATACTATTGACGAAGGTAATTACTATTGACCAAGGTAAATACTATTGACGAAGGTAATTACTATTGACTAAGGTAAATACTATTGACGAAGGTAATTACTATTGACCAAGGTAAATACTATTGACGAAGGTAATTACTATTGACTAAGGTAAATACTATTGACGACGGTAATTACTATTGACGACGGTAATTACTATTGACGAAGAGACTCTTAGATGATGACATATGGCCCCCCATAAAATAACCAAACTTACCACAACGTCTCAATTATTGATTTAATAATATAACATATTATACAGATGATACTATGACAATAATTTAAGAGATATGATGCAGCAATTACTGTAGCAATAATTGAGTATAGCTGAGTGACTTCTCACGTAAGCATCAATAATCAATACCGTGTGCTACTATGCAACCACGCGTATTACTGTACTTTTACTACCGAGTAGTTCAACAGTAACAATGGTAAAACTTCCGCCGTTATTTTTAATAAACTATCTTTGTCGTTTTCTCAATCCGACAATAATTCTGTTGTGGGGTCCACCAATGATTGTGCCGTCGTACGAATATTCCTCGACAAAAAGAATATTCTCCGACCAAACGAATATTTTATAACAACTTGCATACTTTGCAAAATTTATAAATACTACCCATAACTATTATATCAAATCCACACCATAATAAAAAAAAAATTATTTCGAGAAAAATTAAATATTTATTCATAAAATCTGGGGTCTCACAATCTCCCCTCCTTATGGAATTTCGCCCTCGAAATTTACGTACGTACTTGGTATGCCAAACATGTGAGGATACCTTGACTTCACTTCAAATTCTAATTCTTGAGGTATAACCTTTAAGCATCGAATATGATCCTTCTTATCCAAGATGTTAACACGTATCTCCTCATACGTTAAATATTTCGCTATCTCGTTCGGTTCTAAATTAATAATGTGGTTCGGGTCGTCCACATATTTACGTAACATCGATATGTAAAATGTTCTGAACACGCAACATACTTGGCGGTAAGACGAGTCTTTAGGCCACAGTTCCTACTTCATCGAGGATTTCAAATGGGCCAATTAAATCGAGAGTTGAGATTTCCTCTCTTCGTCGATTCTTGCTTCTAGAATAACGCCCTCTTGAACCTTCTTCTTCACATTTATCAGCTCTGAGTATGTAACTTGAGCGGCTTTAACTTTATCGATTAAAGTCGATTTTAATCGTATATTCGTTATCTTCACGTGGGTTCGTATATTCGCACTTGTAACCGTATACGATCTTCTACACAACGCGTCAGCTACCACGTTCGCTTTTCCACGATATTATTGAATGGTACGATCGTAATATTCAACAGCTCGAGCCAATGTCTTTGGCGCATAATACGTTCGTTTTAGTTGAAGAAATATTTGAGGGTTTAAGAAATGGGTTTTGTACTGGGGTCAATACAAAATTCAATTTTACGCTCTGGGGTAGGCTAAGAAGTCTTCAAGAATACGTCAAGAAATTTATTAACAATAGAAATATCGTTCAAAACTGTGACCCTCATCCAAGACTTGGATAACACGTCACATTGATACCTATCAACTTGCCATCGTCATTTACAACGTCTCCTACGGAAAGTCTAGCTTCGGTGCATTCCACACCAGGAAGTCAACAACGAAAGGAACGGGAATTTTTACTTATGGCTTAATACGACAATGATTGACTTTAGTGATTTGGTTACTTGAATTCGCATAATAGGTTGGTTAGGAATATGAAAGCTAACAACCTTACGAAAAGCATGATGAGCAGTTAACCAATCGTTTCCAAAAATCACATCAAAGGCAAGTATTTTCAAAGAGATAAGATCGACAGGTAACGTGAAAGTGTTGATTTGAACAAGATTTATAAATAGTGGAGGTAATGAAGATTTCTCCCAATTGACTTTAAACAGACATATCAAAGTCTAAGTTCTCCGGAGTTAACTTCAAACATTGAACATAACTAGGTGAAATAAAAGAGTGAGTAGAACCGGTATCGAATAAGGTACAAACTTCGCAAGGGTTTATGATTAGCTTACCCGCGATAACTTCATTTGGGTTCCTCACTTGTTGGGAAGTCATGACAACCGCTCTCCCTTGAACTACCCGGCTTTGACTTGTCTGGGGTAGCATTTGATGTCATCTCTATCGTTGGAATTGACTTTAATATAGGGCATATTCCACCCTCAACTGCTTCATCGTACTCCTGCTTCATGATCTGAATCATCAATCTTCGATCCATATCGAGTTCAGATTGACCGCTCTGTACAGGGTAATTCAAAACTCGATGTTGGGTTCTCCCAATTGCTGTCCAAAAAGAGAAATGTATATCATCTATTTTAGCCTTTTTTGATCGGACATCTCTTTCTATAATATCAACACGTCGTGCGGCTTTTACCCACGCATCCTGCATTCTCATTCGTTCAGTTGTTTCTTCTTTCAGCTGATCCTTGATATTTGAATTCTCAGATTCCAACTTTAATATCTTACACTCTGCCAAAGCGTGATTTTGTTCGAGCATCACATATCGGGTAACACAATTTTGAATCGTTACATCTCTTTGCTCAACGACTGCCTGCCGTTCTTCAGCCTGCTCTTCTAACTCATGAACACGATTTTGTAATTCTAAGTTTTGATCATAGATTTCTTCTAACCAATTCTCCTCAGGTTCCTCTTCTTCCTCTTCTTCCTCACTCTCAGCTGATACCTCTGCCACTAGCTCGGGTACAACTATTAGTTCTTCACTTACCACGTAGATATCTCTAATTTCTTCTTCGGCTGATATTACATTATCTTGGTTGGTTATTAGAGGTGTCACGGTCTCACTCACTCCATTGTTGACATTTTCAGCTGCCATTTTCAAATACTGCCACAAAACAGGGTTAATTAACATATAACATATTATCCATATACTTTGACCGACCAATTAAATACCAAATAAACTTAGGTAGGTCATACTAGCGAAGGAATTCCCCGTCGCTCCCCTCCTAGTTCTATTCTCACATCTTAGCCAGGGATCATATCCCTAAGCTCTGATACCAACTGTGACGCCCCCAAAATTAGGTATACGTCACCCATCTTGAGTCGTCAGATACATAGTACAGAATACAAATACAACTGATTAATACATCTGTCGTGTACAATACGACAAAACATAAACTGTGAGTTTGAATACAAATATTATCTTCTAGAGAGTATTCATACTCAAAAGGAGTCCTCATTACATTTATTAACACACCATTATATAGAATAGTGAGGACTACTAACTAATACTATTCTTCGGACCATCACTCCGTACCCCGACTTGTCCCAGCTACGTTCTCATTTCCTGAAGAGAACAGTGAAAGAAAGGGTGAGCTCAACTAGCCCAGTAAGAAATATTATGACTAAGATAATGCAGAATAAATTATCGTTAGCCTTCAACAATGTTAAACTGATAAAATATAATAGACATCAAGTTTAACTGTAGCGGAACAAGCAATCCATTAAAAGAGTCAAGTAGAAAATAAACTCTACTATCTTTTATGATTTAAAAGATTTTCCAACACTGTGATCGCTGAGACTCAGCTTAATAAAATAATCCACATCATCGAATCACCCCTGCACTACGGCCAAGGATATTCGTATATTCATTAATGGTCATGATCATGCCAACAACTGTCCATCAATGCACTACGGGCCAATGAGGACTTTTACCACATCATTTGTAACATTACGGTCATGATTATACCGAATAATCCCTGGTCATAATCATACCAAGTCCATCTATGCACTACATGCCACAGATGACTTTCAACATTTTATAAACATGAGGATGATGACAATGATATAAGAATTCAATAAAACAAGTTCAAGAATTAATTTATCCAGGAATTAACAACGTCCAAATTGTCAACATGATACTGCATTGTGGAGTAAAATTCAAGAATACTTAGAAGAATATTTTCTTGAAAAGATACTGGATGAAACGTAACTATCAAGGATATTCCACAAATTTCATGGAGTATAGAAGTCAAAACTTAACCAACTGAGTATAATAAAGAATGGAATAACAAAAGAAATCACCATGCATGCGATAGACCGCACAGACAGGTTATTCCAACAGAATAATAAATAATGGAACCAGGTCCGGCGTAAACGCACAGACAGGATATTCCGACAGAATAATAAATAATGGAACCAGGTCTGGTGTAAAACACACAGACAGGATATTCCAACAGAATAATAATAAAACGGAACCAGGTCCGGTGTAAAACACACAGACAGGATGTTCCAACAGAATAATAAACGGAACCAGGTCCGGTGTAAAACACACAGACAGAATGTTCCAACAGAATAATAGAAGAATGTCACCAAGTATAGGGTAGACCGCGTATACTGGTTATTCCAACAGAATAATAACAAATGGAATAACAGAAGTTCTCTTCATGAATATAAAAGAAATAATATTCCCTACCTTAAAAGAACTGGATATTAGAAAAGTGATGTAGCAGAATACTTTTATTCTCTCTCTCTCTTATTCTCTCTATACTTTCGCTCTCTATAGCTTGAATGAATTCGTGAAAAATAATGAAGCCCTAGGCCTCTATTTATAGAAAAACTGAGGGTGGCTCTTGGTCTTAACGAAGGGTCAAATGACTCTTGGTCTTAACGAAGGGTCAAATGACTCTTGGTAATATTGAAGGGACAACTACTATTGACGAAAGTAATTACTATTGACCAAGGTAAATACTATTGACGAAGGTAATTACTATTGACCAAGGTAAATACTATTGACGAAGGTAATTACTATTGACTAAGGTAAATACTATTGACGAAGGTAATTACTATTGACCAAGGTAAATACTATTGACGAAGGTAATTACTATTGACTAAGGTAAATACTATTGACGACGGTAATTACTATTGACGACGGTAATTACTATTGACGAAGAGACTCTTAGATGATGACATATGGCCCCCCATAAAATAAACAAACTTACCACAACGTCTCAATTATTGATTTAATAATATAACATATTATACAGATGATACTATGACAATAATTTAAGAGATATGATGCAGCAATTACTGTAGCAATAATTGAGTATAGCTGAGTGACTTCTCACGTAAGCATCAATAATCAATACCGTGTGCTACTATGCAACCACGCGTATTACTGTACTTTTACTACCGAGTAGTTCAACAGTAACAATGGTAAAACTTCCGCCGTTATTTTTAATAAACTATCTTTGTCGTTTTCTCAATCCGACAATAATTCTGTTGTGGGGTCCACCAATGATTGTGCCGTCGTACGAATATTCCTCGACAAAAAGAATATTCTCCGACCAAACGAATATTTTATAACAACTTGCATACTTTGCAAAATTTATAAATACTACCCATAACTATTATATCAAATCCACACCATAATAAAAAAAAATTATTTCGAGAAAAATTAAATATTTATTCATAAAATCTGGGGTCTCACAATCTCCCCTCCTTATGGAATTTCGCCCTCGAAATTTACGTATGTACTTGGTATGCCAAACATGTGAGGATACCTTGACTTCACTTCAAATTCTAATTCTTGAGGTATAACCTTTAAGCATCGAATATGATCCTTCTTATCCAAGATGTTAACACGTATCTCCTCATACGTTAAATATTTCGCTATCTCGTTCGGTTCTAAATTAATAATGTGGTTCGGGTCGTCCACATATTTACGTAACATCGATATGTAAAATGTTCTGAACACGCAACATACTTGGCGGTAAGACGAGTCTTTAGGCCACAGTTCCTACTTCATCGAGGATTTCAAATGGGCCAATTAAATCGAGAGTTGAGATTTCCTCTCTTCGTCGATTCTTGCTTCTAGAATAACGCCCTCTTGAACCTTCTTCTTCACATTTATCAGCTCTGAGTATGTAACTTGAGCGGCTTTAACTTTATCGATTAAAGTCGATTTTAATCGTATATTCGTTATCTTCACGTGGGTTCGTATATTCGCACTTGTAACCGTATACGATCTTCTACACAACGCGTCAGCTACCACGTTCGCTTTTCCACGATATTATTGAATGGTACGATCGTAATATTCAACAGCTCGAGCCAATGTCTTTGGCGCATAATACGTTCGTTTTAGTTGAAGAAATATTTGAGGGTTTAAGAAATGGGTTTTGTACTGGGGTCAATACAAAATTCAATTTTACGCTCTGGGGTAGGCTAAGAAGTCTTCAAGAATACGTCAAGAAATTTATTAACAATAGAAATATCGTTCAAAACTGTGACCCTCATCCAAGACTTGGATAACACGTCACATTGATACCTATCAACTTGCCATCGTCATTTACAACGTCTCCTACGGAAAGTCTAGCTTCGGTGCATTCCACACCAGGAAGTCAACAACGAAAGGAACGGGAATTTTTACTTATGGCTTGATACGACAATGATTGACTTTAGTGATTTGGTTACTTGAATTCGCATAATAGGTTGGTTAGGAATATGAAAGCTAACAACCTTACGAAAAGCATGATGAGCAGTTAACCAATCGTTTCCAAAAATCACATCAAAGGCAAGTATTTTCAAAGAGATAAGATCGACAGGTAACGTGAAAGTGTTGATTTGAACAAGATTTATAAATAGTGGAGGTAATGAAGATTTCTCCCAATTGACTTTAAACAGACATATCAAAGTCTAAGTTCTCCGGAGTTAACTTCAAACATTGAACATAACTAGGTGAAATAAAAGAGTGAGTAGAACCGGTATCGAATAAGGTACAAACTTCGCAAGGGTTTATGATTAGCTTACCCGCGATAACTTCATTTGGGTTCCTCACTTGTTGGGAAGTCATGACAACCGCTCTCCCTCGAACTACCCGGCTTTGACTTGTCTGGGTAGCATTTGATGTCATCTCTATCGTTGGAATTGACTTTAATATAGGGCATATTCCACCCTCAACTGCTTCATCGTACTCCTGCTTCATGATCTGAATCATCAATCTTCGATCCATATCGAGTTCAGATTGACCGCTCTGTACAGGGTAATTCAAAACTCGATGTTGGGTTCTCCCAATTGCTGTCCAAAAAGAGAAATGTATATCATCTATTTTAGCCTTTTTTGATCGGACATCTCTTTCTATAATATCAACACGTCGTGCGGCTTTTACCCACGCATCCTGCATTCTCATTCGTTCAGTTGTTTCTTCTTTCAGCTGATCCTTGATATTTGAATTCTCAGATTCCAACTTTAATATCTTACACTCTGCCAAAGCGTGATTTTGTTCGAGCATCACATATCGGGTAACACAATTTTGAATCGTTACATCTCTTTGCTCAACGACTGCCTGCCGTTCTTCAGCCTGCTCTTCTAACTCATGAACACGATTTTGTAATTCTAAGTTTTGATCATAGATTTCTTCTAACCAATTCTCCTCAGGTTCCTCTTCTTCCTCTTCTTCCTCACTCTCAGCTGATACCTCTGCCACTAGCTCGGGTACAACTATTAGTTCTTCACTTACCACGTAGATATCTCTAATTTCTTCTTCGGCTGATATTACATTATCTTGGTTGGTTATTAGAGGTGTCACGGTCTCACTCACTCCATTGTTGACATTTTCAGCTGCCATTTTCAAATACTGCCACAAAACAAGGGTTAATTAACATATAACATATTATCCATATACTTTGACCGACCAATTAAATACCAAATAAACTTAAGTAGGTCATACTAGCGAAGGAATTCCCCGTCGCTCCCCTCCTAGTTCTATTCTCACATCTTAGCCAGGGATCATATCCCTAAGCTCTGATACCAACTGTGACGCCCCCAAAATTAGGTATACGTCACCCATCTTGAGTCGTCAGATACATAGTACAGAATACAAATACAACTGATTAATACATCTGTCGTGTACAATACGACAAAACATAAACTGTGAGTTTGAATACAAATATTATCTTCTAGAGAGTATTCATACTCAAAAGGAGTCCTCATTACATTTATTAACACACCATTATATAGAATAGTGAGGACTACTAACTAATACTATTCTTCGGACCATCACTCCGTACCCCGACTTGTCCCAGCTACGTTCTCATTTCCTGAAGAGAACAGTGAAAGAAAGGGTGAGCTCAACTAGCCCAGTAAGAAATATTATGACTAAGATAATGCAGAATAAATTATCGTTAGCCTTCAACAATGTTAAACTGATAAAATATAATAGACATCAAGTTTAACTGTAGCGGAACAAGCAATCCATTAAAAGAGTCAAGTAGAAAATAAACTCTACTATCTTTTATGATTTAAAAGATTTTCCAACACTGTGATCGCTGAGACTCAGCTTAATAAAATAATCCACATCATCGAATCACCCCTGCACTACGGCCAAGGATATTCGTATATTCATTAATGGTCATGATCATGCCAACAACTGTCCATCAATGCACTACGGGCCAATGAGGACTTTTACCACATCATTTGTAACATTACGGTCATGATTATACCGAATAATCCCTGGTCATAATCATACCAAGTCCATCTATGCACTACATGCCACAGATGACTTTCAACATTTTATAAACATGAGGATGATGACAATGATATAAGAATTCAATAAAACAAGTTCAAGAATTAATTTATCCAGGAATTAACAACGTCCAAATTGTCAACATGATACTGCATTGTGGAGTAAAATTCAAGAATACTTAGAAGAATATTTTCTTGAAAAGATACTGGATGAAACGTAACTATCAAGGATATTCCACAAATTTCATGGAGTATAGAAGTCAAAACTTAACCAACTGAGTATAATAAAGAATGGAATAACAAAAGAAATCACCATGCATGCGATAGACCGCACAGACAGGTTATTCTAACAGAATAATAAATAATGGAACCAGGTCCGGCGTAAACGCACAGACAGGATATTCCGACAGAATAATAAATAATGGAACCAGGTCCGGTGTAAAACACACAGACAGGATATTCCAACAGAATAATAATAAAACGGAACCAGGTCCGGTGTAAAAACACACAGACAGGATGTTCCAACAGAATAATAAACGGAACCAGGTCCGGTGTAAAACACACAGACAGAATGTTCCAACAGAATAATAGAAGAATGTCACCAAGTATAGGGTAGACCGCGTATACTGGTTATTCCAACAGAATAATAACAAATGGAATAACAGAAGTTCTCTTCATGAATATAAAAGAAATAATATTCCCTACCTTAAAAGAACTGGATATTGGAAAAGTGATGTAGCAGAATACTTTTATTCTCTCTCTCTCTTATTCTCTCTATACTTTCGCTCTCTATAGCTTGAATGAATTCGTGAAAAATAATGAAGCCCTAGGCCTCTATTTATAGAAAAACTGAGGGTGGCTCTTGGTCTTAACGAAGGGTCAAATGACTCTTGGTCTTAACGAAGGGTCAAATGACTCTTGGTAATATTGAAGGGACAACTACTATTGACGAAAGTAATTACTATTGACCAAGGTAAATACTATTGACGAAGGTAATTACTATTGACCAAGGTAAATACTATTGACGAAGGTAATTACTATTGACTAAGGTAAATACTATTGACGAAGGTAATTACTATTGACCAAGGTAAATACTATTGACGAAGGTAATTACTATTGACTAAGGTAAATACTATTGACGACGGTAATTACTATTGACGACGGTAATTACTATTGACGAAGAGACTCTTAGATGATGACATATGGCCCCCCATAAAATAACCAAACTTACCACAACGTCTCAATTATTGATTTAATAATATAACATATTATACAGATGATACTATGACAATAATTTAAGAGATATGATGCAGCAATTACTGTAGCAATAATTGAGTATAGCTGAGTGACTTCTCACGTAAGCATCAATAATCAATACCGTGTGCTACTATGCAACCACGCGTATTACTGTACTTTTACTACCGAGTAGTTCAACAGTAACAATGGTAAAACTTCCGCCGTTATTTTTAATAAACTATCTTTGTCGTTTTCTCAATCCGACAATAATTCTGTTGTGGGGTCCACCAATGATTGTGCCGTCGTACGAATATTCCTCGACAAAAAGAATATTCTCCGACCAAACGAATATTTTATAACAACTTGCATACTTTGCAAAATTTATAAATACTACCCATAACTATTATATCAAATCCACACCATAATAAAAAAAAAAATTATTTCGAGAAAAATTAAATATTTATTCATAAAATCTGGGGTCTCACAATATCTATGGGCACTACCTATATAATCTTGGTGTTTGTTTGAAGTATAATTCTCAATTAGAGATAGTGGAGATAATGATAAGTCAAGAGAAGACTCACCATTGGGAAGAATATGATAGTAATCTTCTCGTTTTTCTTTGGGGTCTATTGGGTCAACCAAGGATAATTCTGTGGCCATATGATATCTATCATAACCTAGACGCGTGGCCTCCCATGTACGAAGGTTTCCTTGAGCACTTCCCAAAGATTCTAATTTCTAAAACAGTTTTTGACTATACCTTTATGTAAGGTGTTATTGTGAGGTGATGTCCACGGTTGGAACAAGAGTCACATTTGGTATATATTTGTATCCAAACTCACAGCATATGTGTTGTTGTATTTTGCACGACAATTGTTGTAATAAAGTTGTAGTTATTTTCTGTACCATGTATTTGACGACTCAGAATGGGTTGGATGGAATGGACCTATTTTGGGGTTGTCACACAAGCTACATACTAAGAGCTGCTAAATGTGAAGAAAAAGGTTCAAGAGGGCGTTATTCTAGAAGTAAGAATCGACGAAGAGAGGAAATCTCAACTCTCGATTTAATTGGCCCATTTGAAATCCTCGATGAAGTAGGAACTGTGGCCTATAGACTCGTTTTACCGCCAAGTATGTTACGTGTTCAGAACATTTTTTTTTCGTATCGATGTTACGTAAATATGTGGATGACCCGAACCGCATTATTAATTTAGAACCGGACAAAATAGCGAAAGATTTAACGTATGAGGAGATACGTCTTAACATCTTGGATAAGAAGGATCATATTCGATGCTTAAAGGTTATACCTCAAGAGTTAGAATTTGAAGTGAAGTCAAGGTATCCTCACATGTTCGGCATACCAAGTACGTACGTAAATTTCGAGGGCGAAATTCCATAAGGAGAGGAGATTGTGAAACCCCAGATTTTATGAATAAATATTTAATTTTTCTCGAAATAATTTTTTTTATATTATTGTGTGGATTTAATATAATAGTTATGGGTAGTATTTATAAATTTTGCAAAGTATGCAAGTTGTCATATTATATTCGATTGGTCGGAGAATATTCTTTTTGTCGGAGAATATCCGTACGACGGTACAATTATTGGTGGACCCCACAACGGAATTATTGTCGAATTGAGAAAATGACAAAAATACTTTATAAAAATAACGGCGGAAGTTTTACCGTTGATACTGTTGAACTACTCGGTAGTAAAAGTACAATAATACGTGTGGTTGTATAGTAGCACACGGTATTAATTTTAATGCTTATGTGAGAAGTCACTCAGTTTGATTCCATTATTGTCAGTTAATAATATGAATTATTTAGCGATAATGACGTTTTGTTTTATTCGTATTATTAACGTAATAAAACAGAAACATCTTTTTATATAAAACAGAATACTTTATTAAAGTTATTCTATAAATAGAATATATTATATTTTATTTAAAAGATTTTTCTTTAAATATGGACCGTCAGATTAAAGTAATCAATCTGGACCGTTCATGGATTAGTTACTATGCATTCTATTTTCCTATAAATAGAAGCTCATTCCTTTATTATTTTCTTACGAATTCACTGAACTCTAGAGAGAGAAACTATAAAGAGAGACTATATAGAGATAGAAGAAAAGTTTTCTGCTACTTCACTACTCTTATATCCAGTTTTTTTACGGTAAGGGGTGTTATTCTTTCTTATTCATGAAGAGAACTGTTGTTACTCCATTTATTATTATTCTGTTGGAATAACCTGTATACGCGGTCTACCCTATACTTGGTGACATTCTTCTATTATTCTGTTGGAACATCCTGTCTGTGTGTTTTACACCGGACCTGGTTCTGTTTTTATTATTATTCTGTTGGAACATCCTGTCTGCGTGTTTTACACCGGACCTGGTTCCGTTTTTATTATTATTCTGTTGGAATATTCTGTCTGTGTGTTTTACACTGGACCTGGTTCCGTTTTTATTATTATTCTGTCGGAATATCTTGTCTGTGCATTTACGCCGGACCTGGTTCCATTATTTATTATTCTGTCGGAATATCCTGTCTGTGCGTTTACGCCGGACCTGGTTCCATTATTTATTATTCTGTTGGAATAACCTGTTTGTGCGGTCTATCGCATGCATGGTGATTTCTTTTGTTATTCCATTCTTTATTATACTCAGTTGGTTAAGTTTTGACTTCTATACTCTATGAAATTTGTGGAATATCCTTGACATTTGCGCTTCATCTAGTATCTATTCATGAAAATATTCTCCTGATCATTCTTGAATTTTACTCCACAATGCAGTATCATGTTGACAATTTGGACGTTGTTAATTCTTGGATAAATTAATTCTTGAACTTGTTTTATTGAATTCTTATATCATTGTCATCATCCTCATGTTTATAAAATGTTGAAAGTCATCTGTGGCCTGTAGTGCATACATGGACTTGGCATGATTATGACCAGGGATTATTCGGTATAATCATGACCGTAATGTTACAAATGATGTGGTAAAAGTCCTCATTGGCCCGTAGTGCATTGATGGACAGTTGTTGGCATGATCATGACCATTGATGAATACACAAATATCCTTGGCTCGTAGTGCATGGAATTTGTGGTCGTGACCCTAACGAATATCCTTGACCGTAGTGCAGGGATGATGTGAATTATTTATTAAGCTGAGTCTCAGCGATAAAAGTGATGAAAAACTTTTTAAATCATAAAAGATAGTAGAGTTTATTTTCTACTTGACTCTTTTAATGGATTGCTTGTTCCGCTGCAGTTAAACTTGATGTCTATTATATTTTATCAGTTTAACATTGTTGAAGGCTAATGATAATTTATTCTGCATTATCTTAGTCATAATATTTCTTACTGGGCTAGTTGAGCTCACCCTTTCTTTCACTGTTCTCTTCAGGAAATGAGAACGTAGCTGGGGCAAGTCGGGAAACGGAGTGATGGTTCGAATGATAGTATTAGTTAGTAGTCCTCACTATTCTATGTAATAGTGTGTTAATAAATGTAATGAGGACTCCTTTTGAGTATGAATACTCTCTAGAAGATAATATTTGTATTCAAACTCACAGTTTATGTTTTGTCGTATTGTACACGACAGTTGTATTAGTAAGTTGTATTTGTATTCTGTACTTTGCATCTGACGACCCAAGATGGGTGATGTATACCTAATTTTGGGGACGTCACAAATTGTATAATCATTAAAATGTGCCAACTACAGTGGGTAATTCATTAGTTTTGTAGATAAAACAATTAACGTTCGTTTATTTTTTTAAACGGAATGACCCAATTTCAAAATAATAATTAGTTTAGTGGTGTAATTTGAAAAATTAAAAATTCAATGGTGTAATCTGTAAAACCTACCAACTACAGTGGGTATTTCTTTAGTTTTGCCCAATGAAATCTAAACCACAAAATATCATTTAAAATGTCTTTTTTTGCACTTTTAGATGCAAAATCATCAATTAAATTATCATATTTAATATTTTTTAACATGTCATTTTTAATACATAATATCGCTAATCTTTTTATTATTTTTTTTTTTTATACACATAAATACATAAACTTATAAAAAAATTTGGGCCCCCACAACTGTGGACCCTGGGCAGTTACCCTGGTGGCCCTTGCCCAGGGCCGACTCAGATGATTTCTAATGAATTTATGTTGAGATGATTTCTTGACTTTGAATGAGATAAAGGAAGAAGAAAAAGTAAGAATGAGGAGAGAGAGTTTTTTTTAACCCAAATTTACAAATTAAATTTTTTATTTAACCCAAATTTAGTTATTTTTTCTCTCTCACATGTTCAAGTCATATGCAAGGCTTCTGTTAAAAGTCAATTCGTTTAACGGAATTTGTAACGATTTGAAAAATATTTTTAGTTCACTGACTCGATCGATTGTAAAAAAATTCAGTTCAATTATGTATTTGTAAACCGAAGTCTAGTAGAGTGGGCAACAGTACAGTTAAACCCTATTTTAATTTGTCTCAAGTTGAATATTCACTTTCAATCTATTAATTTTTACAAATAAATAAATAAATTGTAATATCATATTTTCATCTATCCTTATTTATGAAGATAAACTATTACAACTAAAGGAGAAGTTAGAGAGCCACTCTTTGTATGGATTAAACTCAAAATTTAGTGGGGCTATAAACAAATAATTAAGCCGAGTAAAACCGGATGCTCCTTAATATTAGCAGCTACTGCATGGATTAAACTCAAGAATTAATGCACTCTCTTACAAACTTTAAGGCTTTGAATCAGCACATACTTATAAGGAGGCTATCACTTTTTCCATAGTAAAACACAAAAGTAGCATACTGTATGTAGACTTCAAATTAATTAGAACTATCAGCTGACCCAACAGAGTCTTATTTTTCTTTCACCACCACCAAGACTTCAGGGGCTGGGCCATTGACGTCCGATTTGAAGACAACGATAACGACAATGAAGATCAGTAGACAGTAGCACCTTAGCAAACTTCCCCATCTTATATATTATTCCCTCCGGCTCTTAATATAAGACTTTTTAGAGTTGTGTAAAAGTATTAAGGAAATGATTGTATAATATTAAATATAATATCAAATGTCTATATTACCCTTGTATTGAAAAAATAGATTATTATTTATTGGGTAAAAAATAATGAGAGAACCAAAGTTATATTTATTACTTAGAGTAATGTAAGACCCCAACTTTTATAAATAAAGATGAATTTTCTATAAATATCATTTTTGAATATTATGGAGTTAATTTGATATAATGTTATAGTTGTGGGTAATATTTATAAATTTTGCAAAGTACGCAAGTTGTTATATAATATTCGATTGGTCGGGGAATATTCGTTTTAACAGAGAATATTCGTACAACGACACAATCATTGGTGGACCCCACAACGAAATTATTGTCGGATTGAGAAAACGACAAAAATATTTTATTAAAAATAACGGCGGAAGTTTTACCATTGTTACTGTTGAACTACTCGGTAGTAAAAGTACAGTAATACGTGTAGTTGCATAGTAGCACACGGTATTGATTATTAATACTTATGTGAGAAGTCACTCAGTTTGATTCAATTATTGTCAGTTAATAATATGAATTATTTAGCGATAATGACGTTTTGTTTTATTCGTATTATTAACGTAATAAAACAGAAACATCTTTTTATATAAAACAGAATACTTTATTAAAGTTATTCTATAAATAGAATATATTATATTTTATTTAAAAGATTTTTCTTTAAGTATGGACCGTCAGATTAAAGTAATCAATCTGGACCGTTCATGGATTAGTTACTATGCATTCTATTTTTCTATAAATAGCAGCTCATTCCTTCATTATTTCTTACGAATTCACTGAACTCTAGAGAGATAAACTATAGAGAGAAACTATAGAGAGAGAGAAGAAGAGTATTCTGCTACTTAACTACTTCCTTACTTCAGCTCTTCTTTAAAACGGTAAGGGGTATTATTCTTTCTTATTCATGAAGAGAACTGTTGTTATTCCATTTCTTATTATTCTGTTGGAATAACCTGTATACGCGGTCTACCCTATACTTGGTGACATTCTTCTATTATTCTGTTGGAACATCCTGTCTGTGTGTTTTACACCGGACCTGGTTCCGTTTTTATTATTATTCTGTTGGAACATCCTGTCTGTGTGTTTTACACCGGACCTGGTTCCGTCTTGTTATTATTCTGTCGGAATATCCTGTCTGTGCGTTTACGCCGGACCTGGTTTCATTATTTATTATTCTGTCGGAATATCCTGTCTGTGCGTTTACGCCAGACCTGGTTTCATTATTTATTATTCTGTCGGAATATCATGTCTGTGCGTTTACGCCGGACCTGGTTCCATTATTTATTATTCTGTTGGAATAACCTGTCTGTGCGGTCTATCGCATGCATGGTGATTTTTTTTGTTATTCCATTCTTTATTATACTCAGTTGGTTAAGTTTTGACTTCTATACTCCATGAAATTTGTAAAATTCTTGACATTTACGCTTCATCTAGTATCTATTCATGAAAATATTCTCCTGATCATTCTTGAATTTTACTCCACAAAGCAGTATCATGTTGACAATTTGGACGTTGTTAATTCTTGGATAAATTAATTCTTAAACTTGTTTTATTGAATTCTTATATCATTGTCATCATCCACATGTTTATAAAATGTTGAAAGTCATTTGTGGCATGTAGTGCATAGATGGACTTGGTATGATTATGACCAGGGATTATTCGGTATAATCATGACCGTAATGTTACAAATGATGTGGTAAAAGTCCTCATTGGCCCGTAGTGCATTGATGGACAGTTGTTGGCATGATCATGACTATTAATGAATATACGAATATCCTTGGCCGTAGTGCAGGGGTGATTCGATGGTGTGTATTATTTTATTAAGCTGAGTCCCAGCGATCACAGTGTTGGAAAATCTTTTAAATCATAAAAGATAGTAGAGTTTATTTTATACTTGACTCTTTTAATGGATTGCTTGTTCCGCTGCAGTTAAACTTGATGTCTATTATATTTTATCAGTTTAACATTGTTGAAGGCTAATGATAATTTATTCTGCATTATCTTAGTCATAATATTTCTTACTGGGCTAGTTGAGCTCACCCTTTCTTTCACTGTTCTCTTCAGGAAATGAGAACGTAGCTGGGGCAAGTCGGGGAACGGAGTGATGGTTTGAATGATAGTATTAGTTAGTAGTCCTCACTATTCTATGTAATAGTGTATTAATAAATGTAATGAGGACTCCTTTTGAGTATGAATACTCTCTAGAAGATAATATTTGTATTCAAACTCACAGTTTATGTTTTGTCGTATTGTACACGACAGTTGTATTAGTAAGTTGTATTTGTATTTTGTACTATGTATCTGACGACCCAAGATGGGTGATGTATACCTAATTTTGGGGGTGTCACAGTTGGTATCAGAGCTTAGGGATATGATCCCTGGCTAAGATGTGAGAATAGAACTAGGAGGGGAGAGACGGGGAATTCCTTCGCTAGTATGACCTACCTAAGTTTATTTGCATGGTATTTAATTGGTCGGTCATAATATAAGGATAATATATGACATATCAATTAACTTTTATTTTGTGGCAGTATCTGAAAATGGCATCTGAGAATGTTGAGAATAGCAATGGAGCACAGGCGATTATTGATTCACCACATATCAATAATCAGGATAATGTTCATCAGGAAGGTGACAATCCTCATGCAAACAACAACACTGACCAGATGATGAATGATGGAATGTTCAGAGGTTTTATGCAATTCATGCAACAACAGGTGAAAGCGGCTCCTGTCCACAACGTAGGTGGAAATACTGGAAACTCTCAGGCGGTCACCGCTAAACAGTTTAAGGAGCTGGGACCACCGGAGTTTAAGGGAGAACCCAAACCACTTGTAGCTGAAACATGGATAAAGCAGATCACCAAGATATTTGATGTCTTGGGTTGCTCCGAGGAGCAAAAGGTTCCCTTTGCCGCCTTTATGTTGCGAGGAGAGGCAGATTACTGGTGGAAATCGATAAAGCGTACTCAACCTGCCGCACTGAAGATGTCTTGGGAGAAGTTCCAAGAGCTGTTTAACGACAAATACTTTCCCGAGAGTATTCGTCACATGAAGGAGGTGGAGTTCATCAAATTAGAGCAGAATAATATGACCGTGTCGCAGTACGAGGCAAAATTTGCGGAGTTATCCCGGTTTGCGTCCCACCTGGTGGATAATGAAGAAAGAATGACGCGGATGTTTTTAAGAGGTTTGAAGCCGGAGATACGTCAACACCTTGTTTCTCATAAACTGTGTTTGTATTCAGATGTTGTGAATAGGGCTCAGTTGGTGGAGCGCGATAACGAGACAACGCAACCAAAAGAGAGCAGCCGGCAAAATGATAATACCAGTGAAAGCAGTCATCGAAGCGGTGACAACAAGCGTGGAGGGAATCAACAGGCCAGAAATGGTAACCACTTCGGTGGTAATCAGGGCCAAAACAATAAGAATGGGCATTTCAAGAAGAGAAGATTCAACAATGATGGAAAGACGTCAGCACCAGCACCTGTCGTTAAGGAAGGAGAACGACCACCTATCATATGTTTCAAATGCGGAGGGGAGGGGCACATCAGTCCAAACTGCGCGATGCCGTCCAAAGCATGTTATAATTGTGGAAGAGAAGGTCATTTAGCCCGATTTTGTCGTTTACCGAAGACAAATTCAGCTAGGATGGAGGCACCAAAGGCCGTCCCAGAAAAGTCAAAACCGGTTGTGCAAGGGAGAGCGTTTGTTGTGAACTCCCAGAAAGCAAGGAACCCGAATGAGGTCATCACGGGTAAGCTTATCATAAACTCTAACGAAGTCTATACTTTATTTGATACCGGTTCTACCCATTCTTTTATTTCTCCTACTTGCGCTCATCGATTAAATTTGATTCCGGAGAAATTAGACTTTGACTTAGCAATTGAAACTCCATTGGGAGAAACCTTCATTACATCCACGGTTTATAAGTCTTGTTTGGTTCAAGTTGGTACCCACACATTACCTGTCGATCTTATTTCATTAAAAATACTTGCATTTGACGTGATTCTAGGGATTGATTGGTTAACTACTCATCATGCAAAAATTGATTGTTTTCGTAAGGTTGTTAGCTTTCATATTCCTAATCGACCTATTATGCGAATTCAAGCAACCAAACCATTAAAATCAATCGCTGTCATCTCAAGCCATAAAGCTATTCGTTTATTGAAAAACGGATGTCAAGCTTTCTTAGCTCATGTCACGGATCTAAACAAAAATACGTCAGTTTTGAATGATATTTCTGTTGTTAATAAATTTCCTGACGTATTTCCGAAGAACTTCCTGGCCTACCCCCAGAGCGTGAAATTGAATTTTGTATCGACCTTGAACCCGGTACAAAACCCATTTCCAAAGCCCCATATCGAATGGCTCCTATTGAACTTCAGGAGTTAAAGATCCAACTGCAGGAATTGTTAGACATTGGTTTTATTCGTCCTAGTACTTCTCCTTAGGGTGCTCCTGTTCTGTTCGTGAAGAAGAAAGATGGGAGTATGCGACTTTGTATTGATTATCGGGAGTTGAATCATGTCACCATCAAAAATAGGTACCCATTGCCACGTATTGATGACCTGTTTGACCAGTTGCAAGGAGCACAATTCTTTTCAAAGATCGATCTTCGTTCTGGATATCATCAGCTGAAGGTTAGAACTGAGGATATTCCAAAGACTGCCTTCAGAACTCGGTATGGGCATTATGAATTCTTAGTTATGTCTTTTGGATTGACTAATGCTCCTGCTGCCTTCATGGATATGATGAATAGGGTATTCAAGGAATATTTGGATCACTTTGTGGTCGTCTTTATCGATGACATCCTTGTTTATTCCAAAAGTCGTGAAGATCATGAGCAACACTTGAGGTTGGTACTCCAAAAGCTTCGTGAATACAAACTTTATGCCAAGTTGAAGAAATGCGAGTTCTGGCTGGAGGAGGTAGCATTCCTTGGGCACGTAGTATCAAGTCGTGGAATATCGGTTGACCCGACAAAGATTGAAGCTATTCAAAGCTGGGAGCAACCTAAATCAGTGACCGAAGTACGTAGCTTTCTTGGTTTAGCTGGTTATTATCGGAGATTCGTGGAAGGATTTTCTCGAATCGCTACTCCATTAACTCAGCTGACTCGGAAAGATACAAAGTTCGGTTGGAGCGAAGAATGTGAGAAGAGTTTTCAAGAACTCAAGAGGAGACTCATTTCAGCACCTGTTCTAACAATACCATCTGGCTCGGAGGGATTTGTCATCTACAGTGATGCTTCGAGCAAAGGGTTGGGATGTGTTCTCATGCAACATGGAAAAGTCATAGCCTATGCATCAAGACAACTCAAGGATTATGAGAGGAATTATCCTACTCATGATCTAGAGTTGGCAGCTGTTGTCTTTGCACTTAAAATTTGGAGGCATTACTTGTATGGGGAGAAGGTGGAGATCTTTACGGATCATAAAAGCCTTAAATATTTCTTCACTCAAAAGGAACTCAACATGCGACAACGACGTTGGCTTGAACTGTTGAAAGATTATGATCATACCATTCAATATCATCCTGGAAAAGCGAACGTGGTAGCTGACGCATTAAGTAGAAGATCATATGCAAGTACGAGTGCGATATTGTCAACACAAAGGCTCATTTTGTGTGATTTGCAAAGGATAGAGATAGAGTTAAAGACTCCAGGGACCCATGTGATGATGGCGAATATACGAGTAGAACCGACTTTAATCGATAAAGTTAAAGCTGCTCAAGCTACAGACCTGGAGCTGATGCGTATGAGGAAGAAAGTGCAAGAAGGTGCTATGCCGGAAACAAAAATCGATGAAGAAGGAATACTTCGAGTCAACTCCAGACTTTGTGTTCCTAACAACTCTGATTTAAAGTATGAAATCATGATGGAGGCGCACAATACACCATTTACAATCCATCCTGGAAGTACCAAAATGTATCATGATCTTCGTCATACATTTTGGTGGAGCAATATGAAGAGAGAGATAGCGCTGTTTATCTCAAGGTGTCTAAATTGTCAACGAGTCAAAGCGGAGCATCAAGTACCAAAAGGTCCATTGCAACCACTTGAAATTTCAGAATGGAAGTGGGAGCACATTACCATGGATTTCGTTACCGGTCTTCCTAAGGTTTCTCAAGGTATAGATGCGATTTGGGTCATTGTTGATAGATTGACCAAGTCTGCTCATTTCTTACCGATACGAGAAACTTATACACTTGAACGTCTTGCTCGTATGTACATAAACGAGATTATAAGACTGCATGGTATGCCAGTATCCATAGTTTCTGATCGAGACCCAAGATTCACTTCACGATTTTGGGTTAGTTTACAAAAAGCTATGGGCACGGATTTACGATTTAGTTCGGCATATCATCCTCAGACGGACGGACAATCAGAGAGGACTATTCAAACTCTAGAAGATTTATTAAGACTCTGTGTCTTTGACTTCAAGGGAAGTTGGGACAAGTTCTTACCACTGGTGGAGTTTTCCTACAACAACAGTTATCAAGCAAGTATTGGCATGGCTCCATTCGAAGCATTGTATGGAAGAAAATGTCGTTCTCCAGTATGCTGGGAAGAGGTGGGTGAAGCAACGTTGTTGGGACCGGAGTTGGTACGTATGACTATAGAAAAGATTCAAACGATCCGACAACGTATAAAAACCTCACAAGATCGACAAAAGAGTTATGCTGATCTTCATCGAAAGGACGTGGAATTTGATGTAGGAGATCATGTGTTCTTACGTGTTGCTCCATGGAAAGGAGTTACGAGATTTGGAAAGAGAGGAAAGCTCAATCCTCGATTCATCGGTCCATTTTTAATCCTCGATCGAGTAGGAACTGTGGCTTATAGACTCGCTTTACCGCCAAGTATGTCTCGTGTTCATAACGTTTTCAACATATCCATGTTACGCAAATATATGGAAGACCCGAACCACATTATTGAGTTAGAACCGGACGAAATAGCGGAGGATTTGACGTATGAAGAAGTTCCTGTTCAAATCTTGGATAAGAAGGAACATATTCTACGCTCCAAGGTTATACCTCAAGTCAAAGTTTTGTGGAGAAACCACGATGTTGAGGAAATGACCTGGGAGTTAGAATCTGAAATGAAATCAAGGTATCCTTACCTCTTCGACATACCAGGTATGTACCCTAATTTCGAGGGCGAAATTTCATAAGAAGGGGAGGTTGTAAGACCCCAACTTTTATAAATAAAGATGAATTGTAAGACCCCGAATTTTATGAAAAAAAAAGTATTCAATTTTTCTTATAATTACTATTCAGTAAATGGTTAAATTGATAAAAGTTTAAAGTTATGGGTGAAATATGAAAATTTTTTCAAAATAAGCAAGTGGTTATAAAATAATCATTGTTGTCGGGGAATATTCGTTTGGTCGTGGAATATTCTTTCTGTCGGAGAATATTCGTACGACGGCGCAGCTATTTGTGGACCCCATAACGAATAACTGTCGGGTGAAGAAAAACGACAAATTTGAGTTTTTACAAATAACGGCGTAGTTGTTATCGTTAATACTGTTGAAATACCCGGTGGTTAAAATACAGTAATACGCGTTATTGCACAGTAGCACACGGTATTGCACAGTATTTTTGAAATTATTGATTCTTACGTAAGAAGGCACTACTCAATAATTGTTACAGTAATTACTGTTCAATATTTTATTTTATTGATTCAATAATTGCTACGTTGAAATTTTATATTATTGTTGTTCAATAATTGTTGCTGCACAGTATTTTCCATTATCAGATCAATAATTCATATTATTTGAATAGTATTATTAGATAGCATTATTGGCAATGTCTAGAAAGTTCTGTCTAAGGAGAGGTTTGGTCATCTAATTGCGCGCTAGTAAGGAGAAATCCTTATTGGAAAGCCCCCTCTTTCCTGGGAACGGCCTGGTTGTCATAAATGTGATTCTGTAATATTATTTGTGAATAATTAATTATTGATTTATATGATAAGAAAATATTTATTTTATGTGGATATAAATGAGGGATATATTTTTGTGGTTAAAATGAAGGAGTTAATGTTGAGGTTTTTATCAGTATTTTTGTCGGAATGGAGGTATTAAAAATCAGGGTTTTTGAGATATTTTGCGGGGGTTATAATTTTTAATCCGACCGTTGGATCGTAGTAATATTTGGATATGTTATACATATATAAGTTGAGTATATGTCCACAAATTTTGAACCGTTAAAAATGAATGTATGATTTGTTATGAATTTTACGAGATGACTGGTTCAGAAATTGTTGAATTTTCGGAGTTTATCATTTTGGTGGAAAATTCTAGAATTGGTGGGCCCCACTTGTGGTTGGTGAAGAAATGTGCTGAATTATATTTCAAATGTGGTGGGTGGGAATAGTAGCAGGTAAAGCCATCAGGTTGCAGGTCAAACCTACCAAAATTTTCCTATAAATAGAGGGCTAAGTTAGAATTGAAAAACACACCAGAAACATAAGCTTTCTCTCTTTCTCTCTCTAGATTATTGAGTATATTTTGTGAGTATTTAGATACTTGGTGAGTTGCTATTCATCAGTGCAAGTTTCCTTCAGCCTTATACCGATCAGAAGTACTGCTCTTTTGAGGTAAGGGATAGTAAGGGATATTAAGGGATTTTAAGGGTTGTTATGATTTTCAGTTTCGTAATTTTTCTGATATTAAAAAAATTCTGGAAAAATTTGAAATGATATTTTGATGAGTTTTCTTGATTGTGTCCAAAAATAGTGATTTTTGGATGTATAGATTGAGAGTTATGAATTTTATGATAAAAGACTATTTTAAAAGTAATCGCTTATAATTCCTTGTGGTTAACTCTAAAATTGATGAAATTTTTATTGAGAGTACATGTATATGATAGAAGTATACTCTGTAATTTTCAAAATTTTTGGACAAAAGTACAATTTTTGATAAATGTCTAAATATTCGGCTGTTTTGGCCATATGAAAAATAGTAAATGACTTTTAAAAATTCTGAGAAAAATATATGTTCACTATGGGACTATATTATGCTAAATTCCAGAAAAGAAATATTTTTGGAACTGATTTGGTATTTTTTATGAAAATGGTCTAGTTATGAGTAAATGAATTAAATATGTTTTGTGAGGAAAGAAAATTGGAAAATAGGATTTTATGGCTTGAGAATCCTATATGAGGTATATGCAGATTTTTGATGAGGGTTTTGGCTATTGATGATGAAATCTTAAGAGTTGACATTTTATGATGATTAAATGCATTAATTAGTAAAGTGTAAACAATTTAAATAAATTGTTTATAAGCTTAAGAAATGTTATTCTTTCAATATCATTATACCGAAATATTGGTGTAGATTTTATTGTAGAATTTCTACCTTTTTGAGTCGAGGTTACTATTCATGAGTTACTATTCACGACAAAATTGGTTTCTTTTTCTAACCAAATTATAGTTGATTTATGAATATTGCTCTTGAAATTAAATCCATGTTTTGACCATATTATTTTTATAATCATATATAACATTTTTATAACCTTGATGTTGAAATTCTCTTTCGCTTGAGTGTAAAGATGGGTAAATTATTGGTATGATCATGACTATGGGTTCTCTTTGGCCAGTAGTGCAAAGTTGAATTGTTGGCTGGTATGATCATGACCATTGAATTTATAATTGAATATCTTTAGCTTAAGTGCAAAGGTGAAATGATCAACATGGTTATAATTATTGTTTATATAAATTCTTAAATGATTATATATTCTTTGAGGTATTAATATATTTGGCATGTAGTGCAAATATGAATTGTTGAGGAATATCTTTGGCCTGTAGTGCAAAGATGAATTGTAGATGAATATCTTTGGCCCGTAGTGCAAAGATGACCTGTTGTTGAATATCTTTGGCCAGTAATGCAAAGATGAATGGTTGAGGAATATCTTTGGCCTGTAGTGCAAAGATGAATTGTAGATGAATATCTTTGGCCTGTAGTGCAAAGATGGTCTGTTGATGAATATCTTTGGCCCGTAGTGCAAAGATAAACTGTTGTTGAATATCTTTGGTCGTAGTGCAAAGATGGATTTATTAGTATGATTATGAACATGAACTGTGATTTGGTATAACCATGATCTTTGATGTTTCAGGTAAAGACATGTGATGAAAATATTCTTCGTCTTGGGTGCGAAGAAAAATTTAGAATCACAATTATGATTATGAGTTATTCATATGATTGTGGAAAGGAACTGTTGATTGATGTTACAGGGATAAAACATTGTTGATGGATTTTTAACATGGAGAAGATAATAGACTTTATAGTCTATTTGACTCTTCTAATGGATTGCTCGTTCCGCTGCAACTATGGTTGAAATTTTTTATCATTTACCATATGTTCTAAATCTCTGATTTATTATTGATGAAGGCTACTGATAATTTAATTATCTTTAGTCCTGATATTCTTTACTGGGCTAGTTGTGCTCACCCTTTTGCTTCACAATTCCTTTCAGGTAATAAGAGTGTAGCTGGGTCGAGCGAGGGTAACGGGGAAATAGAACAGTGGTCTCTAGCTGTGGATGTTCTCCCGAAGCAGTATAGAAAAGTTCATTTAGTAGTTATATTTGGTGAATCCAATAGGGTAAGGTGTACCCAACGTTGGAAGGGTGGTTTGCCACTATCATACAAGATGTCTAACGACATACAACCTCGTGTCATCATAAGACAGGGATGTGCTCATCCACTTGCTGAGTATATATACGAGCACTACCTATATAATCTTGGTGTTTGTTTAAAGTATAATTCTCAATTAGAGACAGTAGAGATAATGATATGTCAAGAGAAGACTCACCATTGGGAAGAATATGATAGTAATCTTCTCGTTTTTCTTTGGGGTCTATTGGGTCAACCAAGGATAATTCTGTGGCCATATGATATCTATCATAACCTAGACGCGTGGCCTCCCATGTACGAAGGTTTCCGTGAGCACTTCCCAAAGATTCTAATTTCTAAAACAGTTTTTGACTATACCTTTATGTAAGGTGTTATTGTGAGGTGATGTCCACTGTTGGAACATGAGTCACATTTGGTATATATTTGTATCCAAACTCACAGCATATGTGTTGTTGTATTTTGCACGACAATTGTTGTAATAAAGTTGTAGTTATTTTCTGTACCATGTATTTGACGACTCAGAATGGGTTGGGTGGAATGAACCTATTTTGGGGTCGTTACAGTTGGTATCAGAGCTTAGGGATATGATCTCTGGTGGAGATCGGGGAATATAACTAGGAGGGGAGAGATGCGTAAATCCTTCGCTAGTGTGTCCTACCTAAGCTTATTTGTTGGTTAGTCATAATATTGAGATATTATGTGATATGTTAATTTGTTTAATTAACCCTTATTTTATGGCAGTATTTGAGAATGGCAGCTGAGAATGCTAACAATGGAGTGAATGAGATTGTGGGGATACCTTTAATCACTAACCATGATAATGTGATGTCAGACGAAGAAGGAATTAGAGATATCTATGTGGTGAGTGAAGAATTGATAGTTGCACCCGAGATAGTCGCAGAGGTAACAGCTGAGATTGAGGAAGAAGAGGAAGAAGAAGTACCAGAGGAGAGTTTATTAGAGGTATTATATGATCAAAATGTAGAATTTCAAAATCGTATTCATGAGTTAGAAGAGCAAGCAGAAGAACGACAGGCGGTCGTGGAACAAAAGGATGCAACAATTCAAGCTTGTGTTACCCGATATGTGATGCTTGAACAGAAGCATTCTTTGGCAGAGTATAAGATGATAAAAATGGAATCTGAGCTGAAAGAAGAAAAAATTGAACGAGTGAGAATAAGTGATGCATGGGCAAAAGCCGCACGACACGTGGATATTGTGGAAAGAGATGTTCGATCTAAGAAGGCTAAAATAGATGATATGAATTTCTCTTTTTGGAAAGCAATTGGGAGAACCCAACATCGAGTTTTGAATTACCCTGTACATAGCGGTCAACCTGAATCCGATACGGATCGAAGATTGATGATTCAGATCATGAATGAGGAGTACGAAGAGGCAGTTGAGGGAGGAATATGTCCTATAGAAAGGTATATTCCAACGGTAATGATGACACCAAATGCTGCTCCAGACAAGTCAAAGCCGAGTAGTTCGAGGGATGGCGGTTGTCATGACTTCCCAACAAATGAGGAACCCAAATGAAGTTATCATGGGAGATGAGCAATGGAGAAATCATGATGATCTGAGAGATAGAATCTGAAATGGAAGCAAGGTATTCTCAACTCTTCGAAATACCAGGTACGTAAATTTCGGGGACGAAATTTCATAAGGAGGGGAGATTGTAAGACCCCGAATTTTATGAAAAAAAAAGTATTCAATTTTTCTTATAATTACTATTCAGTAAATGGTTAAATTGATAAAAGTTTAAAGTTATGGGTGAAATATGAAAATTTTTTCAAAATAAGCAAGTGGTTATAAAATAATCATTGTTGTCGGGGAATATTCGTTTGGTCGTGGAATATTCTTTCTGTCGGAGAATATTCGTACGACGGCGCAGCTATTTGTGGACCCCATAACGAATAACTGTCGGGTGAAGAAAAACGACAAATTTGAGTTTTTACAAATAACGGCGTAGTTGTTATCGTTAATACTGTTGAAATACCCGGTGGTTAAAATACAGTAATACGCGTTATTGCACAGTAGCACACGGTATTGCACAGTATTTTTGAAATTATTGATTCTTACGTAAGAAGGCACTACTCAATAATTGTTACAGTAATTACTGTTCAATATTTTATTTTATTGATTCAATAATTGCTACGTTGAAATTTTATATTATTGTTGTTCAATAATTGTTGCTGCACAGTATTTTCCATTATCAGATCAATAATTCATATTATTTGAATAGTATTATTAGATAGCATTATTGGCAATGTCTAGAAAGTTCTGTCTAAGGAGAGGTTTGGTCATCTAATTGCGCGCTAGTAAGGAGAAATCCTTATTGGAAAGCCCCCTCTTTCCTGGGAACGGCCTGGTTGTCATAAATGTGATTCTGTAATATTATTTGTGAATAATTAATTATTGATTTATATGATAAGAAAATATTTATTTTATGTGGATATAAATGAGGGATATATTTTTGTGGTTAAAATGAAGGAGTTAATGTTGAGGTTTTTATCAGTATTTTTGTCGGAATGGAGGTATTAAAAATCAGGGTTTTTGAGATATTTTGCGGGGGTTATAATTTTTAATCCGACCGTTGGATCGTAGTAATATTTGGATATGTTATACATATATAAGTTGAGTATATGTCCACAAATTTTGAACCGTTAAAAATGAATGTATGATTTGTTATGAATTTTACGAGATGACTGGTTCAGAAATTGTTGAATTTTCGGAGTTTATCATTTTGGTGGAAAATTCTAGAATTGGTGGGCCCCACTTGTGGTTGGTGAAGAAATGTGCTGAATTATATTTCAAATGTGGTGGGTGGGAATAGTAGCAGGTAAAGCCATCAGGTTGCAGGTCAAACCTACCAAAATTTTCCTATAAATAGAGGGCTAAGTTAGAATTGAAAAACACACCAGAAACATAAGCTTTCTCTCTTTCTCTCTCTAGATTATTGAGTATATTTTGTGAGTATTTAGATACTTGGTGAGTTGCTATTCATCAGTGCAAGTTTCCTTCAGCCTTATACCGATCAGAAGTACTGCTCTTTTGAGGTAAGGGATAGTAAGGGATATTAAGGGATTTTAAGGGTTGTTATGATTTTCAGTTTCGTAATTTTTCTGATATTAAAAAATTCTGGAAAAATTTGAAATGATATTTTGATGAGTTTTCTTGATTGTGTCCAAAAATAGTGATTTTTGGATGTATAGATTGAGAGTTATGAATTTTATGATAAAAGACTATTTTAAAAGTAATCGCTTATAATTCCTTGTGGTTAACTCTAAAATTGATGAAATTTTTATTGAGAGTACATGTATATGATAGAAGTATACTCTGTAATTTTCAAAATTTTTGGACAAAAGTACAATTTTTGATAAATGTCTAAATATTCGGCTGTTTTGGCCATATGAAAAATAGTAAATGACTTTTAAAAATTCTGAGAAAAATATATGTTCACTATGGGACTATATTATGCTAAATTCCAGAAAAGAAATATTTTTGGAACTGATTTGGTATTTTTTATGAAAATGGTCTAGTTATGAGTAAATGAATTAAATATGTTTTGTGAGGAAAGAAAATTGGAAAATAGGATTTTATGGCTTGAGAATCCTATATGAGGTATATGCAGATTTTTGATGAGGGTTTTGGCTATTGATGATGAAATCTTAAGAGTTGACATTTTATGATGATTAAATGCATTAATTAGTAAAGTGTAAACAATTTAAATAAATTGTTTATAAGCTTAAGAAATGTTATTCTTTCAATATCATTATACCGAAATATTGGTGTAGATTTTATTGTAGAATTTCTACCTTTTTGAGTCGAGGTTACTATTCATGAGTTACTATTCACGACAAAATTGGTTTCTTTTTCTAACCAAATTATAGTTGATTTATGAATATTGCTCTTGAAATTAAATCCATGTTTTGACCATATTATTTTTATAATCATATATAACATTTTTATAACCTTGATGTTGAAATTCTCTTTCGCTTGAGTGTAAAGATGGGTAAATTATTGGTATGATCATGACTATGGGTTCTCTTTGGCCAGTAGTGCAAAGTTGAATTGTTGGCTGGTATGATCATGACCATTGAATTTATAATTGAATATCTTTAGCTTAAGTGCAAAGGTGAAATGATCAACATGGTTATAATTATTGTTTATATAAATTCTTAAATGATTATATATTCTTTGAGGTATTAATATATTTGGCATGTAGTGCAAATATGAATTGTTGAGGAATATCTTTGGCCTGTAGTGCAAAGATGAATTGTAGATGAATATCTTTGGCCCGTAGTGCAAAGATGACCTGTTGTTGAATATCTTTGGCCAGTAATGCAAAGATGAATGGTTGAGGAATATCTTTGGCCTGTAGTGCAAAGATGAATTGTAGATGAATATCTTTGGCCTGTAGTGCAAAGATGGTCTGTTGATGAATATCTTTGGCCCGTAGTGCAAAGATAAACTGTTGTTGAATATCTTTGGTCGTAGTGCAAAGATGGATTTATTAGTATGATTATGAACATGAACTGTGATTTGGTATAACCATGATCTTTGATGTTTCAGGTAAAGACATGTGATGAAAATATTCTTCGTCTTGGGTGCGAAGAAAAATTTAGAATCACAATTATGATTATGAGTTATTCATATGATTGTGGAAAGGAACTGTTGATTGATGTTACAGGGATAAAACATTGTTGATGGATTTTTAACATGGAGAAGATAATAGACTTTATAGTCTATTTGACTCTTCTAATGGATTGCTCGTTCCGCTGCAACTATGGTTGAAATTTTTTATCATTTACCATATGTTCTAAATCTCTGATTTATTATTGATGAAGGCTACTGATAATTTAATTATCTTTAGTCCTGATATTCTTTACTGGGCTAGTTGTGCTCACCCTTTTGCTTCACAATTCCTTTCAGGTAATAAGAGTGTAGCTGGGTCGAGCGAGGGTAACGGGGAAATAGAACAGTGGTCTCTAGCTGTGGATGTTCTCCCGAAGCAGTATAGAAAAGTTCATTTAGTAGTTATATTTGGTGAATCCAATAGGGTAAGGTGTACCCAACGTTGGAAGGGTGGTTTGCCACTATCATACAAGATGTCTAACGACATACAACCTCGTGTCATCATAAGACAGGGATGTGCTCATCCACTTGCTGAGTATATATACGAGCACTACCTATATAATCTTGGTGTTTGTTTAAAGTATAATTCTCAATTAGAGACAGTAGAGATAATGATATGTCAAGAGAAGACTCACCATTGGGAAGAATATGATAGTAATCTTCTCGTTTTTCTTTGGGGTCTATTGGGTCAACCAAGGATAATTCTGTGGCCATATGATATCTATCATAACCTAGACGCGTGGCCTCCCATGTACGAAGGTTTCCGTGAGCACTTCCCAAAGATTCTAATTTCTAAAACAGTTTTTGACTATACCTTTATGTAAGGTGTTATTGTGAGGTGATGTCCACTGTTGGAACATGAGTCACATTTGGTATATATTTGTATCCAAACTCACAGCATATGTGTTGTTGTATTTTGCACGACAATTGTTGTAATAAAGTTGTAGTTATTTTCTGTACCATGTATTTGACGACTCAGAATGGGTTGGGTGGAATGAACCTATTTTGGGGTCGTTACATGAATTTTCTATAAATATCATTTTTGAATATTATGGAGTTAATTTGATATAATGTTATAGTTGTGAGTAATATTTATAAATTTTGCAAAGTACGCAAGTTGTTATATAATATTCGATTGGTCGGGAAATATTCGTTTTAACAGAGAATATTCGTACAACGACACAATCATTGGTGGACCCCACAACGGAATTATTGTCGGATTGAGAAAACGACAAAAATATTTTATTAAAAATAACGACGGAAGTTTTACCATTGTTACTGTTGAACTACTCGGTAGTAAAAGTACAGTAATACGTGTGGTTGCATAGTAGCACACGGTATTGATTATTAATGCTTATGTGAGAAGTCACTCAGTTTGATTCAATTATTGTCAGTTAATAATATGAATTATTTAACGATAATGACGTTTTGTTTTATTCGTATTATTAACGTAATAAAACAGAAACATCTTTTTATATAAAACAGAATACTTTATTAAAGTTATTCTATAAATAGAATATATTATATTTTATTTAAAAGATTTTTCTTTAAGTATGGACCGTCAGATTAAAGTAATCAATCTGGACCGTTCATGGATTAGTTACTATGCATTCTATTTTTCTATAAATAGCAGCTCATTCCTTCATTATTTCTTACGAATTCACTGAACTCTAGAGAGATAAACTATAGAGATAAACTATAGAGAGAGAGAAGAAGAGTATTCTGCTACTTAACTACTTCCTTACTTCAGCTCTTCTTTAAAACGGTAAGGGGTGTTATTCTTTCTTATTCATGAAGAGAACTGTTGTTACTCCATTTATTATTATTCTGTTGGAATAACCTGTATACGCGGTCTACCCTATACTTGGTGACATTCTTCTATTATTCTGTTGGAACATCCTGTCTGTGTGTTTTACACCGGACCTGGTTCCGTTTTTATTATTATTCTGTTGGAACATCCTGTCTGTGTGTTTTACACCGGACCTGGTTCCGTCTTGTTATTATTTTGTCGGAATATCATGTCTGTGCGTTTACGCCGGACCTGGTTTCATTATTTATTATTCTGTCGGAATATCCTGTCTGTGCGTTTACGCCAGACCTGGTTTCATTATTTATTATTCTGTCGGAATATCATGTATGTGCGTTTACGCCGGACCTGGTTCCATTATTTATTATTCTGTTGGAATAACCTGTCTGTGCGGTCTATCGCATGCATGGTGATTTTTTTTGTTATTCCATTCTTTATTATACTCAGTTGGTTAAGTTTTGACTTCTATACTCCATGAAATTTGTAAAAATTCTTGACATTTACGCTTCATCTAGTATCTATTCATGAAAATATTCTCCTGATCATTCTTGAATTTTACTCCACAAAGCAGTATCATGTTGACAATTTGGACGTTATTAATTCCTGGATAAATTAATTCTTAAACTTGTTTTATTGAATTCTTATATCATTGTCATCATCCACATGTTTATAAAATGTTGAAAGTCATCTGTGGCCTGTAGTGCATAGATGGACTTGGTATGATTATGACCAGGGATTATTCGGTATAATCATGACCGTAATGTTACAAATGATGTGATAAAAGTCCTCATTGGCCCGTAGTGCATTGATGGACAGTTGTTGGCATGATCATGACCATTAATGAATATACGAATATCCTTGGCCGTAGTGCAGGGGTGATTCGATGATGTGGATTATTTTATTAAGCTGAGTCCCAGCTATCACAGTGTTGGAAAATCTTTTGAATCATAAAAGATAGTAGAGTTTATTTTCTACTTGACTCTTTTAATGGATTGTTTGTTCCGCTGCAGTTAAACTTGATGTCTATTATATTTTATCAGTTTAACATTGTTGAAGGCTAATGATAATTTATTCTGCATTATCTTAGTCATAATATTTCTTACTGGGCTAGTTGAGCTCACCCTTTCTTTCACTGTTCTCTTCAGGAAATGAGAACGTAGCTGGGACAAGTCGGGGAACGGAGTGATGGTTCGAATGATAGTATTAGTTAGTAGTCCTCACTATTCTATGTAATAGCGTATTAATAAATGTAATGAGGACTCCTTTTGAGTATGAATACTCTATAGAAGATAATATTTGTATTCAAACTCACAGTTTATGTTTTGTCGTATTGTACACGACAGTTGTATTAGTAAGTTGTATTTGTATTTTGTACTATGTATCTGACGACCCAAGATGGGTGATGTATACCTAATTTTGGGGGTGTCACAAGTAATATTAGAAACTAAGCAATTGCTTCCTTGAAATTCTAAAACGTCATATATTAAGAGATAAAAAAATTCTCTAAAATGTTTTATATTAAGCGACAGAGGAAGAACTCTTTTTTCTTTCGCTTTGTCTCACTCTTTTGCAATGAAAAATATTCTCTTCATGCAGATCCATTTTATACTACAAGTCTTTCTATTTTTGGACAGTCCTAATATTAATGCAAAAATGCATTCAATTTCAAATTTACCATTTTTATAAGTCTAATTGTATTACCATAATATTATGTTAAACCATTACACTAACACTTTTAGGTGCATCTTTACTGCCTCACTGTGTACGTAAGATTACTGGAATGACCCTGATATGGTCAGTTCAAGGAGTATATATGCTGTTGCATGGTTATTAAAATATTTGCACATGATGGGTAAAATTGTCTTTTGGCTTTAAATTAAAGAGTCTGATCATCTGATCTCCTCCACTCCATCAAGTATTAACCATTTATATAGTCTTTCTAATTGCATCGTTAGTGGATTTAAGATGGCCCATACCTAATTAACAAGAAAAATGACTGTTAACGCCAAGATCTTTGATGACGTCCCAATCACGTAAGACGCCCTAATCCTGCACAGAAAACACGATCAACACCAAAAGCTTGACGGTTGGACCGTCGGGGGATAGCTCCGGCGTGAGAGTCAATACAGGTGTTCAAGGTTTAACAATGGAGGGTGTAAAAATGTCTAGTGTGTTGAGCCCGATAGAAAGTGTATGCGTACCTTTTGTTAGGAGACCCCCTTGCTAGGTTATACTCTCATGCTCGGTTTTTTGTGCCACCAACCATGATCTGACACAGCCCCCTGCTTCTCTGTGGTCTCAGCCGTGTGCATGCAGGTTGTCACCTTTTTTGTACTATACCTGCCGCCGGCTGGATAAAATCCCATCCACATTAATGATATGCAGACTTTTGGTCGACTGCTCTTCCTTTTCATCATTACAAGTCAAGGGTCTAGATATTAAAAGATTTAAGGGACCGGCCGCTTGACCCAGCCCATTATTAAGGAGATACAATAAAGGTAATATAAATGTTAAGCCCAATGACTATAAGACTTAATAGTAAAGGTCCACTAGGCTAATTAAATGGGGAGGCCCAATCCGCCCGGCCCAGTAGAGAAAATATCGTGACCCAACATTGCCCCCCAGTCTTTTATTAAACAGGATGTTTAATGAAAGAGTATAAATGGCATCGGTCCAAGGCAAAAGGATTTATAATAAAGTCAATAAAGGCCCAAAATATAGCTTACCGAAGCCCATCTGATGAACATCAAATAACAACATAAATTAAGATTGGAAGTCCATTTAAAGAGCCTACTCCAGCCGAACATACAACAACAAATATTTCACCGCCTCTCGAACATTCCGAAGTCTATGTTGGCAAAAGAAAGAAGCAACCTTGACATTGCTCTTCTCAACAATGAAGGACTTCGGAAGGATCTCGACAAGGTCAAAAAAGAGTTGGAGATGATCAAGGCCACACATCGGGTCATCATATAGATATAAATGTCGACCTGTTTCCGAAGAATGAAATTTTGACGAAGAAGAATGAAGATCTAGCCGAGTCCAATCAGAGCCTGGCGAAGCAAAATAACAATATCCACGCTAAAGAGGTAGGATATATAGCACTTCGTCAAAAGCTTTGAAGAGGGACTCCGATAACTTCGGGCCCTTGGGAACTTGGATCTGCCACTGACCGAAGATATTTGTAAGGAGATCCAAACAGAATACAGAAAACCCGCCAAGCTGAACGATGAGATCGTCCATATATATGCCAAATGATATGAAATCTGCCGAAGTAAAGGCAAGAAAAAGCTCGGGCCAATGTAGATCCATCTCTTCTAGACTCTTCAGATGGTGACGATGACAAGGACGAAGCCTGAAGATGACCTCTCATCTTTAGCTATAGAACTTTCTGTAAAAATTCTAACTGGTTGTGAACAGTTAATATTAAAATATCAACTTCATGCCTTATTACTTCTGAGTGAACATTTCTTGTTAATAATTGATCATCAATCAACTTGAAAACTGTTCAAGTGCCTCTTATCTTAAACCGTTAGTCAATAATCAAGCAAATTATATAACAGTTAAGAAAAATGACAATATAATCCGAACTCAACACTTGAACAAAATAAAGTAATGCATACTTATCGTTACCGAAGTGTGAGACAGATCAGTCAATAAGGTGAATTCGGCTGATCCTCCTTGCACCATTAAGATCTTGTTTACCACTCGGGGTAGAACAAGTATATAAGGATCCAGGATTTCGGTGACCATTGCTTTACCACCCTTGGTAAATACAATATAGGATCCAGGATTTGACTACCACGCGGGGTATCAAATAAATTGGCTACCATCGAATGGCCAGCGAGTCTTACCATACCTCCTTACTTCGGTGACCATTGATTTACCACCCGTGGTAAAAACAATATAGGATCCAGGATTTGACTACCACGCGGGGTATCAAATAAATTGGCTACCATCGAATGGCCAGCGAGTCCTACCATACCTCCTTACTTCGGTGACCATTGATTTACCACCCGTGGTAAAAACAATATAGGATCCAGGATTTGACTACCACGCGGGGTATCAAATAAATTGGCTACCATCGAATGGCCAGCGAGTCCTACCATACCTCCTTACTTCGGTGACCATTGATTTACCACCCGTGGTAAAAATAATATAGGATCCAGGATTTGACTACCACGCGGGGTATCAAATAAATTGGCTACCATCGAATGGCCAGCGAGTCCTACCATACCTCCTTACTTCATTGTGACCTTAGGGCAAAGACGAAGAGGACCAGTTGTGAAAAAGTGAATTTTTTGTGCTGAATCTGAACTTGACAGCCTGCCGCATTGATTGTCCGAAGTAGAATATTTGTCTACACCCAACATCCATGAGCTCTGCTTCTGCTAATTGGGACATAAACCTCCTCAAAGCTTCTTCTGAACGGCCCGGTCTTTTGCAGCTTTAGATGAATTTCTCCGAAGATAAGTACCCCCAGGGCGGTGTGCCCTCAGTGGATTCCCGTGAGTGTGATTTCTGGATCTATTTCGGTGGAGATTTTTGTCACTGTGGTGAGAATACTCGAGTCAGAATGCCTTATTTGTATTATAAGGTACTCTCTGGATCAACTTATTCGTCTGCTGCAACCATAATCCCGAGAACCGATATAGTGAGGTACCCTCTTCGGATGCTCAGGAGTATGGTTCCTTGGTCTTCTTCGATCATGAGGATCATCTTGAGACATGCCTTCAAAGTGTATAGACTGCTTTACTACGTCTTTCAGACTGGACATAATTGGACGCCTCGTCCTTCAGCTCTGCCATCCGAAGCATCTGCTCCAGCTCTAGCATCCAAAGGATCTGCACCAACTCTGCCAACCGAAGGATCTGCACCAGCTTTGCCATCCGAGGGATCTGCACCGAGTTTTTCATCCGAAGGACCTGCTCCAGCTCTGCCAACCGAAGGATCTGCACCAACTTTGCTATCCGAAGGATCTGCACCAACTCTGCCATCCGAAGGACCTGCTTCGGCTCTGCCATCCGAAGGACCTACTTCGGCTCTGCCATCCGAAGCATCTGCATCAACTTTGTCATCCGAAGGACCTGCTCCAGTTCTGCCATCCGAAGGATCTGCTTCGGCTCTGCCATCCGAAGGACCTGCTTCGGCTCTGCCATCCGAAGCATCTGCATCAACTTTGTCATCCGAAGGACCTGCTCCAGTTCTGCCATCCGAAGGATCTGCTTCGGCTCTGTCATCCGAAGGACCTGCTTCGGCTCTGCCATCCGAAACATCTGCATCAACTTTGTCATCCGAAGGACCTGCTCCAGTTCTGCCATCCGAAGGACCTGCTTCGGCTCTGCCATCCGAAGCATCTGCATCAACTTTGTCATCCGAATGACCTGCTCCAGTTCTGCCATCCGAAGGATCTGCTTCGGCTCTACCATCCGAAGGACCTGCTTCGGCTCTGCCATCCGAAGCATCTGCATCAACTTTGTCATCTGAAGGACCTGCTTCGGCTCTGCCATCCGAAGCATCTGCATCAACTTTGTCATCCGAAGGACCTGCTCCAGTTCTGCCATCCGAAGGATCTGCTTCGTCCGCCATCTTCGCCAGCTTGGCAGCCTTGTCGTACCGATCACTTCGGTGTCGAGTTCCAGGTGGGGTGCCTTCTACTCGCCTTCGGCCATGATCACGTTCCTTGTCAGCCGCAAAGACCAACCTCCTTCGGGCTTCACTACGGGCTCTCGAACGAGAACCCCCTGAATCACGCTTGAAAGCCATACTCTCAAGAGTATTTTTGAAAGGACCCAAATGATCCTTAACTGGAACACGAGGCAAGGGTGAACTTACAGCCATCGGTTGTCCCTCCGGTGTACTAGTTCTACTCCTCACCATTCTTTTCGACGTAGAACAAATGAAACTTTGTGATTGAAAGCTCTGAAACACTAGAACTCAGCCCTCCTTCTAGCGCCAATGTTAACGCCAAGATCTTTGATGACGTCCCAATCACGTAAGACGCCCTAATCCTGCACAGAAAACACGATCAACACCAAAAGCTTGACGGCTGGACCGTCGGGGGATAGCTCCGGCGTGAGAGTCAATACAGGTGTTCAAGGTTTAACAATGGAGGGTGTAAAAATGTCTAGTGTGTTGAGCCCGATAGAAAGTGTATGCGTACCTTTTGTTAGGAGACCCCCTTGCTAGGTTATACTCTCATGCTCGGTTTTTTGTGCCACCAACCATGATCTGACACAGCCCCCTACTTCTCTGTGGTCCCAGCCGTGTGCATGCAGGTTGTCACCTTTTTTGTACTATACCTGCCGCCGGCTGGATAAAATCTCATCCACATTAATGATATGCAGACTTTTGGTCAACTGCTCTTCCTTTTCATCATTACAAGTCAAGGGTCTAGATATTAAAAGATTTAAGGGACCGGCCGCTTGACCCAGCCCATTATTAAGGAGATACAATAAAGGTAATATAAATGTTAAGCCCAATGACTATAAGACTTAATAGTAAAGGTCCACTAGGCTAATTAAATGGGGAGGCCCAATCCGCCCGGCCCAGTAGAGAAAGTATCGTGACCCAACAATGACAAAGACTGATTACTTACCGAGTGCCCATTTAGCCAACTCTCCGTCATCTTTCTTTGATTGAGTGGCATGTATTTCTACGGTGCTCGTGAAATGAGTTAACCTAAAGATAAGCGGTTAACCAAATTTATTACACGGATCGAATGTCATAATCATTCATCATCTTTCAAATTTCCTTTTTCCAATGGGAAACATCGGGAAATGATTTTTTTTTTTTGTGCTAATCAAACTGAATTAATCCATAGTTAGATGATTATATATGATCAGAGACCAAATGGGTTATTCATGGGCATGTAATCTTGACAAAAGACATCTATACAAATGATAATAATGCATGTTTAGGAGTAACCAAAATTCAATCTGTTTTAGTTTTTGTTTGATTCAAACTAAGTTTCTTATTAAAATGAGAGTACTCTCATTTGACTTTGACTTTTAATTAATTAACATCCGCATGTTAATGTTTGTCCCAAGCGAGCAAAATACAAAAGAATTCCAATATTGTCACGTACAGAATTAGAAGACCACCTACAATATTAATACTAATTCACAACCCTGCAATTGTTCCGAATCTCACCCTGTGAGCTAGTCAGAACATCTATTGAACCCATACGCACCATTGCAGCTGCAAACTTATTAGCCCAATTCACACCAAACACTGCATTGTTCTTCACCATCCCAGCGGTTGCAGCGCTACTCACTAGAGCATGGTCTGAACTTAATACTCCGCGATTATTCTTCAAATTCACATAATACTTGTTATCCAATCTGTTTGGCGTAAGAACATCAAGTGGCATAGTAGGATTTATTGAAGGAGGGCACTTCCTTTTAAGGTACCTAATGAATTTTTTGTCGAATGAAGGATCTTGTGGATGACTAGAATTGAAAGAGTAAAGTCGGTTTGTGAACGAAGAACAATGCGACACTCCTATTGAATGTGCCCCGGATAGGGTGACCATTTCGTCTAGTGAAAGTCCTTTCTGCGCAAAATTTTCCTCGAGTTGTTTGGCATTGAAGGAAGGAGGAGGGAGATTTTGAGAAGGTTCGTCTTTGAGGGATATTATTCCATCTCGACGCCCTGATGGGACAATGTAGCTTATGGCACCAACTTTGAAGGCGCTGTCGCGAGCAGCAAATGCTAGAATGTCAGCACATGAGACTGTTTGTGGGCATATGGTTTCTAGCTCGGCCTTAGCCTCATCGATCACTTCAAAACCTCGCAAGCTAGGATTATTTGCTGGATGTTCTTTTTCTGATGAATTGATTGGTGTGGAATCGAGTAGGATAGAAGCGTCACAACCCTGAAAAGTCACATGAAAATGTTTTGGTGTTATATATATATATATATATATATATATATATATATATATATATATATATATATGGGAGGAAAAGCATGCACATACCCTAACAAAACAATCATGAAAATGCATTCTAATGAGGCCTGCAGCTATTCCAGGATTTTGGGACACAGCTTTCTCCACTGCTTTTCTTACAATTGCCTCTGCCAACGGACAACTTTGTCTGTAGAAGCCAATTTCCAGGGATGCCAATGAAACAGTGGACAATATTAATGTAGATATAGTGAAAAAAATAAGCAAGCTAAGGCGAGATTTCGCTACTCGAATTCTAGGGCTCATCGTTTAGTAATCAAAAAACAATCGTATCGATCGGAGAAAAAATTATAGTATGAGAATGAATTTAGTAGAACAAGATGATGGAGGCAATGAAGGGGTGATCATACAGATTATATATATATATAAGATGGAAAGAAATTTAGTGATATATAAAAATGATGATGGTTGGTTTTACTTTGTGAACCAAAACGTGTGTATAGTGCATACAGAGCAGCATGAAGTTGGTATTGTATTGAATTTAACAGCTACATGCATGCAAGAAGCAAGCTAGGTTAATACTCACTCCATTTCTAAATAAATGTCGTTTAAAGTTTTTACACATGAATTAAGAAAGTCATTTAATAATTAAAATTTGTGTGAAATTTCATCACTACCCCTCTATGGGAAGTTGAAAACTATTAATACTAAGGGTAAAAATTTCTTAGGACAATGAGAAAAGGTAAGGGTAATATAGAAAAGTAAATAATTTATTCTCTTAGAAAGTTGTAAACGACAGATAATTTGAAACAAATTTTTTCTTCAACATCACTTATTTAGGAATGGAGGGAATAATACAACTTCTATTCCCAAATTAACCAGAGTCAAGTTTGACTTTTGACTTTTATTATGCGCATTAAAATCCGCACTTGCGTTCTACAAATTTAAATAAACTCGAACGTGAAAACTTTAATATGCCAAAGAAAAAGGGTAAAAAAAAAAAGTCAAACTTGACTCTTATATCGGGAAAATCTGTTACATATAAAGATTTTCATTTATAAAATTTATCATTCATATTTAACCTTAAAAATAATATTTTATTTTGTTACTGATGACATAATAATGCAATTATATTGTTAAACTTGAGGATATTATATTATTTTATACTATCATCAGTAAAAAAAAAAACTCGATTTTTGTAACAATTTATTTTATTTTTAGCAAATGAGATCAAAACTTGTGGAATAGAGGGAGTAATACTCTTCCCTCTTGCCCCTTCCATGATGTCAACTTTGTTGATTCAGTAAGGTAGGTTTTATAAAATAATATTCAGCCCAACTTTGTCCATAATTTTATACATATCGACTGGCATCGAAGAGGACGATAGAATATTACAAAACAGTCCTCTAACAAAGAATATAAAACAGATTTCTCCTGAGGGTTATTTTGACTTTAGCCTGTAGCTCAATTAATTATTAGCTAATCTTCAGTACGTTACGTACGCGGTAGAGCTTAACCAAAATCAGTGCACAAATTAGAAAATAATTTAATTATATTAAATTATTAATACTCCTTGTAATGTTTCATTAGGTAGCTTTCTGTTGAACACAGCTAATATTGCACACCGGAATTTTAATTATAACTTCAAGTAATCAAATAGCCTGTGATTTCGTTATGTGCTTAGTACATCCAACAATTGTAAAATCGAGAGTTCATAGAGTCTTATTATGTATTGCGATAAATTTATATCGGAAAAAATTTTTACTATAGCTCAAAAAAACTATCGTCATAGGCGATTATGTACTACACAGCTGTGTATATATATTTTTCTCATATATATATATAATTGAAAAATACAATTGTTTTAAGTAACATATCATAGTTAAAAATTAAGAACCTCCTGCCTCTCGCGATTACCGACAGCCTGATCAGGAAGAGTTTAAATTGATTAGGACTTATTAATCATAATATTTATTTCATTAATTTTAAATTTTTATAAGTTATACTAATTTTAAAATTTAATATATCAGTTGTTTGATATCAAAAGTCTGTATCTTTAATTTTGGGACGAGAGTAATATTTATTTAACTTTTTTACTCTTGTAACCAGAAGTATAGGGGCACTTTAATTAGGTCTTATCCTCATAGAACTGTGGTAAGCCAGTAATTATACTCAATATCTAGGTTTTTTTTATTGATAAGCAAGCTATATAAACTCATAAAGTAAGTTGGATTTTCGCCCTTTAAGTTTAATTATTATCGTCTTAATTATTGCATTGTTTCTTTCAAATTACTGGCTGGGCCACTATAATTTAGTCTCCTTAACTTTCAGAAAACCCTAATTTTTGCATTATGCGAAATTAAGCAGTTTAGGGGCTAATTATGAGCCCAATTAATTTAGGGGCTAAATTATGAGCGGGGTGGAACTTGACTTAACGTAAATGTAAGGTTAAATTACATATTTTAGTACATTTTTAAAAATAATTACAATAATAGTGCATATATAAAATAATTGCAAAAGTAATATATTTTCCATATATATTTACAATATTAGTGCAATTAGGATTCCTTAATTTAAGAAATTAGTATGCAATTAGAATTACTTAATTTAGGGGATTAATATTGATTTACTTATTAAATTAAGTAATTAATAAGTAACAATATAACAGACATTCTCTCGTCTCAATAAAAGTCACGAAGGCCCACTCTCTCTCTCTCTATCGCAGAAACACAAACTCAGTCTCCATTATTACCAATAAATCCAAGCTCTATCTTTATTCCGTCGACAAACTCCTCGTTCCTCTCACTTCCCACTCTCTTTCCGCCCTCCTCCACCTTCCGTTGTCATGCCGAAATAAATACAAAGATTATGAGTCGGCCCTCCTCCTCCTCCTCCTCCTCGCTCCGTCTCCCTTCGATGGTTGGCCGGAAACCTCAATCGCTTCTCCGACGTCCTCCTCACCCTCATCCACGACGATCTCGACGTCCTCGTATGTTACCCTTTTTTCATTTCCTATGTTGTTTCAAATTTCTCTCTTTTTTAATCCTACATAACAATTAATGGAGAATATATTGATCCACCTCCACATCTTCAGTTTTTTTATAGTGTTGTTGGTAAACAAACCAAAGTAACCAATCATTCATATCAAGGTAACAAAACCTTCATACCAAGATAACCAATTCATATTCATACCTGCAGTTTTTTTATAGTGCAGTTGGTAGCCAAACCTTCATACCAAGGTAACCAATTCAGTTTTATTAAGTTACCAATTTATTTTAACTTTTGAATATAATAAATTTTGTATTTAGTACTACTATTTAAGTAGTTAATAATTTTTATAAAGTTTTTCTCTACAATTAACTTTGAATTTGAATATACCTCAATTTGACTTCAAAAGGCTAATATTGATGTTATATTTTGGAATCCATCGAGAGACTTTCTACTTTAGTGGTGAACACATAATAATGAAATTACAAATTTACAATATATGGCGCCACATGTATATTGGAGGAGGCCACGCCGCCCCCCCCCCCAGGTTTGAAATTTTTGTAAAACTCACCCCAAAAGTTTGAAATTTTTGTAAAACTCACCCCAAAAGTTTGAAACTCACTTGTACATTTGGTTTGGTTTGAAAATTTTGTAAAGCTACGGCCCTAAGTTCTGACGAAGCTTTGATATGTTTTAAAAGACTTTTTTTGCTATGTTTTATTATTTTTGTTGAAGCAAATTCTATTACTATATTATTTTTATTTTAGTAAAAAATATGTTTTGTAATAGTAAAATTTTACTTTTTAGTGATGAATATATTTTATGCTGTTAAAAATTTTTTTGGCCCCTCCAAAGAACAAATCCCGGCTCCGTCCCTGGCGCTATGGGGCCTCTACTGAAGTTCTTACAATAGCAACTCCTCTGCCATCTGACAATTTTCGGGGTAAGGAGGTTTTGGGTGTTGAAGTTGTGATGCATGTAAAGAGGGAAAAAGTTTCCCATTCCTCGATTAGAAGGTCTGATTGTTGACCCCGCAAAGGTTAATGTTAACCTCTTATTTTTCGGATTCAGCTACTATGGAGTTAACTTCATAGTAAGTTGGTCAATTGACTAATACACGCAGAGAAAGAGATCACACCTCCCGCCTGCGTAATTGACCAAAATTAATTTCATACTAACTACTCCCCAGCGGAGGGGAATTTGATTTCAAATCAAGCACGTTGACCAATGATGAGAATGTTTGTTCGTTATGATTCTAATAGTGTGATTTTATGTTCAATTGGGTATAGTTATAATAGTTATTGCCAACTTTTTTAGTTGATGCCAATTCAAAGGAGAGCAAGGCGTATGAGCCTTCTAGTAAAGGCTCATGAAGCAGCAATTAGTGCATTGAGACAGGGGAATAGGGCTAAGCTGCATACCAGGCGACGCTTTCTTTAGTTAAGGGGGATGCTCCTTAATTGGCCGGATACTTGACAAGATCGGCAGGAACAAGAATTGGACTTGAGTTTCGTGAGTCGCTTGGTTTTCATTATTTGAAGACTGGTACTACAAATTCGAAGACAGAAAAAGTTTCTATGTTGATATATTGCTGATACGTACGGTTATTATTGGTCAGGAATCAGGATTATCCATAAGTGGTGACTTCTAAATGCTCCAAGGCTTTCAAGGATGTTGATATGAATATTGTTCTGAAGAATATTGAGATGAAGGAGAAGATGATGAATATATATGATCATGAAGATGATGATGAAGATGAAGACAAAGATGAATGGATTAATGGATCTGTTGGGACTTGTGGCTCATAACTGAGAAGTTCCTGAAAAAGGCTAAGCACTAGCCCATCAAGTTGTGAACCGAAGAATGGGGTGCGGGGGCTACGCGCCCCCCACTGTACGGTACGGAATACTGCAAGGGTAGCGCGGGTTGCGCCAAAACAGACTTATAAGTAGCACGGGGCACGCTAGGATAAGTGAGAGTTCTATAGCACTAGCGCGGGGCACGCCAGGGGCAAACAAGATTCTATAGCAATGGCTGGCGCGGGACGCGCCGGACGCGAACAAGAAGTTGAATTAGAGTTGAAATAGGAGTAGCAGCTATATATACTCTCTATTGTAAAATCATATGCAACTCAGTAAATAATAAAAGAACGACATCGCTCTCGTGGACTACCCAAATTGAGAAATCACGTAAATCTTTGTGTTAATTTTTTACTGTCGTGTACGTGTGTGATCTAATTCTAACACGATCCATGTTATTTTTCCCTTTTGCAATGCCTATGCAAACTGAGATATTTGTAGCCTGAAAATTATGGTAAGAAATATCTAAAAATAGCATAGAAAATTTTACAATGTACTCCAATGAGTACCAATCCATTCCATTAAGCTGCTGCATGTTACTATATACTTTGTTTAAAGTAATTCATATTAAATAATGTTACTATCACATAAAAAAGGGTCGCATAATATTCATATACACACATACATGCATATTGCGGACTCTACATGTCAGGCGGGGGCCCACAATATACATGTGTGTGTATATAAGCATTATGTGACCCTTTTATGTGATAGTAATATTGTTGATTCATATTAACTCCCCTTCTTGTCTAGCTGGAACAAGTATTAAACCAAGAACCAAACTGATGCCAGTAACATGGACAAAATATGTCAATATTGCTAAAAAAAAATTTGAGAATTCAGTTGGATCATAATAGAGATTAAATAGTCTGGTGAAAAATGTTAAGTCATGCTATGTATTGCAATAAATTTATGTCGAATTATAATTGTCAAAGGCCCCCACTTATTATACACCTCTTTAAAAAAGTTATCACTAATAGTTATCACCACGTAACTAAAAATCAAATAGTCAATCTAAACATTTTTAATATGTATCATTTTTCAAAATGTTTCGAGACATTATTTTGTACATCATTGTTCCATGGGAGACTAGAAGACAGGTTTTATGCACGCTATTTGAGGGGAGTGGTTAATATGGAGTTAACTTTAATCAAATATTGATCAATACAGTTTCGACACGCAGACCGAGAGATGAACTATATATCTGTGTGTCAGTACTATATTATTCAATTGATTAATTTACCATGAAGTCATGATAATCAAATTGCTATTTGAAATACACTATATATACATGTATAGGTTTTTAGTCTACTAAACCAAATACTCAGAGCTTGTCTATTATTAGTAATATCTAGAGGTGGCAAACGGGCGGGCGGGCCGGGCCGAAAATGTTAGGCCCGTGGCCCGGGTTGGGCCGGGCCGGCCCGTGGCCCGGGTTGGGCCGGGCCGGCCCGCGGGCTTCTTCCCCTATTTTTTTTTTAAAATTTTACTACACCAAAAATAGTAATAATAATAAATATTAAAAGTAATAAAATAATTTATAATAAACATAATTCTAATTACCTACATTAACTACATATCTCAATCAATTAAAATTTTAATAGTATTATAAATTACTTTCAAAGTATATAATCAAATTTGATTTTTTAAAATTATACTTTAAAATTAATATAATTTATTGAACTATAAAAATGCATTCATGACTCCACAAATATTGTTCCAAGAGATCTAATTAATTTTCAAGATTTACACGGTTGGAACTTGGAGATGCCAAGATTTTAGCAATTTGAATATTTAAATTGATTTTCAGAAGATTTGCATGACATGATTTTAGGCATTATCCAATATCTCATTATTAACAACCACATCAAGTAAGAAATTTTAAACTACAATTATTATTTACTACAACTATAATAATTAAAAATATATTTTTATATTGAAGATTGCATTAAAAATAAATAGTTGTTGTAGCTCAGTTGGTTTGAACTCTTATTTATTTACTTACAACTCACAAGTAGCAACATTTAAAAAAAAAAAAACCTCGTAACCCACAAGTAGCAACATTTAAAAAAAAAAAAAATCACGGGCCAGGAACGGCCCAGATTTTATGTGCTGAAAAATGGCGGCCCAAAGCTCAGCCCGTGGCGGGCGGGCCGGCACTGCTCGCTGGCCTGGACCATCTTTGCCAGGTCTAGTAATATCAAATAATAACAAGATTTCGTTGATCCACTCAGCAATTCGTTAAATATCCCACAAAAATCAAATATAACAAACTGCACATATCATATATATTTTCAAAAATATTGCAACTCAAATATGTTATTGTTAAATTTACTCGCACAAATATTTAAATTTGCCCGCTAAATAATTTTTTAAAGCTTATTCATACTTTGCACAGATTAAACTTGTTTTTATACAAAGTTAAAAATGTCCTCAACTTTTTGCAAATTAAATTAGAAACTCTGTACAGAATAATAGTATATTATTTAAGGAACCGATATTTCAACGTCAATTTTCGATATTTCATATATATTTTTCTATCATATAAACATATGATGGGTCTCACCTTCATCTAATAAGTAATTATGATAAATACCGTTCCACCGGTATTTACAAAAATCTAAAAAAAATTAAAAAAAAAACTTATTTCCCGCCATTTAAGTTAGCACTGCAAAACTACGGGCCAAACTCAAACGACATCGTTCCGCGCGTACTTTGGTTCCTGCATCAACGACGAAGTTATTAATTTACGTAACTACCCTTCTCAATCGAGTAATTACCGATAGTCGAAATAATCCAATTAGGGGCGTTTTAACTTTCAAGTTATTGTCTCACAGACGTGGTGGCAATACAGTAATTAAATCCAATATCTAGGATTGTTTTCTGAATATTCGCACTATTTATAGCTAGTTTCCATTCTATTCGATGCCCGTTAAGTCATTCTTTCCCCTCTCTGTTTCTCTCGCTCCTCTCATTCTATTCTCTCATCTTCACGCCTCAAATTTTCTCCAATTCGAATTAATTCATCTTAATTTCTTCATAATAATTCTTGTTCTTTGCTCTAATTTATGAAAACCTTACTGTTTTTCAGAAAATTTCTTTCAAATTTCTCTGTTATATACTCTCTTTGATCTTTATTTTCCTGCCCTTCGTATTGTTTGAAGCCCTAGGTCGTTTAATAGTTCTATAAGAACTCTTCGTTAGCGTTTTTAATTACAAGAGAACCCTAATTAGCTTCTGGGTTCGCTGTTTTAATCCGAGGACCACTTACTGACTCAAGCAATGTAAGTTAATTCCTTGTTTGTTTTGTTGATTACGTGGCCCCTATAGTATCCCTAACTTACGGAAACACCAAATTTTGCTTGAAATTCGAATTTTTGCATCAAAACATTTATTTTGAAAATTTTGGTTTTTGAGGGTTTGAAGTGATTTTGGAATTATCTTTTTGCTTTCCCAAGCCTGGTGAACCCTAATCAAGTAAAAAGTTTCAAATTTGAATCATAAAATGTGTTTTTTAAATAAATAAAAATTAGGGGTATGTGTGGGTCTTTGTTGATTTGAAGTAATGTTGGATTTCCCCCTCATATTATCAAGGTTAGGAAACCCTAATTTTGTATTGAAGTTTAAAGGAACCCTATTTGTTTAAAGAATTTGAAATTTGGACCAGAGCATATGGTTTTTTGGGGGGTTATGTTTCGGTGTTTGAAGTTTTGAACTGATATTTATTTTATTCCGTTACTATTAGGTTTTGGAAATGCTAATTATGTAGAGTTGAGACTCTTGGGTTTATTTCTGAGTTCTCTTTATAGTGCATGTGTATAACTGGTTGGTAACTTTTGCACCATTTAGTAGTTGGCTTGCCTTAAGGCCTTTAGATCTGACTTGAAAAAAGTTTAATTTAGGTTTGCATTTCCCTGATAGATGAGAAATAGCAAACTGACAATTTTATGCTTTGTATCGTAGTTTCCGATTACCTTCAAAAGTAGATAAATTTTATACTATATGCAATGATTGAACAAAGAAACAGCAATGGAGCGACAGGTGCTTATAAGATTGATTTTGATATCTTCAGTAAGCGGTTAAAGATGTTATATTCTCACTGGAGTGAATACAATAATGATATGTGGGGTTCTTCTGAAGTTCTTACAGTAGCAACTCCTCCGCCATTAGAGGATTTGCGGTATCTAAAATCATCAGCTCTGAATATCTGGTTAGTTGGATATGAGTTCCCAGATACAATCATGGTATTCATGAAGAAGCAGATCCATTTCTTGTGTAGCCAGAAGAAGGCCTCTTTACTTAAAGCTGTGAAAGGATATGCTAAGAAGGCTGTGGGTGTTGAAGTTGTGATGCATGTAAAGACTAAAAATGATGATGGTTCTACATTAATGGATGCTATATTTCGTGCTGTACGTGCTCAATCAAGATTTGATGGTGATGATGCCCCTGTTGTTGGGCACATAGCTAGAGAGGCTCCTGAAGGGAAACTTTTGGAGACATGGGCTGATAGATTAAAGAATGAGAATTTTATGCTCACTGATGTATCAAACGGCTTTTCAGACCTGTTTGCTGTGAAGGACAGTGATGAAATTACATATGTGAAGAAAGCTGCTGATTTGACTTCATTGGTGATGAAGCATTTTGTGGTCCCAAAGCTGGAAAAGGTCATTGATGAGGAGAAAAAGGTTTCCCATTCTTCATTGATGACTGAGACAGAGAAGGTGATTGTTGAAGCTGCAAGGATCAAGTTGAAGCTAAGGGCACAGAATGTTGATATCTGCTATCCTCCAATTTTTCAGAGTGGAGGAGAATTTGATCTCAAACCAAGTGCATCAAGTAACGATCTGAACCTCTACTATGATTCTACTAGTGTGATCTTACAATCGGGTCTCGTTACAGTAGCTACTGCTCAAATATTGCCCGTACTTTTCAAATAGATGCTAACTCACTGCAAATTAAGGCCTACGAGGTCCTCCTTAAGGCCCATGAAGCAGCAATTAGTACTTTGAAACCAGGGAATAGGTTGGTGCTGCCTACCAAGCAGCCCTTTCCATAGTTGAGAAGGATGCTCCTGAATTGGTTGCGAACCTGACAAGATCAGCAGGAACAGGAATTGGCCTTGAGTTTCGTGAGTCGGGACTAAGTCTGAATGGCAAAAATGATAGGGTGTTGAAAGCTGGCATTGTTTTTAATGTGTCGGTTGGCTTTCAGAATTTGCAGACTGATATCAAAAACCCAAAGACCCAAAAGGTTTCCATGTTGCTTGCCGATACAGTTATTGTAGGTGAAAATGCTCCTGAAGTGGTAACTTATGCTAGCTCCAAAGCTATGAAGGATGTCGCATACTCATTGAAGGAGGAGGAGGAGGAAGAAGAAGAGCGTCTGAAGGCCAAAGCAGAAGGTAATGGCGTCGATGCAAATTCTTTTAAGGCAACGCTTAGGTCGGTTAATCAGGAGATGTCAAAGGAGGAGCTACGAAGGCAGCATCAAGCAGAGCTTGCCCGCCAAAAGAATGAAGAAACTGCTAGGAGATTCACAGGTGGATGCTCTGGAACAGTGGATAATCGTGGTGCCATGAAATCCTCTAGTGAATTGGTTGCATATAAGAATGTTAATGATTTACCTCCTCCGAGAGGCTTACTTATTCAAATAGATCAGAAAAATGATTCCATTCTATTGCCAATTTATGGCTGCATGGTTCCATTTCATGTTGCCACTGTGAAGAGTGTTACTAGCCAGCAGGATACCAGTCATAATTGCTATATCCGATTAATATTTAACGTACCTGGTACTCCCTTTAATCCACATGATTCGAACACTTTGAAGTTCCAAGGATCCATAATATGTCAAGGAAGCTTTCTTTCGATCTAGGGACCCAAGGCACAGTAGTGAAGTTGTGCAAATAATAAAAACCCTTCGCAGGCAATATGCTTCCCGGGAATCAGAAACGGCTGAGAGGGCCACTTTAGTTACTCCGGAAAAACTTCAACTTGCAGGAGCAAAATTTAAGCCAATAAGGTTGTCTGATCTATGGATCCGTCCCGTGTTCGGTGGACGTGGTAGAAAGCTGACAGGTACACTAGAAGCACACACAAATGGACTTCGGTATTCAACTTCGCGGTGCATTCTTCCAGCCAGCAGAGAAGGAAATGATTTCTCTCCTCCACTTCCACATGCACAACCACATTATGGTGGGAAACAAGAAAACTAAGGATATTCAGTTCTATTGTGAAGTGATGGATGTGGTCCAGACAATCGGAGGTGGAAAGAGATCTGCCTATGACCCTGATGAGATCGAGGAAGAGCAGCGGGAGAGGGCTCGGAAAAACAAAATTAATATGGATTTCCAGAATTTTGTGAACCGTGTGAATGATCTATGGGGACAACCTCAATTCAAATCACTTGATTTGGAGTTTGATCAGCCATTAAGAGAGCTTGGCTTCCACGGGGTACCACACAAATCCTCTGCCTTTATTGTCCCAACTTCAAGCTGTCTGGTTGAGCTCATAGAGACACCATTCCTGGTAATTTCTTTAAGTGAGATCGAAATTGTTAACCTGGAGAGAGTTGGGCTTGGGTAGAAGAACTTTGATATGGCAATTGTTTTTAAGGACTTTAAGCGAGATGTCTTCCGGATTGATTCGATCCCTTCTTCGTCATTGGATGGCATCAAGGAGTGGCTTGATACAACAGATATTAAATACTATGAGAGTAGGCTAAATATGAATTGGAAAACAATATTGAAGACAATCACCGATGCCCCAGAACACTTTATTCAGGAGGGTGGATGGGAATTTTTGAACTTGGAGGTTAGTGATTCAGATTCTGAAAACTCGCAGGAGTCAGACCAAGGTTATGAGCCTTCTGATGTTCAATATGACTCAGAGTCAGATGACGACAGCGCATCATTGGTGGAGTCTGATGAGGACGAGGAAGATGATTCTGAGCAAGTCTCGGAAGAAGAAGAAGGAAAAACATGGGAAGAGTTGGAAAGGGAAGCAAGCAATGCAGATAGAGAGAAAGGAGCTTAATCAGACAGTGAAGAGGAGAGAAATAGAAGAAAATCAAAGGCCTTTGGGAAGTCTCGGGCACCTGAGAGGAGACCTTCAGGTGGCGGCCACCTCTCTAAGAGGGCCAGATTGAGGTGAACGGGTTAGAGTTCTCTTACTCCCTTGCTTTTCCTTTGTATAAATTCGTATAAAAAGTGTCAATAATATCTCTAGAAGTAGCTGTTTGAGCGAGATTTGACAATGATTTCGTTTTCGCAGAGGTATTTAAAATATGATTTTGTGTTTTTTACCATTCTGTCTTACAAAATTTGACAGATGATGTTGCATTTAGTTATTCCTGTCTTTGGTTCTTCTTTAAATTTTTTTTAATAATTCAATTGCCAGGTAACATTCAATGGTCTGAAACTCTGAATATAGTTACGGGTTCCAAGTATCGAGTATGTGCTTCTCTAAATTATACATATATAAACTTTTCATACGGGGACAAAATAGCATGGCCAGTAAGTGTTGCTTATAAAAACGTCTTTGCATTAGTATTTGCAGTAATTGGTGCTTTAGTACCTTTATTTCTATTAATCCCCTTCTCAGAAATGATTTCTCTATAACAAAGCACCAAGTATCTTGTGGATTAGCAGATTTATCTTTTGCATGATGCCATATTATAGGTTCTTATTTAGTCTAGTTGTTCTTTGTGTCATGGTACTTTCTCGTAATGGGGAAGATCTGTGTCATAGCAGTTACCTGGATTTGATCTTTGTTTTTCAATTGTAATGATTTATTAATAAAACTTACATTTCCGCACTTTTAATTATGCACCCCTGCATGCGTGTGAAGGCAAGACTAAACTGCACCAGTGCTGCAAGAGGTGGTCGTAGTCATCATCAGGTTACCAGTTGGGGAGAAACATTTAGATTCTCTCTGCAATCATTTTTTAAAATCTTGTAGTCCATGTAGAAACAATAAATCCACTTCATGGACAATTTGCTGAAGGAGACATTTCCTTGTGCCAGTTACTTGAGGTAGACTCTTCGTTGCTACTTCCTTCCAAATTTTAACTACTGACTGGCAGTATTGGTAGTACATGCATTTTAATACTTTTTCAATTTGATGGTACTTGATGATTTGATATCTATTTGTATAAGCTGCTTTATTTATTTTGGTTCTTGAGATGTAAAGAATAAATGCTTATTTTTCTGCAATCTCGATGAATGCTACAGCATTTTAATTATATCTTTTATCTGTCTACTGGCAGTTCCAGATGCTTGCAAATCTAGGATGAATGAGTAGATTAGGAATAGTAGAAGAAAAGCTGGATTTGTTTGTTGAATATTGCACCGTATGGAAGGTTGCCTGCAGTTTCGAAGGAAGCCAGCTATCTTCGTATAGAGGTTCTGGCTATTTTGGGAGCTCTATCTCGGCCCAAGGCAGCTGGATTTCCTTTTGTTCCCTGCTTCAGCTTCACTGACATAAGTACAGCTTCAACCCAAGTTTAGTTTACAATCATTATGATATTCTAGGAGCAATTTAGTGACATTAAGTAGGTAGGTTCTGAATTTTCTAGTGGTACGGTTAACTATGAACTCCATGTCTCTCATGTTTTCTAATTTGTAATACTCATCTTACCGTGATTATTAAGAGCATGAAGTACCCTTCTGGTTTTCTACTTTGTTGTCAATGTTTTTACATTTAGCTTGTATTTGATTGAATCTTAATGTATCTTAACAGTACACTTCTTAATGTATTTTAACAACTCACATCTTTGTATTAAGAGGTTCTCTAAATAGTGACAACTCATATTTGTATCTTAACTATTCAGAAGACTTCTTAGGTACTGTTTGTTTACATATGATTGCCTTTTAATGGACTGCTTCTTATTCGCTAAGAGACATGATGCTGTTTTTTTTTTTTTTTTGTTACCTCTGAATGCCTCTTTATCGGTAAGACAAAAAATAAAATCTTAATAATTAAGAGGTACATTTTAATGAATTTTTTTTGATAATTTTTTTTTATATAAATATATTCAACAATATTATGCACTCATTTTTATTAAATTGAATATTTAAAATTATTAAATAAAATTTTACCCTTTAAAATGGTAAAATAGTGTCAGTTAAAGACAACTTACTTTTTAGTTATCAAATAATTTTTTAGATCCAGACTTCATAACCATTCAGATGATCTAATTTATTAAGATATCATAATCATTCAGACATTAATTCACAGGTTTATTTAACACAATTAATACAAAAATATAGACCGTTAAAATGTATTAAGATGTGTGCTATTAAGATGCATTCAAACACTCCCTTAGACCCTACCAAATCAGACAAGTTATTAGGTGAAGCTGTTGTGGAACTTTTATTAATGCAATGACATCATAAATATGAAATAATATTTTATTATGTTAAAAATATTTTAGTAATATCTTTTTTGATCAACTAAAATTTAACGAAATTGTGGACTAAAAGTGTGTAATCTTAATTTTTAAAATCTTGCCAGTTGGCACCATAGAAATATTCAAAAAAAAATTAAAAACATATTATACTTTAATCATTTTTACAAAAGAAAGTTCCTACAATCCACTGTTTAAATGGTTAGGATGGAAGGAGAAAGATTTACATATTTACATAATCAGTCCCTCATGTTTAATTTTTTTTTTAGGATTTATCAAGTTTGTGTCAGATGAAATACCAAAATTCACTTGCATATTTTAATTATGAGGTTGTAATTAAGTCAAAACGAAACTTTGGCATGTGATGATGAAATTGTATGGAGTTTAAGTTAAAGTGAAGATGAAATTTGTTATAGAATTTGATTTATTTAATAAGTCGAATTTAGAGAACCCAATCAAGTTTCATTTGAGAAAGTTGAAATTTAATTGAATAAAAAAGATTCGAGCTTGAGTTAAGTCAAACTAACTTAACTTTACATAAGAAAGGGGAAAAGGAGAATAAATAATTAAGATGGTATCGAGAGAAAGTGAATATAATGAAAAATAAAAGTTTAATGAACAATTCATTTACGTGATATTAAATATTTTATTCAGTCCAAAATTAAAGATATAATAATTTGATTTTTAAGGTCGAACGTCAACATATTAAATTTAAAAATTGGCATGACTCATAAATTTTTTAAAATAAAATAAATTTTATGATTAATAATTTTTATTATATACTATAAAATTATAATAAATATATCGGTCAAAATTAAATAAGTTTACATTAATTTAAAATTTAATGTGTTATCATTTGATCTTAAAAGTCAAATAATATTTTTAATTTTAAAATAAAAAAATTATTACTTTTGTGAATTAAACAAATCATACTAAATCATTTATAAAATGAATAAGATTTTCAAGCTTGTGAGCAAACAGTTCGGGTTTGATCCATACTCGTTCGACTAAAAATTCGATTCGATCTCGACTCGAAATATAAATTATTCAAATATGAGCAAATTTTAAAGTTCGACCTTCTCAAATTATAATTTTTTATTGATATTCAGATCATATTCATTAGAAAAATTTAAATTACTCGGATTCGATTTGAGATCGAACTTGACTCGATAACTAAATAAAACTCAATTAAATTTTATTTTATTCTCAATCAAATTTAATTAACTCAATATTAGGCTCGACCGAGCCGATTCATTTACACCCTTTCAATTTATTTACACCCTTTATGTGTAACCTCTAAAATATCACAATAAGTGCAAAAGCTCCGAGCCTAACATCCTCAAAGTAAGCCGAGCAGTCCGAGCCATGTTGGCTTCGCAGCCAGCCCAGTCCTATATTAATAATTACAAATCAAACCGGCTTTGGCGTCTGTAAGTCGATCATGCCATTGATTATCACTTCCCTCTTGGAGGAACTCCATTCTAATACACTTCGTTTCAGAGAGTGAAAGTGGAGAAATTTTTGTGTACTCGAGGAACTCCATAATCCGCTCGGAAGATTAATTTTGCACAAATTTAGGTATTTTCACAGCTTTTATTTTCACTCTCAAACCCTAACTTTAACGAGAAACACGAGTTTTTTCATCTCGATTTCCTCTAATTACGTGAACAGCGGATATTAATATGCAGTGCACGTTGCAAAATTGTCTAATTTATGTTTGTCTATAGGTTTGTATTTAGTAATTGATGCAAAGATTGTGATTCCTATGAGCAATTTATACTCGTTAAGCTTAGTGTTGTATTGATAAATTACCAAATTTGAAAAATATTGAACACAAAACTATAATAGCTTTGACTGAGTTGTTGCAAGGAATTGGTAGAGGAATCGGAAAAATTGACTTGGAAATGGAACCACCTTCATCTGTATAGCCACAGAGCTCAGCTCCATAGCATTTAAAGTATAATCTGGTATATACCAAAACCAAAACCAAACCTTGATGATAAGTACTCTTCTTTGGCTTTAAAGGGTTAGTACATTATAAAGCCTTCTACTTATAATATTCATGGAATTTTTCTGTGATTTTCATAACCTTCTCACCAATTTATCAATAAGGTGAAGAATTATAAGTGTTATACAAGTGTGTTATGGCTGTATTCTTATTCTTGTTAAGAACTATAGTGATTGAAAACTTATATGGTCTGTTATGTTTGTTTCTTTATGAATATGCTATAAATTATCTACCATTAAGTTAAGTACATTTAGTCAAAATATGTATTTGAGTTTGATTAAAAGAATGTGAAAAGCTTAACATTTTCTTGTTTAGTTTCTATTATAATCTTTTAATTAAAAGACTGTAATACTCTAATTTATCCTCTTGTAAGTTAATAAGTCAAAAAGCAAGATACAATAATGATATGTATTTTAAAAGATATGAAATATGACCGTTGTGCATTTGTACAAAGGAAATAACTTCTAAATAGTAGCATATTTGTCATTCTGAACTTGTAAAGATTCTCATATAATACTCGCATATTTTGAGAAGTATATTATACATTTAGGCATTTAGTATCTTTATACCGATTTTATAAGCTTAATTCATTTTGCATGCATACACATAACGTATCGTAGGTTTGTTGTCTCATGCTTTTTAACTATGTTAATAAAAGCATTTGGAGAGTCCTGTTAGGATATGACTACAGGGCATGCACATTTTCTGAAAGCTGATTGGTGTTGGCATATCTCGGACTTCACTAAGATGATCCAACTTTTGAGTTTTATCAACTCAATATTGAATGCATCCTTGGAAATATCGTTCACTCTTCTGCCATTTTTTTGATAAATGTCTTTCTGACACAGAATTTTAGACATGAAGAAAACTTGTGTTTAAATATTACACTTTTTCATATAGATTATATGAATTTATTTCTACTATTTTAGCATCTACTAGGCAATTCTTGTAGGAAGAAAAACAGTATTAAAGAACACTCTCTTCATGTAGGAACGACATACTTTTGGCATAGAATTTAAATCATGTGAATGGCACAAGTTTGAAAGTTATATATATTTTTAAATATGGATTCTCCAAACTTGTTACTACTAGTTAGAATCTACTCTCTTTTTTTCTAGGAAAACAATGAGTATTGCAAAACAATATTGTTTTACAGCAAGGCACATCGTGAAATTCGTGCCTCTTGAATTGCTTTGAAAGTGGATACAGGATAGTATCAATAAGATATTTATCATCATAAGATTATTTTACATTTATAAATAAGAAGTAAGAATCAGAGGACAGTGGAAACTCTCTTGGATACCTCTATAAATTCCTCCTACCTTTGGAGATTGGGGATTTCTACTATTTGAACTCCAGTTTTATCTCTAGTTTGTTTATCTTATCTAATTACTTACCTAAAATACTTAAATTATTCTAGATTTTATGCTAATTCTGCAGCAGATCTTATATTTTGTGTCAGTAAAGCTTCTCACATGGCCAAGGATGGACTAGTCCCTGTGAAAGAAGCCATACATAAGCTGCAACTTTGTCTCTTCAATGGCATCCATGATGAAGGTCAACTATTTGCTGCCGGATCCTTAATGTCTCATAGCGACTACGAAGATGTTGTTACTGAGAGATCAATTGCAAACATGTGTGGCTACCCACTTTGCAACAATGCTTTGCCTTTTGAACGACCAGGAAGAAAGGGACGATACCGCATTTCGTTGAAGGAGCATAAGGTTTATGATCTTCATGAAACATACATGTACTGTTCAACCAGTTGTGTTGTTAATAGTCGAGCATTTGCCGGGGGTCTGCAGGAAGAAAGGTGTTCAGTTCTTCACCCATCAAAACTTGATGAAGTTCTGAGATTGTTTGAAGAAATGAGTGTAAATCCTAAAGAGGATGAGTTGGGGAGAAACAGAGATTTAGGGTTATCGGAGTTGAAGATTCAGGAAAAAGAAAATTTTAATGTTGGGGAAGTTTCGATGGAGGAGTGGATAGGTCCATCGAATGCCATTGAAGGCTATGTTCCGCGGAGAGATCATAATACCAAAGCCTCACATTCGAAAAATCGGAAAGAAGGTAGACAAGTGTTTAAAATAAATTATCTCATTCCTTAACTTGTGCCGATATAGTTTATTAGATTAGTTTAATCTTGTTGATATTGCTCTTGTTCAATTTGAATGAAGTATCTATTGGTTTCATTAAAATTTATACTTTTCTGCTAATTGAGCTTAAAATAATATTGTTCATGGCAGTGTCTAGACCGAGCTATATCAAGCCAGACAAGGAAAATGGCACGATGTTTAATGAGTTTGACTTCATGAGCACTATAATTACTCAAGATGAGTATAGCATTTCAAAACTACCATCGCCTCTAACAGAGAATGGCTCCAGTTCAAAAGCTAAAGAATCAAAAAGAGAAGTGAGTTTTAAAGAAATGGATAATCAGGTCATCGCAGTGGACACACCATATGATCATTCCCCAAGAAGTTCTAAAAGTAAACCTGAAGAACTAAATGAAGAAAAGATTGTAATCGACATGAATGACAAGCTTCATATATCAGAAGTATCTAATGGCCTTTCCGGATGCCAAAGTTGTCCTAGTGTGGATGCTACAGAAGCCGAAAAGGGATCCTATACCAGAAAAGCAGTTCAATCTAATGCCAGTGTGCTCAGACCTTCTCTAAAATCGTCAAGTTCAAAGAAAGTAACTCGCTCTGTTACGTGGGCTGATGAGAAGACTGCAGGCAATAAAAGTCTTTGTGAAATTAGTGAATTGGAAGATACTGCCAAAAGGTTCAGCCATTCAAACTTGAAAGAAGATGATAATTCATCGCGATTTGCATCAGCAGAAGCCTGTGCACTAGCACTGAGCCAAGCAGCAGAAGCTGTTGCATCTGGAGTTTGTGATGTCCCTGATGCTGGTATTGTTCATCATTACAAACTTTGTGTTTGGAACTTTGGTTCAGTTTTGAGATCCTATTCAGGTTTTTATCTATAATGTTCACTCTTCTATTTCTCGTTACATGTAATATACAGTTTCTGAAGCTGGAATCATTTTATTGCCGCAACCTCCTAATGTGGTTGAAGCGGATCCTCGGGAGGAGATGGATGTGGACATAGAACCAGCTCTTATAAAGTGGTCAAGTAAACATGGGATTTCACATTCTGATTTTTTTGACTCTGAGGATTCTTGGTATGACAATCCACCAGAGGGTTTTAGTTTAAATGTAAGTATATCGACCTTCAGTTATTGACTTATTTCCCCTAAAATAATTGTGTTGGAGTAGCTTTCACATTTTTGTGTCTTTCAGTTGTCACCATTTGCAACAATGTTTATGGCACTCTTTGCCTGGATATCATCGTCTTCTTTGGCTTACATATATGGCCGGGATGAAAGTTTCCATGAAGAGTATCTAACTGTTAATGGAAGGGAGTACCCCCGTAAAATTCTACATATGGATGGTCGCTCTTCTGAAATTAAGCAAACTCTTGCTGGATGTCTTGCTCGAGCTTTGCCAGGACTTGTAGCTGATCTTAGGCTGCCAACGCCAATATCTACTCTCGAGCAAGGAATGGTATCTCTTTTGAACTTGTCACACTTTAATGGCGATAATTGTTAAACCACTTCTGTTTCTTATATTTATTTATTTGGTTAATCTCATCTCCATGTCATGGGCTAAAAAACTGCAGAAGGCCTTCTTTCCCGCCCTCTCCAAGGAAAAAGAACACTCTTATACTTGTCAAAAGGCTTCAAATTTTAATTAGACATAAGATATCTGGTTTGTTTTGGTTCTGTAATTGGCATGCGACGTGCTTTGGTTCCATAAAAAACTACCCCTGGATCTTCCCGGTGTGTTTCCGCACTTCACTTTACAATTTGTCTTTCTCATAAGTTTTAATCCCTCCGTTCCAAAATTAGAGTTAAGTTTTCCTTTTCAGTCTATTCCAAAAAAAGAGTTGCATTTCTGTTTTAAGACTATAAAGTGACATGATATCTCTAATTTTGCCATTACCTTGTTGCTGCTATTTCTAGCATCACACCACCACTAAAAAACTTTAGCTAATACTAAGGGTACATTTAGAAACATAAATTTATCTGTAAAAGTCGCCGTTTAAGAGATGTATCTCTAGTTTTGGAATGGAGGGAGTAGTTATGTTTCCCTTTATTATGAATGCAATTTAGGCATCATATTGAAGTGTATTGCCGAGTGCTGAACATTGAGAGTTATATAGTGCATAGGCCTGTATCTATTTCCTTTGTTCAGAAGTCTAATCTTCTCTCCCATTTTTCTGTATTATTTAAGTCTTTCATACCAAATACGAATGTTATATCTTGTGCATATTTTCAATGTGTTCAAGTACACTTTTCTTGTTTAAGCACTCCACGCTGATTGAACAAGTTTGTATGTTTTTACAGTCAGTTGTTTTATGTTTCTTTAGTTTAGCACGGTTAACCATCACTCATCCCATTGGCTCACTTAATTTGACAACATAGTTGTATGATAAGCTATAAATTTAGGATTAGGAAAAGAAATGGTTGGAAGAGTTTCCTAATACCTCTTGGGTTTTTGGTAGTTATTTGACTTGGCCAATCTGTACACTGTACTTCTGCTTCGATTATTTTAATCGTGTCACTTATATGAGTTTTAATGGTTTATAATGTTTTCCATGTTTTTGAATTCAGTGCGTGATTTCTATTTGAAATCTATTATTGAAATCATTTTAAATTGGTGATTTGTTGTGCTAACAGTCCGGTTTGCTTGATACAATGTCCTTTATGGATCCACTTCCTCCATTCAGAATAAAGCAGTGGCAAGTAATTGTTCTTCTGTTTATTGATGCTCTTTCTGTTTCTCGGATCCCTTCAATCACCCCACACATGACAAGTGGGAGAAGGTTGTTTCACAAGGTGAGATCCTTAATAATGTTCATGCTTTATTGCGATTTTACATATCTGTCACGGATTGTTATCATGTCAACTTTCGCACATCCAATGTGGGAAAACTCAAAATCTTAACTTTCTACTTTGTTTCATATGAAATTTCTTTCAACACCTCTCAGGAATTAGCTGCTATAAATAACAACACAATTGCTTTGCATTTATACTTCTTGCTACTCCTAAAAACTTTCCCAACCCAGCCACCCGCACAGATGGATGACGTATTTATATGTAGAAGCAGGTCAGAAACTGTTGACATTATGCAGTATCACAAGCTTAATGAAGCTATTCAACATAAAAGGAAATGATATTTTATAATTTTATCTTTGAGGACATGTAGTATATATACTCCCTCGGTCTCAAAACCAAAGTGTCCATTTTAAAGTCAACTGCACAGGGAAAGCCAATTCCTTTTAAGATATGTTTATAATGAAGCATGAGATTTTGACTATTTATACTTAGTTTTACTACTTTAAAATCATTAAGCACTTTTTTATAGTTGGATTAATTAGTGCATGACAATCTATGGATTATATTTTCACTTCTAAGCCCATTTGACACATCAAATGGGCCTACTATTTAATCCCACCTATCCCCTTGGGATTATATAGTCACTCATAAATGACTTTAGAAACAAAATAAATATTCCAGGTGATTGTCATCTTAGGACTAATTCAAGGTTAAAAAAGTGCGTAAAGGTATTACTAGACTTTCCAATCTCATGCAACATAATCGCAAACAAATATAACCTCGAAGTTCTATTGATAATTTCACTTAGATAAAAATTCCAGTTTGGAATATATGAGATGGTAGCTCAGTTTTCAATGGATATATATTTTTTGTGGGATATTTGGAGAAGGGCTCTTTAAATGGAACATAGGGAACACATCTTACGTAAATTTAATGGTAATGGAAAATTATGGACATTTTTGTTGTATCTAGGCTGGAGTCATAAGCTCATTTATAAAGTCATTTGTTGGAAGGAAGAGAGAGTCATATATTGATAGATATGTCCTGCATATTAGGGCTTATGGAACTTTCCCAGCTCATAAACTTCCATAGTTTGGTAGTTAAAATGTTTTGTAGCCATTTGACATCTCTGAAAAGAAGTTCGTCAACAGAAGAGACTAGAAATATGAAAAATTTACGACAAGGGTTGACAAGAAATGATAAATAGAGATTGCTGGTTTTAGAACTTGAAACTAAAAGATGTTATGAGATGATGCCCAAATATTGAGATGGATGATTACAAATATTTATTGTTATCTATTGATTACAAAAAAAAAAAAAAAAGAAAAGAAAAGATAATTGATTTGTGTAAAGGTCTATTGATTATTGTTTTCTGCTTTAGTTTATTGTAATCGACATCCCCAATATTCAAATCTCTTCCAAATTTTGTACCGCAAGTATTTAACACCATATTTGATGTTTTCTGACTGGATAGGTGTTGGATGGTGCACAAATAAGTGCAGAAGAGTATGAAGTTATGAAGGATCTAGTAATTCCACTTGGCCGAGCACCTCAATTCTCTGCGCAAAGTGGAGGCTAATGCACATATTTGGACCTGCCTTTTAGCTATCCGCTTCAGTATCATCAACTTCTTTCTTCCATAAATCTGCGCTGCTATGCTGGTTGTTTGGTCAATTTTGAATTTCTACGTTTTCCTGCACTTAGAGAGAGATGGGTTGCGTTGTGCAAATTCTGGTATCGGACTGTTTTATGCCAACGTACGGATTTGAGAAGCTTGATGAGTAAAATTTGTACTTTTTTTTTGGGTTGAGATTTATCTGTTCATTGTTTAAACTTTAGATTAGATTATTTGATATTTCAATTTTGAGAAGCTTGATTAGTAAAATTTGAGATTTGGTATTTCAATTGTGATGTTGAAAATGTTCTGATATATGAATAATTAGTATATATAATTTTAGGCAATTCTCAAATTTGAAGACGAAATTATTATGAAGGCAATTGTCCAGTTTGGTGTGTGTGGTTTGATTCATTACATATTTTTTTTATTTGGTGCATGACAAACAGATTAGAATTTGACAATATACAAATATTTTATGATAAATATTTAGTGGAAAAATGCAACCAAGTGGTCCAACTATCCATGTGTCACAATATAAATAGTAATTTCAATATAAAATTTTAGAAAGAAAACAAAGTAAAATTCACTATTAAAAATAAGAGAGATTGACAGTCCCTATTAAAAATAAGAGAGATTGACAGTCCCTGTTCAAACACGTATCATGGTATATGCACAAATACAATCAAGACTATTGGCAATTCTGGAAGTCGGTAGTATAAAGTTTATTTTGGGGATTAATAGAATACTGAAGTTGGTCAATTGATGTGACAATTTCAAAATAAGTTTATTCTATTCAACCTATTTTGAGTTATCAAATACATGGTACAGAAAATAACTATAACTTTATTATCGTGCAAAATACAACAACACATATGCTGTGAGTTTGGATACAAATATATACCAAATGTGACTCATGTTCCAACCGTGGACAGCAACTCACAATGACACCTTACATAAAGGTATAGTCAAAAACTGTTTTAAAAATTAGAATATTTGGGAAGTGCTCAAGGAAACTTTCGTACATGAGAGGTCATGCTTCTAGGTTATGATAGATATCATATGGCCACAGAATTATCTTTGGTTGACCCAATAGACCCCAAAGAAAAACGAGAAGATTACTATCATATTCTTCCTAATGGGGAGTCTTCTCTTGACATATCATTATCTTCAGTGTCTCTAATTGAGAATTATATTTCAAATAAACACCAAGATTATATAGGTAGTGCTCGTAAATATACTCAGCAAGTGGATGAGCACATTCATGTCTTATGATGACACGATATTGTATATCATTAGACATCTTGTATGATAGTGATAAAATACCCTTCCAACGTTGGGTTCGCCTCACCATATTTGATTCACCAAATATAACTACTAAATGATGTATACAACACTTTTATATACTGCTTAGGGGGAACCTCCACAGCTAGAGACCACCGTTCTATTTTTCCGTTACCCTCGTTCGACCCAGCTACACTCTTATTACCTGAAAGGAATTGTGAAACAAAAGGGTGAGCACAACTAGCCCAGTAAAGAATATCATGACTAAAGATAAATAATTTATCAATAGCTTTTAATAGTAATAAATCAGAGATTTAGAACATATAGTAGATGATAAAAAATTTCAACCATAGTTGCAGCGGAACGAGTAATCCATTAGAAGAGTCAAATAGACCATAAAGTCTATTATCTTCTCCATGTTAAAAATTCACCAACAATATTTTATCCCTGTAACATCAGTCAACAGTTCCTTTCCACAATCATATGAATAACTCATAATCATAATTGTGATTCTAAATTTTTCTTCGCACCCAGGACGAAGAATATTTTCATCATCTATCTTTACCTGGTACATTAAAGATCATGGTTATACCAAATCACAGTTTCTGTTCATAATCATTCTAATAAATCCATCTTTGCACTACGGCCAAAGATATTCATCAACAAACCATCTTTGCACTACAGGCCAAAGATATTTAACAACGGTTCATCTTCGCACTACATGCCAAAGATATTCATCAATAATTCATCTTTGCACTACAAGCCAAAGATATTCATCAACAGTTCATCTTTGCACTACAGGCTAAAGATATTCATCAATAATTCATCTTTGCACTACAGGCCAAAGATATTCATCAACAGTTCATCTTTGCACTACAGGCCAAAGAGAACCCATAGTCATGATTATACAAAAAATCTACCCATCTTTACACTTAATCTTTACACTACAGGTCAAAGATATTCATCAACAGTTCATCTTTGCACTACAAGCCAAAAAGAACCCATAGTCATGATCATACAAAAAATCTACCCATCTTTACACTTAAGTCAAAGAAAAATTTCTTCACCTGGATTATAAAAATGTCATATATAATAGTAAAATTAATATAATCAAAACATCTAGATTTAATCTTAAGAGTAATATTCATAAATCAACTATAATTTGGTTAGAAAAAGAAACCAATTTTGTCGTAAATAGTAATTCGTGAATAGTAACTCATAAATAGTAAACCCGACACAAAAAGATATAAATTCCACAATAAAATATATACCAATATTTCGGTATAATGATATTGAAAGAATAATATTTCTTAAGCTTATAAACAATTTATTTTAATTGTTTACACTTTACTAAATAATGCATTTAATCATCCTAAAATGCCAAACTCATAAGATTTTATTACCAATAACCAAAACCCTCATAAAAAATCTGCATATACCTCATATAGGATTCTCAAACCATTAAATCCTATTTTTTAATTTTCTTACTTCACATAACATATTTAATTCATTTACTCATAACTAATTCATTTTTTTGAAAAATATCAAATCAGTTCCAAAAATATTTTTTTCCTGGGATTTAGCAGAATATAGTTGTGACGCCCCCAAAATAGGTATACAACACCCATTCTGAGTCGCCAAATACATGGTACAGAAAGCAAACTACAACTTCAATAATACAATTGTCGTGTAAAATACGACAACACATACTGTGAGTTTAAATACAAATATTATCTTCTAGACAATATCCACACTCAAATAAATCCTCATTACAATTATTCAAACACTATTTTACAGAAATAGTGAGGACTGCTAAAACATCTTTCTAGAACCATCACGCCATACCCCGACTAGATCCTGCTATGTTCTCACCTCCTGAGAAGAAAAATAAAACAAAAAGGAAAAGGGTGAGCTCAACTAGCCCAGTAAAGAATATTATGACTAAGATAATATACAAACAAATTATCGTTAGTCTTCAACATGGAAAAATCTGATAGAATATAATCGACAACAAGTTTTAGATCAACAACTGCAGCGGAAACAGCAAATCATTAGAATAGTCAAGTAGAGAAAGAATTCTACTATCTTCTAAGATTTAAAAGTCCATCATCAATATTTTATCCCTGTAACATCAATTAATAATCATCTTTATCCAAATATTCATCTTTGCACTACAGGCCAAAGATATTCATTTGTATCACCTGTCAGTCATGTTCATATCAACACCTGTTCATCTTTGCACTACAGGCCAAAGATATTCATCAAGTAATCATACATCTTTGCACTACAGGCCAAAGATATTCAGTAATATCATCATTTAGAACTGAGGATAATGAAAAATATCTTAAAGAGAACGAATCCAATGAGACAGAAGGACAAATAGTAGGGATTCGTATAACAGTTTATCCAAGATCAATAATACTTCATAATAATCAATTGTGAAGCAGAATTCAAAAATAAAGATCAAAACATGGATACAATCAAAGATAGTAACCATAATAGACATCTTGGACAAAAAGGAAAAATTTTATTTTTCGGTGAATAGTGCCGTATTCGTGAATATTGCCGTATACATGAATAGTAACCCCGACACAAAAAGTTTCAAATTTGATAAAAAACTCATATCAATATTTCAACATAATGATATTGAAGAAAATAATATCATTTAAGAAGAAAATAATATCCCTTACCTCAAGATATCAGTACTTCTGGTCGGAATACCGGTATAAGGCTGAAAGAAACTTGCTCTGATGAATAGAAACTCTCAAAGTATCTAAATACTCACAAAATACACTCAATAATCTAGAGAGAGAAAGAGAGAAAACTTGTTTCTGGTGTGATTTTCAATTCTAACTTAGCCCTCTATTTATAGGAAAATTTTAGTAGGTTTGACCTGCAACCTGATGGCTTTACCTGCTACTATTCCCACCCACCACATTTGAAATATAATTCAGCACATTTCTTCACCAACCACAAGTGGGGCCCACCAATTCTAGAATTTTCCATCAAAATGATAAACTCCAAAAATTCAACAATTTCTGAACCAGTCATCTTGTAAAATTCATAATAAATCATACGTTCATTTTTAACGGTTCAAAATTTGTGGACATATACTCAACTTATATATGTATAACATATCCAAAAATTACCACGATCCAACGGTCGGATTAAAAATTATAACACCCGCAATATTTCTCAAAAATCCTGATTTGATTTTTAATACCTCCATTCCGATAAAAATACTGATAAAACATCTCAATAATAACTCCTTCATTTTTAACCACAAAAATATATCCCTCATTTATATCCACATAAAATAAATATTTCCTTATCATATGAATCAATAATTAATTATTCACAAATAATATTACAGAATCACATTTATGACAACCAGGCCGTTCCCAGGAAAGAGGGGGCTTTCCAATAAGGATTTCTCCTTACTGGCGCGCAATTAGATGACCAAACCTCTCCTTAGACAGAACTTTCTAGACATTGCCAATAATGTTATCTAATAATATTATTCAAATAATATGAATTATTGATCTGATAATGGAAAATACTGTGCAGCAACAATTATTGAAACAACAATAATATAAAATATCAATGCAACAATTATTGAATCAATAAAATAAAATATTGAACAATAACTACTGTAACAATTATTGAGTAGTGCCTTCTTACGTAAGAATCAATAATTGGTGCAATACCGTGTGCTACTGTATTTTAACCACCGGGTATTCCAACAGTAATAACGGTAACAACTACGCCGTTATTTATAAATAACTTATACTTGTCATTTTCTTCATCCAATCGCTTTCCGTTATGGGGCCCACACAAGGCTGCGCCGTCGTACGAATATTCCCCGACAGCAAGAATATTTCACGACCAAACGAATATTCCCCGACAAAATGAATATTTTATAACCACTTGCTTATTTTGCAAAATTTGCACATTTAACCCATAACCAAAGTATTTATATCAAATTAACCCCTTATTATTCACAATAATATTTAGAGAAAATTTGATTTTATTCATTAATAAGTTGGGGTCTTACAACCTCCCCTCCTTATGAAATTTCGTCCTCGAAATTGACGTACGTACCTGATATTTCGAAAAGGTGAGGATACCTCGCTTTCATTTCTGATTCCAACTCCCAGGTCATTTCTTCAATAGCATGGTTTCTCCACAAAACCTTAACTTGTGGTATAACCTTCGTGCGTAGGACATGCTCTTTCCTATCCAAGATCTTAACAGGTACCTCCTCGTACGTTAAATCTTCAGCTATCTCGTCTGGTTCTAACTCAATAATGTGGTTCGGGTCTTTAACATATTTACGAAGCATAGATATGTGAAAAACATTATGAACACGAGACATGCTTGGAGGTAATGCGAGTCTATATGCCACATTTCCTATTCGCTCAAGAATCTCAAATGGACCAACAAATCTTGGATTGAGCTTTCCTCTCTTCCCAAATCTTGTAACTCCCTTCCATGGTGCAACACGTAATAATACATGATCCCCAATATTAAATTCCACGTCCTTCCGATGAAGATCCGCATAACTCTTTTGTCGATCCTGTGCCGTTTGTATACGTTGTCGAATCGTTTGGATCTTCTCTGTAGTAATGCGTACCAACTCTGGTCCCAACAATGTTGCTTCACCCACCTCGTCCCAGCATACTGGAGAACGACATTTTCTTCCATACAACGCCTCGAATGGAGCCACACCTATGCTCGCCTGATAACTGTTGTTGTAGGAGAATTCCACCAATGGTAGGTACTTATCCCAACTCCCTTTGAGATCTAGGACACAAAGTCTTAATAGATCTTCAAGAGTTTGAATAGTCCTCTCTGATTGTCCGTCCGTTTGAGGATGGTATGCCGAACTGAATCGTAAATCCGTGCCCATAGCTTTCTGCAAGCTAACCCAAAATCGTGAAGTGAATCTTGGGTCACGATCCGAAACTATGGATACTGGCATGCCATGCAATCTCACAATCTCGTTCACGTACATACTAGCAAGACGTTCAAGGGAATAAGTCTCACGTATCGGCAAGAAATGAGCGGACTTGGTTAATCTATCAACAATAACCCAAATCGCATCTATGCCTTGAGAAACCTTGGGAAGACCCGTAACAAAATCCATAGTAATGTGTTCCCACTTCCATTTCGGGATCTCAAGTGGTTGCAATGGACCCTTTGGCACTTGATGCTCCGCCTTTACACGTTGACAAGTTAAACATCTCGAGATAAACTCCGCGATCTCTCTTTTCATATTGCTCCACCAAAATGTATGTCGAAGATCGTGATACATTTTGGTACTCCCAGGATGGATTGCAAACGGTGTGTTGTGTGCCTCCATCATTATTCTATGCTTCAAGTCAAAATCGTTAGGAACACAAAGTCTGGAGTTGACTCGAAGTATTCCTTCTTCATCGATTCTTGCTTCTGGAATAGCACCTTCTTGCACTTTCTTCTTCATACGCATCAGCTCCATGTCCGTAGCTTGAGCAGCTTTAACTTTATCGATTAAAGTCGGTTCTACTCGTATATTTGATATCATCATGTGGGTACTTGGAGCCTTCATCTCTATCTCCATCCTTTGTAAGTCATACAAAATGGGCCTTTGTGTTAACAATATTGCACTCGTACCCGCATATGATCTTCTACTCAATGCGTCAGCTACTACGTTTGCTTTTCCAGGATGATATTGGATGGTATGATCGTAATCTTTCAACAGCTCGAGCCAACGTCGCTGCCGCATGTTGAGTTCCTTTTGGGTGAAGAAATATTTGAGGCTTTTATGATCTGTATAGATCTCCACTTTCTCCCCATACAGGTAGTGTCTCCAGATCTTCAACGCAAAAACGACTGCTGCCAACTCCAAATCATGAGTAGGATAATTCCTCTCATATTCTTTGAGTTGTCGTGAGGCATAGGCTATGACTTTCCCATGTTGCATGAGAACGCATCCTAACCCTTTGCCTGAAGCATCGCTGTAGATAACAAATCCATCCGAACCAGATGGTATTGTCAGAACAGGTGCCGAAATGAGTCTCCTTTGAGTTCTTGAAAACTCTTCTCGCATTCCTCACTCCATACGAATTTTGTATCTTTTCGAGTCAGCTGAGTTAACGGAGTAGCGATTCGAGAAAATCCTTCCACAAATCTCCGATAATAACCAGCTAAGCCCAGAAAGCTACGTACTTCGGTTACCGACTTCGGTTGCTCCCAACTTTGTATGGCTTCAATCTTCGCCGGGTCGACAGATACTCCATGTTTTGACACCACGTGCCCAAGGAATGCTACTTCCTCAAGCCAGAACTCGCATTTCTTCAATTTGGCATATAGCTTATTTTCACGAAGCCTTTGCAGTACCAGCTTCAAATGGCGCTCATGATCTTCACGGCTTTTGGAATAGATGAGGATGTCATCAATAAAGACAACAACGAACTGATCCAAATATTCTTTGAATACACGGTTCATCATATCCATGAAGGCAGCAGGAGCATTAGTCAATCCAAAAGACATTACTAAGAATTCATAATGCCCGTACCGAGTTCTGAAGGCAGTCTTTGGAATATCCTCAGTTTTAATCTTCAGCTGATGATATCCAGAACGAAGGTCGATCTTTGAAAAGAATTGTGTTCCTTGTAACTGGTCGAACAGGTCATCAATGCGAGGTAGCGGATACCTATTCTTGATAGTGACATGATTCAATTCTCGATAGTCGATACAAAGTCGCATACTCCCGTCTTTCTTCTTTACGAATAAAACAGGAGCACCCCAAGGAGACGTACTAGGACGAATAAAACCGATGTCCAACAACTCCTGTAGTTGGACTTTTAACTCCTGAAGTTCAATAGGAGCCATTCGATATGGAGTTTTAGAAATGGGCTTTGTACCGGGTTCAAGGTCAATAAAGAATTCAACTTCACGTTCTGGGGGTAGACCAGGAAGTTCTTCAGGAAATACATCAGGAAATTCTCTAACAATAGAAATATTATTCAAATCTGACTTGTCTTTGTTCAAATCCATTACATGGGCTAAGAAAGCTTGACATCCGTTTTTCAATAAACGAATAGCTTTGTGGCTTGATATGACAGTGACTGATTTTAGTGGTTTAGTAGTTTGAATTCGTATGACAGGTTGGTTAGGAATATGAAAACTAACAACCTTACGAAAACAATCAATTTTAGCATGATGAGTGGTTAACCAATCAATTCCTAAAATCACATCAAAAGCAAGTATCTTTAAAGAGATAAGATCAACAGGTAATGTGATAGTGCCAACTTGGATCATGCAAGATTTATAAACTGTAGATGTAACGAAGGTTTCACCCAACGGAGTTTCAACAGATAAGTTAAAGTCCAATTTCTCCGGAGTCAAGTTTAAACGTTGAGCACAAGCAGGAGAGATAAAAGAATGGGTAGAACCGGTATCTAGTAAAGTATAAACTTCGCAAGAATTCAAGATTAGCTTACCCGTGATCACCTCGTTCGGGTTTCTCGCGTTTTGGCCAGTAACGACAAACGCCCTTCCAGGAACCGCTGATTTCGACTTATCCGGGACAGCTTTTGGAGTCACCATCCCCGCTGAACTTGGTTTTGCTACAGAACACTCTCGAGCTATATGACCCTCCTTTCCACAGTTATAACATACCTTGGATTGTTGTGGGCAGTTTGGGCTGATATGTCCCTCTTTCCCACATTTGTAACATACGACCGGTGGTCGTTCTCCTCCCCTAGAAACAGTTGATGTTTGTGCTGATGTCTTCACGTTATCATTGTTGTACCTTCTCTTCTTGAAATCTCCTCCCGACTCGCTCCTTCTATTATCACGACCACGATTACCACCAGAGTGGTTACCGCTTTTGTCCGAATGTTTTCCTCCCTGCTGGTTTTCATTGCTTCGATGACTGCCGCCACCGGTATGACCCTGGTTGTGGTCCCTCGGTTGCACATACTCATTATCTCGCTCTAATAATTGAGCCCTATTTACAACATCTGAATATAAAAAAAAATTATGAGAGATAAGATATTGTCGAATCTCGGGTTTTAGACCTCTCAGAAACATCCTTGTCATTCGTTCCTCATTTTCGACCAAATGAGGTGCAAACCTGGATAACTCTGCAAACTTCGCCTCGTACTGGGACACCGTCATGTTGTTTTGTTCCAGTCTGATAAACTCTACCTCCTTCATATGACGAATACTTTCAGGAAAGTACTTGTCATTGAACAGTTTTTGAAATGTTTCCCAGGACATGTTGAGTGCGTCAGGCTGGGTACGCTTCACAGACTCCCACCAGTAGTCTGCCTCACCGCGGAACATAAAGGTGGCGAATGGAACCTTCTGTTCCTCCGTGCATCCCAAGACATCGAATATCTTGGTAATTTGCTTGACCCACGTTTCCGCCATGATCGGATCCGGCTTTCCCTTAAATTCTGGTGGTGCCAATTCTTTGAACTGCTTAGCTGTGACAAACCGCGCGTTATCATTTCCACCCGTATTCTGCACACGAGTCTCCCTCGTTTGATTTTGCATGAACTGCAAAAAGCTCCTAAACATTCCATCATTCATCGTTTGCTCGGTAACGTTGTTTACAGGAGGAATATTGCCTTCCTGTTGCACGTTCCCCTGGGTGGTGATCAAAGGTGTCTCCACGGTCTGATTTACTCCATTATTAACGTTCTCAGCTGCCATTCTTAAATACTGCCATAAAACAAGGGTTAATAGTCATGTCATATATTATCCCTATACTCTGACCGACCAAATAAACACCAAATAAACTTAGTCAAGTCATAGTAGTGAAGGAATTTCCCGTCTCTCCCCTCCTAGTTCTTGTCTCACATCTCAGCCAGGGATCATATCCCTAAGCTCTGATACCAACTGTGACGCCCCCAAAATAGGTATACAACACCCATTCTGAGTCGCCAAATACATGGTACAGAAAGCAAACTACAACTTCAATAATACAATTGTCGTGCAAAATACGACAACACATACTGTGAGTTTAAATACAAATATTGTCTTCTAGATAATATCCACACTCAAATAAATCCTCATTACAATTATTCAAACACTATTTTACAGAAATAGTGAGGACTGCTAAAACATCTTTCTAGAACCATCACTCCATACCCCGACTAGATCCTGCTATGTTCTCACCTCCTGAGAAGAAAAATGGAACAAAAAGGAAAAGGGTGAGCTCAACTAGCCCAGTAAAGAATATTATGACTAAGATAATATACAAACAAATTATCGTTAGTCTTCAACAGGGAAAAATCTGATAGAATATAATCGACAACAAGTTTTAGATCAACAACTGCAGCGGAAACATCAAACCATTAGAAGAGTCAAGTAGAGAAAGAATTCTACTATCTTCTAAGATTTAAAAGTCCATCATCAATATTTTATCCCTGTAACATCAATTAATAATCATCTTTATCCAAATATTCATCTTTGCACTACAGGCCAAAGATATTCATTTGTATCACCTGTCAGTCATGTTCATATCAACACCTGTTCATCTTTGCACTACAGGCCAAAGATATTCATCAAGTAATCATACATCTTTGCACTACAGGCCAAAGATATTCAGTAATATCATCATTTAGAACTGAGGATGATGAAAAATATCTTAAAGAGAACGAATCCAATGAGACAAAAGGACAAATAGTAGGGATTCGTATAACAGTTTATCCAAGATCAATAATACTTCATAATAATCAATTGTTGTAACGACCCCAAAATAGGTCCATTCCATCCAACCTATTCTGAGTCGCCAAATACATGGTACAGAAAACAACTACAACTTTATTACAACAATTGTCGTGCAAAATACAACAACACATATGCTGTGAGTTTGGATACAAATATATACCAAATATGACTCATGTTCCAATCGTGGACATCACCTCACAATGACACCTTACATAAAGGTATAGTCAAAAACTGTTTTAGAAATTAGAATCTTTGGGAAGTGCTCAAGGAAACCTTTGTACATGGGAGGTCACGCTTCTAGGTTATGATAGATATCATATGGCCACAGAATTATCCTTGGTTTACCCAATAGACCCCAAAGAAAAACGAGAAGATTACTATCATATTCTTCCCAATGGTGAGTCTTCTCTTGACTTATCATTATCTCCACTGTCTCTAATTGAGAATTATACTTCAAACAAACACCAAGATTATATAGGTAGTGCTCGTATATATACTCAGCAAGTGGATGAGCACATCCCTGTCTTATGATGACACGAGGTTGTATGTCGTTAGACATCTTGTATGATAGTGGCAAACCACCCTTCCAACGTTGGGTACACCTTACCCTATTGGATTCACCAAATATAACTACTAAATGAACTTTTCTATACTGCTTCGGGAAAACATCCACAGCTAGAGACCACCGTTCTATTTCCCCGTTACCCTCGCTCGACCCAGCTACACTCTTATTACCTGAAAGGAATTGTGAAGCAAAAGGGTGAGCACAACTAGCCCAGTAAAGAATATCATGACTAAAGATAATTAAATTATCAATAGCCTTCATCAATAATAAATCAGAGATTTAGAACATATGGTAAATGATAAAAATTCAACCATAGTTGCAGCGGAACGAGCAATCCATTAGAAGAGTCAAATAGACTATAAAGTCTATTATCTTCTCCATGTTAAAAATCCATCAACAATGTTTTATCCCTGTAACATCAATCAACAATTCTGGTCCACAATCATATGAATAACTCATAATCATAACTGTAGTTCTAAATTCCTCTTCTCATCCAGAACAAAGATAATTTTCATCACCTGAAACATCAAACATCATGGTTATACCAAATCACAGTTCCTGTTCATAATCATACTAATAACTTCATCTTTGCACTACGGGCCAAAGATATTCATCAACAAGTCATCTTTGCACTACAGGCCAAAGATATTCGTCAACAGTTCATCTTTGCATTACTGGCCAAAGATATTCAACAACAGGTCATCTTTGCACTACGGGCCAAAGATATTCATCAACAGACCATCTTTGCACTACAGGCCAAAGATATTCATCTACAATTCATCTTTGCACTACAGGCCAAAGATATTCCTCAACAATTCATATTTGTACTACATGCCAAATATATTAATATCTCAAAGAAATATATAATCAATTCAGAATTATATAAACAATAATTATAACCATGTTGATCAATTCACCTTTGCACTTAAGCTAAATATATTCAATTATAAATTCAATGGTCATGATCATACTAGTCAACAATTCATCTTTGCACTACTGGCCAAAGAGAACCCATAGTCATGATCATACCAATAATTTACCCATCTTTACACTCCAGTGAAAGAGAATTTCAACATCAGGGTTATAAAAATGTTATATATGATGATAAAAATAATATGATCAACATATAGTTTTAATCTCTAGAATAATATTCGTAACTCATGAATAGTAACCCCGACACAAAAGATAGAAATTCTACAATAAAATTCATACCAATATTTTGGTATAATGATATTGAAAGAATAACACTACTTAAATTTATAAACAATTTATTTTAATTGTTTACACTTTACTAATTAATGCATTTAATCATCATAAAATGCCAACTTTTATAATTTCATCATCAATAACCAAAACCCTCATCAAAAATCTGCATATACCTCATATAGGATTCTCAAGCCATAAAATCCTATTTTCCAATTTTCTTTCTTCACAAAACATATTTAATTCATTTACTCATAACTAAAATATTTTCATGAAAAATACCAAATCAGTTAAAAATATTTCTTTTCTGGGATTTAGCATAATATAGTCCCATAGTGAACATATATTTTTCTCAGAATTTTTAAAAGTCATTTACTATTTTTTATATGGCCAAAATAGCCGAATATTTAGACATTTATCAAAAATTATACTTTTGTCTAAAAATTCTGAAATTTACAGAGTATACTTCTATCATATACATGTACTCCCAATAAAAATTTCATCAATTTTGGAGTTAACCACAAGGAATTATAAGCAGTTACTTTTAAAATAGTCTTTTCCCGTAAAATTCATAACTCTTAATCTATACATCCAAAAATCACCATTTTTTGGCACAATCAATAAAACTCATCAAAATATCATTTCAAATTTTTCCAAAATTTTTGAAGTTCAGAAAAATTACGAAACGGAAAATCATAACAACCCTTAAAATCCCTTAATATCCCTTACTATCCCTTACAATCCCTTACCTCAAAAGAGCAGTACTTATGACTGGATATCGGATATGATGCTGAAGGAAACTTGCACTGATGAATAGCAACTCACCAAGTATCTAAATACTCACAAAATACACTCAATAATCTAGAGAGAGAAAGAGAGAAAGCTTATGTTTCTGGTGTGATTTTCAATTCTAACTTAGCCCTCTATTTATAGGAAAATTTTGGTAGGTTTGACCTGCAACCTGATGGCTTTACCTGCTACTATTCCCACCCACCACATTTGAAATATAATTCAGCACATTTCTTCACCAACCACAAGTGGGGCCTACCAATTCTAGAATTTTCCACCAAAATGATAAACTCCGAAAATTCAACAATTTCTGAACCAATTATCTCGTAAAATTCATAACAAATCATACGTTCATTTTTAACGGTTCAAAATTTGTGGACATATACTCAACTTATATATGTATAACATATCCAAATATTACCACGATCCAACGGTCGGATTAAAAATTATAACACCCGCAATATATCTCAAAAACCCCTGATTTTTAATACCTCCATTCCGACAAAAATACGGATAAAAATCTCAACATTAACTCCTTCATTTTTTAACCACAAAAATATATCCCTCATTTATATCCACATAAAATAAATATTTTCTTATCATATGAATCAATAATTAATTATTCACAAATAATATTACAGAATCACATTTATGACAACCAGGCCGTTCCCAGGAAAGAGGGGGCTTTCCAATAAGGATTTCTCCTTACTGGCGCGCAATTAGATGACCAAACCTCTCCTTAGACAGAACTTTCTAGACATTGCCAATAATGTTATCTAATAATATTATTCAAATAATATGAATTATTGATCTGATAATGGAAAATACTGTGCAGCAACAATTATTGAACAATAATAATATAAAATTTCAACGTAGCAATTATTGAATCAATAAAATAAAATATTGAACAGTAATTACTGTAACAATTATTGAGTAGTGCCTTCTTACGTAAGAATTAATAATTTCAAAAATACTATGCAATACCGTGTGCTACTGTGCAATAACGCGTATTACTGTATTTTAACCACCGGGTATTCCAACAGTGTTAACGGTAACAACTACGCCGTTATTTGTAAAAACTCAAATTTGTCGTTTTCTTCACCTGACAGTTATTCTGTTATGGGGCCCACAAATGGCTGCGCCGTCGTACGAATATTCCCCGACAGAAAGAATATTCCACGACCAAACGAATATTCCCCGACAACAATGATTATTTTATAACCACTTGCTTATTTTGAAAAAAAATTCATATATCACCCTTAACTTTAACATTTATCAATTTAACCATTTACTGAATAGTAATTATAAGAAAAATTGAATACTTTTATTTCATAAAATTTGGGGTCTTACAATCTCCCCTCCTTATGAAATTTCGTCCCCGAAATTTACGTACCTGGTATTTCAAAGAGTTGAGAATACCTTGCTTCCATTTCAGATTCCATCTTTTCTGTCATCATGATTTCTCCATTGCTCATCTCCTGTATTTCAGATATCATTCTAGAATACAGCTTCAAAACAAGGGTTAATTGAACAAATTAAGATTGACATAATATCCCGATATTATGACTGACCAACAAATAAGCTTAGGTAGGACACACTAGCGAAGGATTTACTCATCTTTTCCCTCCTAGTTCTATTCCCCGATCTTCGCCAGAGATCATATCCCTAAGCTCTGATACCAAATGTAACGACCCCAAAATAGGTCCATTCCATCCAACCTATTCTGAGTCGCCAAATACATGGTACAGAAAACAACTACAACTTTATTACAACAATTGTCGTGCAAAATACAACAACACATATGCTGTGAGTTTGGATACAAATATATACCAAATATGACTCATGTTCCAATCGTGGACATCACCTCACAATGACACCTTACATAAAGGTATAGTCAAAAACTGTTTTAGAAATTAGAATCTTTGGGAAGTGCTCAAGGAAACCTTCGTACATGGGAGGCCACGCTTCTAGGTTATGATAGATATCATATGGCCACAGAATTATCCTTGGTTTACCCAATAGACCCCAAAGAAAAACGAGAAGATTACTATCATATTCTTCCCAATGGTGAGTCTTCTCTTGACTTATCATTATCTCCACTGTCTCTAATTGAGAATTATACTTCAAACAAACACCAAGATTATATAGGTAGTGCTCGTATATATACTCAGCAAGTGGATGAGCACATCCCTGTCTTATGATGACACGAGGTTGTATGTCGTTAGACATCTTGTATGATAGTGGCAAACCACCCTTCCAACGTTGGGTACACCTTACCCTATTGGATTCACCAAATATAACTACTAAATGAACTTTTCTATACTGCTTCGGGAAAACATCCACAGCTAGAGACCACCGTTCTATTTCCCCGTTACCCTCGCTCGACCCAGCTACACTCTTATTACCTGAAAGGAATTGTGAAGCAAAAGGGTGAGCACAACTAGCCCAGTAAAGAATATCATGACTAAAGATAATTAAATTATCAATAGCCTTCATCAATAATAAATCAGAGATTTAGAACATATGGTAAATGATAAAAATTCAACCATAGTTGCAGCGGAACGAGCAATCCATTAGAAGAGTCAAATAGACTATAAAGTCTATTATCTTCTCCATGTTAAAAATCCATCAACAATGTTTTATCCCTGTAACATCAATCAACAATTCTGGTCCACAATCATATGAATAACTCATAATCATAACTGTAGTTCTAAATTCCTCTTCTCATCCAGAACAAAGATAATTTTCATCACCTGAAACATCAAACATCATGGTTATACCAAATCACAGTTCCTGTTCATAATCATACTAATAACTTCATCTTTGCACTACGGGCCAAAGATATTCATCAACAAGTCATCTTTGCACTACAGGCCAAAGATATTCGTCAACAGTTCATCTTTGCATTACTGGCCAAAGATATTCAACAACAGGTCATCTTTGCACTACGGGCCAAAGATATTCATCAACAGACCATCTTTGCACTACAGGCCAAAGATATTCATCTACAATTCATCTTTGCACTACAGGCCAAAGATATTCCTCAACAATTCATATTTGTACTACATGCCAAATATATTAATATCTCAAAGAAATATATAATCAATTCAGAATTATATAAACAATAATTATAACCATGTTGATCAATTCACCTTTGCACTTAAGCTAAAGATATTCAATTATAAATTCAATGGTCATGATCATACCAGTCAACAATTCAACTTTGCACTACTGGCCAAAGAGAACCCATAGTCATGATCATACCAATAATTTACCCATCTTTACACTCCAGTGAAAGAGAATTTCAACATCAGGGTTATAAAAATGTTATATATGATGATAAAAATAATATGATCAACATATAGTTTTAATCTCTAGAGTAATATTCGTAACTCATGAATAGTAACCCCGACACAAAAGATAGAAATTCTACAATAAAATTCATACCAATATTTTGGTATAATGATATTGAAAGAATAACACTACTTAAATTTATAAACAATTTATTTTAATTGTTTACACTTTACTAATTAATGCATTTAATCATCATAAAATGCCAACTTTTATAATTTTATCATCAATAACCAAAACCCTCATCAAAAATCTGCATATACCTCATATAGGATTCTCAAGCCATAAAATCCTATTTTCCAATTTTCTTTCTTCACAAAACATATTTAATTCATTTACTCATAACTAAAATATTTTCATGAAAAATACCAAATCAGTTTCAAAAATATTTCTTTTCTGGGATTTAGCATAATATAGTCCCATAGTGAACATATATTTTTCTCAGAATTTTTAAAAGTCATTTACTATTTTTTATATGGCCAAAATAGCCGAATATTTAGACATTTATCAAAAATTGTACTTTTGTCTAAAAATTCTGAAATTTACAGAGTATACTTCTATCATATACATGTACTCCCAATAAAAATTTCATCAATTTTAGAGTTAACCACAAGGAATTATAAGCAGTTACTTTTAAAATAGTCTTTTCCCATAAAATTCATAACTCTTAATCTATACATCCAAAAATCACCATTTTTGGCACAATCAATAAAACTCATCAAAATATCATTTCAAATTTTTCCAAAATTTTTTAAGTTCAGAAAAATTACGAAACTGAAAATCATAACAACCCTTAAAATCCCTTAATATCCCTTACTATCCCTTACAATCCCTTACCTCAAAAGAGCAGTACTTCTGACTGGATATCGGATATGATGCTGAAGGAAACTTGCACTGATGAATAGCAACTCACCAAGTATCTAAATACTCACAAAATACACTCAATAATCTAGAGAGAGAAAGAGAGAAAGCTTATGTTTCTGGTGTGATTTTCAATTCTAACTTAGCCCTCTATTTATAGGAAAATTTTGGTAGGTTTGACCTGCAACCTGATGGCTTTACCTGCTACTATTCCCACCCACCACATTTGAAATATAATTCAGCACATTTCTTCACCAACCACAAGTGGGGCCTACCAATTCTAGAATTTTCCACCAAAATGATAAACTCCGAAAATTCAACAATTTCTGAACCAATTATCTCGTAAAATTCATAACAAATCATACGTTCATTTTTAACGGTTCAAAATTTGTGGACATATACTCAACTTATATATGTATAACATATCCAAATATTACCACGATCCAACGGTCGGATTAAAAATTATAACACCCGCAATATTTCTCAAAAACCCCTGATTTTTAATACCTCCATTCCGACAAAAATACGGATAAAAATCTCAACATTAACTCCTTCATTTTTTAACCACAAAAATATATCCCTCATTTATATCCACATAAAATAAATATTTTCTTATCATATGAATCAATAATTAATTATTCACAAATAATATTACAGAATCACATTTATGACAACTAGGCCGTTCCCAGGAAAGAGGGGGCTTTCCAATAAGGATTTCTCCTTACTGGCGCGCAATTAGATGACCAAACCTCTCCTTAGACAGAACTTTCTAGACATTGCCAATAATGTTACCTAATAATATTATTCAAATAATATGAATTATTGATCTGATAATGGAAAATACTGTGCAGCAACAATTATTGAACAATAATAATATAAAATTTCAACGTAGCAATTATTGAATCAATAAAATAAAATATTGAACAGTAATTACTGTAACAATTATTGAGTAGTGCCTTCTTACGTAAGAATTAATAATTTCAAAAATACTATGCAATACCGTGTGCTACTGTGCAATAACGCGTATTACTGTATTTTAACCACCGGGTATTCCAACAGTGTTAACGGTAACAACTACGCCGTTATTTGTAAAAACTCAAATTTGTCGTTTTCTTCACCTGACAGTTATTCTGTTATGGGGCCCACAAATGGCTGCGCCGTCGTACGAATATTCCCCGACAGAAAGAATATTCCACGACCAAACGAATATTCCCCGACAACAATGATTATTTTATAACCACTTGCTTATTTTGAAAAAAAATTCATATATCACCCTTAACTTTAACATTTATCAATTTAACCATTTACTGAATAGTAATTATAAGAAAAATTGAATACTTTTATTTCATAAAATTTGGGGTCTTACAATTGTGAAGCAGAATTCAAAAATAAAGATCAAAACATGGATACAATCAAAGATAGTAACCATAATAGACATCTTGGACAAAAAGGAAAAATTTTATTTTTCGGTGAATAGTGCCGTATTCGTGAATAGTGCCGTATACATGAATAGTGCCGTATACATGAATAGTAACCCCGACACAAAAAGTTCCAAATTTGATAAAAACTCGTATCAATATTTCAGCATAATGATATTGAAGAAAATAATATCATTTAAGAAGAAAATAATATCCCTTACCTCAAGATATCAGTACTTCTGGTCGGAATACCGGTATAAGGCTGAAAGAAACTTGCTCTGATGAATAGAAACTCTCAAAGTATCTAAATACTCACAAAATACACTCAATAATATAGAGAGAGAAAGAGAGAAAACTTGTTTCTGGTGTGATTTTCAATTCTAACTTAGCCCTCTATTTATAGGAAAATTTTAGTAGGTTTGACCTGCAACCTGATGGCTTTACCTGCTACTATTCCCACCCAACACATTTGAAATATAATTCAGCACATTTCTTCACCAACCACAAGTGGGGCCCACCAATTCTAGAATTTTTCATCAAAATGATAAACTCCGAAAATTCAACAATTTCTGAACCAGTCATCTTGTAAAATTCATAATAAATCATACGTTCATTTTTAACGGTTCAAAATTTGTGGACATATACTCAATTTATATATGTATAACATATCCAAAAATTACCACGATCCAACGGTCGGATTAAAAATTATAACACCCGCAATATTTCTCAAAAACCCTGATTTGATTTTTAATACCTCAATTCCGATAAAAATACTGATAAAACACCTCAACATTAACTCCTTCATTTTTAACCACAAAAATATATCCCTCATTTATATCCACATAAAATAAATATTTCCTTATCATATGAATCAATAATTAATTATTCACAAATAATATTACAGAATCACATTTATGACAACCAGGCCGTTCCCAGGAAAGAGGGGGCTTTCCAATAAGGATTTCTCCTTACTGGCGCGCAATTAGATGACCAAACCTCTCCTTAGACATAACTTTCTAGACATTGCCAATAATGTTATCTAATAACATTATTCAAATAATATGAATTATTGATCTGATAATGAAAAATACTGTGCAGCAACAATTATTGAAACAACAATAATATAAAATACCAATGCAACAATTATTGAATCAATAAAATAAAATATTGAACAATAACTACTGTAACAATTATTGAGTAGTGCCTTCTTACGTAAGAATCAATAATTGGTGCAATACCGTGTGCTACTGTATTTTAACCATCGGGTATTCCAACAGTATTAACGGTAACAACTACGCCGTTATTTATAAATAACGTATACTTGTCATTTTCTTCATCCAATCGCTTTCCGTTATGGAGCCCACACAAGGCTGCGCCGTCGTACGAATATTCCCCGACAGCAAGAATATTCCACGACCAAAAGAATATTCCCCGACAAAATGAATATTTTATAACCACTTGCTTATTTTACAAAATTTGCACATTTAACCCATAACCAAAGTATTTGTATCAAATTAACCCCTTATTATTCACAATAATATTTAGAGAAAATTTGATTTTATTCATTAATAAGTTGGGGTCTTACATTACAATAGTCCACTTGTTTATTTTGAAAAATTTTCCCGACAATAATTCCTGACAATAATAATTATTTTATAACCACTTGTTTATTTTGAAAAATTTTCACATTTCACCCATAACTTTAACTTTTTATCAATTTAACCATTTACTGAATTGTAATTATAAAAAAAATTGAATACTTTTATTTCATAAAATTTGAGATTTTACAATTGATCAATAGAATAACTTCATGCTAACTGGATCCGGCCATTCTGATTATTATTTCTTAATTATGGGATTTTTTATTTATTTTTATAATCGGGTCGGTCTTTTTGTACGGTTCAAGTCTCCGTGGCCCATGAACCATTTTAATCATAAAAACTGCAAAATTAGAAATATAAATACAATTAAAATAAAATAATTGGGATTTTAGTTTCTCTCTCCATCTGTATTTATCAATCTGTCTTTGGGTCCATGGTGTCATCTACACTATCAATTATCACAACTCACTCGGATGACAATTTCGTTCCTCATGATCCCAAATTCAATCGGTACAGTTTTATCTTCCACTTTTCCCTATTGATGTATATACTTAATTAAATTTTAGGGCTTTGTAGTTGGATTGTGTTTCCATACTTTTATAAACGTTATGATTTTATGTTGTTTTTTTTTTAATTTATTTATTTGTAATATAGATAACGGTTAAGCTTGCTTATTCAAGGAATTTATTTATAAATGGTGATTTTTTGTTTGTTTTGTCGGGCTTTTGGGTTCTGTTTTCAAGCACCATAAACAGAGAGGATGAACACAGTTCGGACTAGTAAATAAATGGGTTTGATATACATTATTCATCTATAAGATCTATAAGTGACATATTGATTATAACTCTTCTCCCTTAACCTCCTAGTCCAATCTAACACTGGCCTACTTTTTTTCAAATTAAATTAACTAACCTTCTTACACAGTTTGTTTTGTCTCCTTAGATTTTCCCAAGTTGGTTCAGTCTTCATACTCACTTATTGCAAATCAGTAAATAATAATGAAGTACCTCGAGCAAGAGCATTTTATATGAAAACTATTGTGCATAGTAGCTGCATCAGTGGACATTAGTAACTGCACTTCGTATAAACAGAGGAACTAATATATCTATATAAAATATAGTCGGTAAGGTTACTAATTAGTAATTACTGGTTATTGGTTGTCGCAACAGTCAAGTTGAGGATGTGAAACATAATTGGCCTGGTCATCAGGACTGTGTATGGTATTGATTAGTTTCAGTTTAATCAGACAATTCTTGTGTTTTAAAAAGAATGTATATTTTCAAGAAACGATTTCTATGGGGTATAGAGTAATCTTACGGCTCAAATGAATTTCATGAATATTTTAATATAATTTATTAAATGACCATTCACAATTTATAGTCAACCAATGTAATAATAACACAGTATTTGATATCCTAAATTTGTTGAAACCCTAGTGTTACTCACAGGTTACGATTATTTGTCTATGTGGTTTCAGTTCAAGCAATTTGACTGTTGGCTCTAGTTATTAATCATTAGTATTTCCCTCTATCCCATATTATTTGTCCGCCATTTTGGAAAAATCCCAAAATGCTTGAAATTTGCAAACTGCTTTATTGCCATAATGAGCTACATTAGTACAAAATTCAGATTTTTTTTTTTTTGGGGGGGGGGTGTGTTACTATTGGTTTACCTTGTAAGCCTGATATATTGATATGAAGATGATGAAATGGAATTTTCTCAAGTGGCGTGTCTATCATTTTTCACTCGGGGAAGATTATCAGTTATATTATGGGATGTTTGGAAATTTTAAACAATTATTTTAATTTTATTTATTATTTAGGTTATGTTAGTAGGCTTAATTACTTTTGGGTCCGTTTATGTTTTAGGCTTAATTTTTAATTTTATTTATTTGTAGGGCTTAGGTAATATAAATAGTCTCTGAGAGTTATTATATGAAGAAAAAAAAGCTCTTATTTATTCATATTTTATCAATACATTGTGGCTGCTTGGTCAACTTTATCCTACTTTGAGAATTAGTGTGATTGTAAAGTTTCATAGAATCAATTCATGTGATTATTTCTATTCTTCTATTAGTCTTCCGTTGTGTCAGTTGGTATAAGAGCCTGAGAATTAGTCCACGACGAGGACAATTCTACTAATCAAGCAAGAGACAACCCACTCCTATGTCAATGGAACCCACTCCTATGTCAATGGAACGGAGAATGATGTCGATCAAAGCTGCTTAGCTGGGGATTGCAAGCAACCGTTCGTTCATCGCAGGGACTAGCTAAAACTAGTCCAATTTGTCTTTTAATTTTCTGTTTTAATAATAATAAAAAAAATGTTATTGTAGTGAAAGAAATTTTGACCTTCGGTTGGAATCATCGTGTTGTAGCACTTCATTCTCCATCAACGGCGTTAAACACCATAGAAATTCATTGTCGCAGATCTTTGATGAGTTTGTTCTAGTTTTGCATCGATAAAATATCATTTTTTGGCATAAAGTCACTTTTGTACTTAAAGGTAATCACAAGTTCGTGTTTAGTCCAACAAGTTCTCGTTTTTTACTATCCAGCCATTGTATCTTAGTGGTTTTACATTAATTCCGGAAAAAAAGAGAGAAGGAAAAGGGAATTTTGTTTTGTCTCGATAGTTAAAATGTTTTATGCTACACAGGCGAAGGCTATGAAATTCATGCGTGTCATCGTAAAAATTTGTTACCTGAATATGATGATCTTTTAGAGGAATTGGAGGAAACATATTATAGACTTGACAAGTTGAAATATCGATATGAAGTTGAGAAAAGAAGAGCGCCAAAAGGATATTAATTTTCTAATTGTTGAAGTTAGTAGGTATTACAAAAATTTCTTAGCCTGCACGAAAAATCTTCAAAGAACTTGTAGTGTCATCAATCCTACTTCTCAACCATGTGATCTGTCCTTTCTAATAGTGTATGAAAGACACGAAGGAGGAGGTTGAAGAAGGGGGTATAGTTAAAAGTCGTACCAAACTTAGTAGTTGAGGAGGATCATGATTTGGAGTCAACATGACATAAGGATGCAAATGCTATAGAAATTGAGATTGATCATGTCATATGTTCACCAATTTGGAAAATTTTGATTTCATCATTCCTAATCATTTGTTGGAAGTGTAGGTTAAAATGAAGGCATTGATTATAACATAATTATTTCCAAATATTTTCTTGGAGCAACAACATTGTGCAAAATTTGTCCAAAGGAGATTGCAAATTTTTAACTCTCGGTGCTTGATACTTGTAAATTTTAAAATTCTTGGTTGAATTTTCTCCAAGAAAAGGGAATGACACGAGGAAGATTATCACTGAAGATTGAGTTATATTTTGGGATGTATGGAAATTTTAAACAATTATTATCTTTCAATTTATTATTTAGGTTATCCTAGTAGGTTTAATTACTTTTGGGTTCGTTTACATTTTGTGCTTACTTTTTAAGTTTATTGGATTTTAAAATAGTCTCTATTATGAAACAAACTCTTACTGATTCAGATTTTATCAATACATTGTGGTTGCTTAGTCAGTTTTTATACTACTTTGTGAATTCGTGTGATTGTAAAGTTTCGTAGATTCAATTCTTGTGATCGTTTCTATTCTTCTAATAGTCTTCCGTTGTTTCAATTTTGGACGGTAAATTTAGGATGGAGGGATTAATAGCAAATGTTTATAGGAGTTAACCTCTCATTTCCATCACCAAAGTTCGACGTTGGATAGGGTGCTCACGTGGAGAGGCCATTTAACATAGACTTAACTAGAGAACGCTTAGTTGATAGAAAGGATGTGTATAATTGGGATTAAAAATTATAGCACCAGTGATACATCATATAATGGATGTTAAACTGCCATGTTAAGTTATAATTTATAACTAGGTTCTCTGAAAGAACTCGAAGTAATAGAAAAGTAATATTTACTGAAGTTGAATACCATATAAAGTGATGTAGAAAGCAATTATCAAGGCTCCTTAATTGTTGTTACCCTTAACCATGCCTGTGGTTAGCTTTTCTAACAGCTAGATGATTGTGCTCATTCCCGACAGGTCCCTGTCCGACCTCAAATCTAATGAGACGGGTTTTGGGGAAAAAGTGGAAATCATACAGGGGTTGTAGTAGAGCGTTTTGGGGACGGGGTGGGAGGGGTCACCCCGTATAATACTCGTCCCATTGCCATGTCTACCCCTAGCATAATAGAACTACTGTATTGCCATGTCTACCCCTGGCATAATAGAACTACTGTATATTTAAAAATTTCAAATTCATTGAGGATGTCCACACTTCAGATTTTAAGAATTAATTGCAATTTTATACAAATTCCTCTTTTGTAGGCAGCAGTATATAACCTTCTTCTTTTGTCTTTTTCTTTTTTTGAATTTTTTGGGTGTAATTTTATAACTTATTATTTTTGTTGTTGTTTTCCCTTAAACCATCCTCAAGGTAGAAAAAGACTTGATTCTTCTTGTAATTTGAAATCAACTTACCTATTATTTCTTTTGGGTGTAAATGGAAGTCACTTAAATACTATGCTGGTTCATCTGGTAAATTATTTGTTTATTGGGTTATGTGAATAAGCAGGATACTTTTCCTTAGCAAATGGGCTTCAGTGGGTGTGCACCTACCTCATATTTTATCTTATGTGTGTCATTGTAATTATTCTGATTTATGTTTCAGTGCATTTTGACTGGCTAGTATATTTATGGTCTGGATTGCTACTCTCTCAAGTTTCGACTTTTTATGTGCTTTTTTATATGTTCAAATTAGTTTTTTTGTTGACCTAAGAGAAGAAAGAAAGAAAATTTGGCATATTAATCTGGTTTTTGTGTAGTGAGTCCATCAGTTTCATGTTGTTCAATTAGCAGGTAAATGAGTTGCTTGTTGGGTTAAGATAGCAAGGAGGATATTTTTATCTTAGCAAATGGCTTCAGTGGGTGAAGCACCTACCTCTGGTTTAAGAGAATCCAGTGGACAAAATGTTGGGGTTGATAGATTGCTTGAGGAGATGAATGACATGAAAATCAAGGACAATAAAGTATGTGCAGAAAAAGTTTAAGGCTGCTATTTTTAAAATTTTCATAGATTTTTTTTAATTAGTTAGTTGCTGTTAAATATAAGGTGTTTTGATTTTATAGGAAATGGAAGCAACTGTTGTTGATGGCAATGGGACAGAGACGGGTCATATAATAGTTACAACTATTGGTGGTCAAAATGGCCAGCCAAAACAGGTATTCACTTCTTTTTCTTTTTGACTAATTTTAAGATCTAGTGCAGTGTATATTACATTGCTGTTTGAATATCTAAAATTTGTCTCTATTTAGGCTTATATATTTGCTGACTGCTCTGCAGCAGTTTGGTTATCTTCATTCTGGTTTCATATATTGTTACTTATTATACTTTCCCATTCTTAATTTTATATATTCTGAAAATGGGTACCTTTTTAAAAACCTATCAAAAAACTTTTGATGTGACGTTATTGAAACATGGATAGAACTAAGTAGAGACCACAATATCTCATGCTTGCAGTTGAATATGCTTTATAGTCATTTTAGGCCCGCTATTTTTTGTTAGTTTAAGAACAAGAGGTTGCCACGGGGTGGGGGAGGAAGAGAGGGGGGGGGGGTTTGCTCCTGTATTCCGTGAAATCACTTTGAGAAAGCTTCCAGAGTATTTTGTATTTCTTGAGCTGTTCATTTGATGTTCAAGTTCTCTTATTCCTGTTTTAGGATTGGAAAAGGCTTAACTGAATGGATTAAATATTGCAACATTATTCAACAATAAAAAATCTGTTGCCCTAATGTTATGAGATTTGCTAACCTTCTGGGCATGTATTTTGATAGATTATATAAGCTTGTTAGGCTCAAAAAATGACTGAGTTTAGCCTTATCATTATTCAATCTACTGGTTACATTACATATATATGTTGTTTTACCATTTATGGTGCAGTGGCACTATTGCCCATATGACTCCTGAACTTGGGGTTGATGAACATGGGTGTTGTGAGATTGTGATGTGCACGAAATCAAGTGTTGTACACAGATGAATGTTCTTTTTCACTTTGAACTAACCTAATTTTATAAGGCTTAAATATGAATTACTACCCTAAACTATAGACCATATTCCACTTCGGGGATTAAAGTTTCAATTTTTTCAATTAGGTGATTGAACTATCAATTTTTTTCAATTGTAACAAATTGAGCAAAATTGCTGACGTGGCCCGAGAAGTGGAGCCATCACCAGCTGATGTGTAAATAAAAAAAAATTATTTTAATATCTATTTACACATTTATTATATATTAAGGGCAAATTCGTCAAATCACTTATATTAATCATTTAAACTAAATAAAAACAACAAAACTATTTAAAATCTATACCATCTCAGATCAAAAACAAAAAAAAAATCTAAAACAACAAAATCTAAAATTATCAAAAACTCATTTCAGCCAAATATTGAAGTTCAAGAACTTTTTTGTGGTTTTACCGACTACCAGTTGGAACATTACGAACAACTTCCTTTCCAACCGATCTTTTAACAAGTCCGAGGGTTTGATGGTTGTGGTCTTCTACGATCTGCCTAGTAGGGGAGTTTTGGGTGTTTTGGCATGCCGTTTTGATCATGTTTGGGAGTTCCTGATAGAGGCTGGCTTGGGTTTGGTCGGTTTCCTAAAAGTGTCTGACCTTGATGTTGGGTTTTCTGTCTTGATTTGGCGGTTTGGATGTTGGATCTGATCTTGCCCGTGGGCTGATTCCGGTATAGTCTGTATGTGCTTCCGATCTAGCCTCTTGATTTATTAATTATTTTATTAGTGTTCAGATTTGGATGTTTTAGTTGTACTGTGGCCATCTTGATCCGACGTTCTCGCCAGAAACTTGGGCTCCAGTTCACGGTTGCATATTGAAGAGTCTTCAATAGAGTCTTCTGGGGCTTCAGGTGGGTCATTGTCTGCTGGATTTGGGTAGAATTTTCCGTTCGGGCCGATTGCGAAGGGGGTAAGATTAAGAATGGGTTTTAGGCGGAGGAGAGAGAAAAGTGATTTGGGGGATTTGAGAGGGGGATGAAATGGAGGTTTTAGAGAGATTTTGTGGGAGGAGAGAAAGTGGAGGCGGATGATTGAAGGGAGAGAGGGAGAGGAAACTGTTGACTGCCATTTTTAGAGAGAGAAGGTCAAGGAGAGAGAGTGAAGCTATGGAGGGTTTGTTATGTTAATTTGTTATTTGACTATTTTACCCAATATAAAATAAGATTTGTTTATTTCATGATTAAAAAATTATTTTTTTTGCCACACCAGCTTTCTAAGGCCCTACACAAATTGCCACGTCAGCAATTTCTGACGTGGTATGTTCAATTTGTTATAATTGAAAAAAATTAATAGTTTAATCATCTAATTGACAAAATTAAAAGGTGGATCACCGAAGTGGAATATGACCTATAGTTTAGGGTACTAATTCATATTTAAGCCATTTTATAAAAACATTCTTCATTAAATCCACAGCATCTAAACTCTGAATGAGATAAAAAAATATATGTATATACATATGTTTATATTGTCAGTTATAAGTTTTATAATTACATAAAGTCAAAACAAATGTAATTTGTATAATAGTATGCGAATGCATCCAATTTCTCATATTTGATTGGACAGTTCAAAGTCACAGTATGGGTTCATCACCTAGACGTCACTTGGGCCTGATAGAGTCGGATAGACATCCTCGTGTTCATGTAACAGAGGTCTACCTTATATTTAGGTTGTCTTTGAAGTTATATTTCTTTCATAATTTAATTTGGTTGTTTTTTATTTGTTTTTTTCCTTATTGAAATTTATCCGTTAATAACAGACTATCAGTTACATGGCTGAGTGTGTTGTAGGACATGGATCATTTGGAGTTGTTTTCCAGGTAATATTTCATGTTGTTTTTAGCAATTTAAGTGACGGGGGTCAATATTTTAATGTCCTTGATATTTCATGCTGATATTCTGTGTTTGCTAAGGCTAAATGCTTAGAGACTGGTGAATCGATGGCTATCAAGAAGGTTCTTCAAGACAAGAGATACAAAAATCGAGAGTTGCAAACCATGCGTCTGCTTGATCACCCAAATGTTGTATCTTTGAAGCATTCCTTCTTTTCTACAACAGAAAAGGATGAACGCTATCTTAATCTTGTTCTCGAGTTTGTTCCTGAAACAGTTCATCGAGTAATCAAACACTACTATAAGTTAAACCAAAGCATACCTCTTATTTACGTGAAGCTGTATACGTATCAGGTATGGTGTTATTCATTGAGTTTTAATCTGTATTATGTAGGAATGTTTAATTAAATGTAATAATGTTTTCTCTATCGGACTTATTTTTGTGTCTTGAGATGTGCAAGTAGATGTTAATTTAGCTCCTTATTGTTCACAGAAAGTGCAGCCTCATATCAATTGCTAGAATTACTCACTTATAATTTATCAATCTATATCCTCTTATGCTAGTTGTTCAATCAACTTAGAGGTCAAAATATTTGGCTAACCAATCTTAGGTGCCGACTTACTCTTGGCTGATGGAGCGAAGTGCTTGGGATAATTACATAGACGACACCATACCCATAACCCTCCTTTTTCCATAAGAAAAGGTGAAAGAGGAGAAAATAGCACTTAGCTTTGGCATAGGGGAGAAGTCTACATATCATAAATTATAGGCTCAGTTAGATATACTGGCATATTGGGCCTCATTTTATTGCTTATCTTTCCTCTCTCTTTCTATTGCTTATCTTTCCTCGTTCTACTATTTAGTTGAGTAAAATTTGTAGTTTCATCCTTGATTCTAGATGTTGATGTTGGCACAAGATATTATCGTCAGTTTTATTGTTTTCACTAAGGTATTATTTGTTTGCAAGTATTATTAAGTGATTGGACTATATGTTCTGTGATGCCAGAATTTATTTTTGCTTCTTTGTAGAAGCCTGGAAGGGTATTCCAGTTCCTTAGAGAAGGAGAGCTATGTGGAATATGGTGCCGCATTGCATTTGGTGGGTTATTTGGAGTGTAGAGGTACTATATATATTTTTTAAGGAAAGGAGCGGCCCTGTCAAGTAGCATTTCTGAGTGGCATAGTAGTGAATAATATTTAGTTGTAGTGGTAGTAGTTTCTAGAGAGCAGCTCATTCCATGCGGCTGCATGAATTAGTTTGTGAGGGTAGACCGGTAGTATAGTCTTTACTTCTATAGCCCTATAAATGTGTAGATGCAAGAGAATGTAAGCGTGAATGTTATGAATTGAAATCAGGTTGTTTGCTCACATTTTGTGGTACCTTTAATCTCTCCCTATTATCTCTTTTTTGTCATCTTGTAACTCTTTTCAGACATGAAACTACCCTAAATACTTCTATCTTCTTTCCCTAACCTAGTTAGGACCATAGCAAGTGTCCTAACAGACCCATTGTTCTTATTCATTTTTTATTTTATTTTTGAGCTTGTTATTTTTTGGCAAAATGAAGTGTACCTTTGCTCGGTTGTGCCTTTTATTGATTTTTTATTAGAGTTTGGCCTTGGTGTTCGATTTGTGTTTTCTTTTGGTGTTTAGGCTCCGTTGCGGGTCTTTTTATTATCCTCCTTTTTGTATACTCTACAAACACTTGGGCAGCACTGCAACATCTTTTTTTGATACCTTTCTGAATAATACATTATTACTTATTAAAATAATAATGATGATGATAATAATACTCTGGGATTATGATCCATGGGTTTGCAACTAATTGAACTTACTCGTTTTTCCTTTCTTGGAAATAAAGTTCTATTTTGTCAATTATCGATGTGCAAGTCTAACATGCTGCTATATGACAGATTTTCAGGGCCTTGTCTTACATTCATCGCAGTATTGGAGTGTGCCATCGAGATATCAAGCCTCAAAATCTTTTGGTATGTTTATGTTATACATACTCCCTCCGCTCCAAAATATAAGATCATTATTGACTTTTTGAAGTTAATTTGAAACATTATCAAATTCAAAATTAAGTTAGATTTTTATAATTTTAGTCAACGATGAAATTGTATATTATCTAAAAATTTCTACTAATTATAAGATATATTGTTCGTAATTTTGGATGAATCAATATCAATTTTGAATTTGAAATCATCTCAGATCGACTTTCAAAAGTCATTAATGATTTCATAATTTGGAACGGACGGAGTATTGTGTTTTACTCTCTCAACCAACGTGTGTTGGACGGTTGCTCAAAGTTGGTCAAATAATTAGGCTTGTATTAAACCTAATTGCAATCAGTTTTTCAGAATCAGTTTATGCTGGTTCCTAAGTATGCACATGTTATATGTGCATAAAGCTAATGAATTGTGAACATAAATTGGAAGAAATTTGAATTTGAAATTATTAGGTAAGAATTGTTGTACCTTCTGTGTATGTGGAGACTGGAGTAACTGCCTCAAACCTAGGTTACTAGTAGAGCCATTCTAATGCCATCGTATGGTTGAAAATTAAAATGCACGTGCCTAACATAGAAACCTACTTTAGAACGTCAAATTGAGTAATCAATTTCTTCCTTTCAATTCATTTCCTCTCTTAGTGGAAAACAATTTCAGTAGTTTAAAAATGACTCAAGTCTTTTAAGGGGAAAATGGATATCAAAAAATAAGAAGAAAAAAATGCTCAATAGTATGTGAAGAGTTCAATGTACTTGTTAGACGTGTGGGTAAATGATTTTGACTAATTTGAGTAGCAACTGTGGCATGTTTCAATATGAAAAATTCAATATTTATTTAGCAATGAGAGTGAGCTCTCCTTTCAAATAGCACTACTTTTTCATGTTCCAATTATGTGATCTCTAAGCTTCATGTAATTTTTGAAGATTCCTTGTCCTCTATTTCTCTTTATGATAAATTATACTCCCTCCGTTCCAAAATTAGAGATACATTTATAAAACGACGACTTTTAAGGGTAATTTTATGTTCTCAAATATAACCTTAATATTAGCTAGGAATTCATCTGTGGTGGTTTGATATTGAAATGATAGTAAAAAATCTCTGCTTAGGCCCCGCCTTTCCCGCCTAGGCCGCCTAGGTCCCGCCTAATTTCCTTGAGGGATTTTTTGGCATAGGTGAGGCGGCAGAGGGGGGCCTAGCGCCTAGGCGGGGCCTAGGCAACTGCCTTTTAGAACACTGATAAATACCATTGTCGCCACATTCCAGTTTTATTTTATGTAGAATGTGGGTTTCCGTATCCAAATGAATTTGATACTGGCACTTTCACAGTGATACTGCACCTGAAATATGTGGTGATTTTTTTATATTATAAAGAAAGATCTTTAATAATTGACAAGTATGATTGGTGCTGTTCGGTAATTATTGCTGCTATTAACATATACTCATATAGTATGTGCCAACTTATCAATGTTCTTAGTTTATGTTGAGAACTGATTTGAACGTTATAATGCAGTTGATTTACAATAAATAATGTCCATGCATGTTATTGTTTTGGCAGCTGAATCCTCATACACACCAGCTCAAACTATGCGACTTTGGGAGTGCCAAAGTTTTGGTAAGTTACTGCTTTTGCTCTCTCCTTGCTGCTGATTTTACTTTTATATGTTTTGTTTGTAATACTAGAATTATTTGATTGTTGTCACTTTCTGGCAGGTAAAAGGGGAACCCAATATTTCTTACATCTGTTCTAGGTATTATAGAGCTCCGGAGCTTATATTTGGAGCAACTGAGTATACTATGGCTATTGACATCTGGTCTGCTGGCTGTGTTCTTGCTGAGCTACTTCTTGCACTGGTAGACATATCTAGGTTCTGCATACAAAGTCAATTTTTCTGAATATATGAACTATATGAATTTTACTACTTTTTCTGTTTCCATTTTCCAGCCTTTGTTTCCTGGTGACAGTGGAGTTGATCAGCTTGTTGAGATTATCAAGGTAATTGCTGTCTCTCACTCTCAGCTAGTTCATTCTGTCTTGCAGGAACCCATAACTTCTTCTTTTTAAAATTAATTTCTTTTGGATAGAGGCAGTAGTTTCCTTGTGCTCTTTCTGGCACTTGTGGGCTGCTGTTGGTATTTTCCATCAGCTCGATGGTTGATATGTATGTAAAGGATGTGATTATTAGTATATTAAGTGCTGTCAACATATTTTTGATTATGGCTTATGTTGGTTTTGTGTTATGTGATTAACCTGAAGTTTGTGAAATAAGTTTTTGTTAGTAATCTGTGAACGTAATTTAGAAAATGGTGTTATCTGTTTGGGCTGCAACAAACTGTGGTAATGTTAGGCATGACGACCGTTTTTTTATATAAAAAAAAATCCATCCTATTAGCAGGAAAGCTTTGATCCTTGCTTTAGCACGTCGTATTTGATTTTTTTTTTAATAGGTCTTGGGTACTCCAACAAGGGAGGAAATAAAATGCATGAACCCTAACTATACAGAGTTCAAATTCCCTCAAATTAAAGCTCATCCATGGCACAAGGTATTGTAAACTAAAAGATTTAAATGCTTTTCTTTTGGAAAAAGTGCATAACTGCTTTAGTAGCTAATGTACTATACATTTTCTTCTTCATCAGATTTTCCACAAACGCGTGCCTCCAGAAGCTGTTGATCTTGTTTCAAGGTTACTGCAATATTCTCCTAATTTACGGTGCACAGCTGTGAGTAAATAAAAAAATCTCTTGTACTTTTTCCCCACTTCTTTTTCTCAACTTAGTTCTCTTTCTTCCGTGTGCCTTTCCTCAGAATTGGTTACATTATAGTGTATGTGATCTGCTGGTCTCGGGCATGTCAATAATGGAGTTAATAGTGTTGAACATCAAAAAATGGTTTATAACCAGTTGTTTATACCTTCTGTAAGGAATGTGTTGTTCAATCCCCATACTTGGGGCCAATTTTTCCTATCAAAATAAAATAAAATTGACTTGCACATACCAAAAACAGAGCCCCTTAATTTCCACTAAGCAACAGAGAATCGAAAGGACATACATCAAGCTAGCTAGAAGACACGGTAGCCCTTATTTATGTATGTAAAAGAAAGTGGAAGTAACACGTGCAGCCTAATGAAGTAAATAATGCTACCTCAAGCCTTTAGCTATCTCTTAGAGACCCTAACCTTTAACCCATCTTTCATGTGAAGAATTATTGAAGTAACAGGAGTCGCAGGTTCAGATTTCACTACCTGAACATGGTAGTTGTGGATAATTGTAGCTGCTACAGCTTTCATTCTAGTAAAAGCCAACTCTCTTCCTGGACAAATCCTAGGCCCTGAACTAAATACCTGGAATTTGTTTGATGGCTCAACTTTTATCACTCTCCTTTCAGTTATCCATCGCTCTGGCTTGAACTTGAGGCAATCTTCTTCCCATATGGACTTCATCCTTCCCATCGCATACGAACAAATCACGATATTCATATTGGGACCAACATTGTGGCCACTTGGAAGAATGTCTCCTTGAACAGCAGCTCGACATTGAAAAGGAATTGGAGGATATAGCCTCAATGTCTCACATAGAGATCCATGTATATAAGTCAGCTTATTTAACAATTCTTTGTTGAACATTACTCGACACTTTTCTTCTTCATTTACTGATAAATTTACTTCCAATTCTTCTCTAATCTTGGATTCGACAAAAGGGTTCCCCGAAATCAGCCAGAAAAACCAAGTAAGAACTGCACTAGTTGTGTCTCGCCCTGCGTACGTGAGACCTATAATGGTGTCTCTAATTGTACCGTAGGGGTGAGCTATCGATCCACTAATCTCATCTTTTGTCAAAAAGCATTTCAATGTATCGAAACTCTCTTGATCATCATCATCGGAGAAACTTAATTGTTGTTGCTTTATTGTAATATACTTTTCCACAATTTCATCTAAAATTTTCCGAGCTTTACTCAATTTCTTTTCTTCCCCAAACCTTAGCCGCCTTTGTAGTTTCCAAATCCTTTCTGGCAAAATAAGGCGTAAATATATTTCTTGACTAATTTCGTCTAGGGACCTCGAAAATTCAACTTCAGGGAATCCAGTTCGGAGTGATCCAGGATCATGGCCAGTTACCACCATACAAGTTGTATCAAGCATAAACCTCAGAAACAAATCTTGCAAGTCAACTATTAGGCCTTGCTCGGATACATGTTCAAGAACCGGAATTAAACCTTTCTCCAAAGTGTTTCGAGTAACCTTTGGGCTAAACTTGTGAAATCGTTCGTCGTTGAAGAAAGCATGAGCCAATTTCCTGTCCTTTTTCCACTCATCAAGGTCGGAATTGAATAACCTTTCTCCAAACACATCAAAAATCCTCTTGGACTCGGATCCTTTGGGATAATTCAAGAAGTTTGTGCTCATTATGTGATGAACTTTATCTGGGTCACTCGTAAGTAAAATGTCCGTGCTCGAAAACCATGGGCCTTTGAGTAGAAAAGTGCCATTATTCAGGTCTAAAACTTGGTTGAGTTTCTCAAGAATCCGACAGAAATGGAACAAGGGCATATGCAACATTCCTAAAATTGGCCAGTTCCATGGTTGCCCCCCCTTTTCACGGAAAGATTACAAAGAAAGCAAAAGCATATTATTGCCAAGATTATCTCAATAAATCCCATCGATGGTATAGCTGTAAGCATTATTTTGACGTGAAGGCTTGCTCAAAGATCCTGTAGGAACTCCAATTATATATGCAAATAGTTTGTCGATTATGACTAACTAATATTAGATTATGTGAAAGCTTGTTTTTATCTTTTGTCACTATCTTTCTTAAAAGATTTGGGCAAGGTGACAAAACTCTTCAGAAATAACGAGTTAGTTGTTTTCTAGGAATCCAGTAGAGAAACGAAAGGATACAATAAAGTCATTTTGGAGGGATATCCATACAAGTCCAAATAATTTTTAGAATTAAAATCAAGAATTTTTATTACGACATCAGTAAACTAACACTTTATGAGTAATAATACAAATATGGTGAAATCAAACCTCGAACCTAATGATTCATGATTCTAAAAGTTTTAGTATTAATCATCAGCCTAGGACCCCATTAGTAAATGGAGAACTCGACAGTATTTCACTTGGTTCAAGACTTCCAAGTTTCATCAAGGATATTTATTGTCCCTAGTTGTGCGTATGGTCGATATTAGATACAGTATGTTATGATTGACAGTTAACAATTTCATTTTCTTGAAACTGAAGTATATTGTGTATTCTATGCATGCAGTTGGATGCATTAGGTCACTCATTTTTTGATGAGCTGCGTGATTCAAACACGCGCCTGCCGAATGGACGTTTTCTTCCCCCACTGTTCAACTTTAAGCCTCACGGTATGATGTCCATGGAACCCTTCCTTTGTCGCCATATTCCTTTGGCTCTCGTACAATTATTTAAACTTGTTGATACTATTTCTTGTCGTTGTCTCCCAGAATTGAAAGGGGTGCCGGTGGAGACTTTGTTGAAATTGATTCCGGAGCACGCTAGAAAGCAATGTCCCTTTTTAGGGTTGTGATTCAGAAAGAAGAATATGACAAACCAGCTAGTGTTCAATAGGAAACCAAGTTTTTCCCTCTTCTGCCATTTCCATCTTTTCCTTTTTGCTTAATATTTTTCCTCTCGCAACATGTTGTAAAACAATGAGTATATATTGTTGAATAGCTATTATCTTGAGATGAAGATATTAATGTTTTTAAACTAGATTTGATGATTTTAAATGATAAAAGGCCCAAAGTTACCTTAGAGGCTATTTGTTTATGATTGAATACATGTGAATGATTGAATCGATCAGCATCAGTTATTAAGTGCGTTTGTTTTGGAAAAAAAATCGTCTGAATGGCTGAATTGGTCAGATGATTGAGCTGAATGGTTAAGTTAGATTTTTCTGGCTGAATGAGCAGCTGAATAAAGTAAAAAAAATTAAAAATATATATTAACTATTATATTAAATAAATTTACAACAACTTTGAATGTTTTTAGAGGGATAAAATAATAAAATTTTGTCATTCAGACATCAAGAATTGAACCCTCGATCTCATGGAAATCATGAAACTAGTCATACTGCTTGACCAAATACAATTTATGTAACTTTTGTCCTGAAATTCAATTAAACAAAACTATAAAGATGGAAAAAAATGAAGTTTATGTTGCTATGTTTCATGTAAAATGGGGTGGAACTTGGAAGTGACACGTGTATAAGAATATGAAAACATTTTAAGGGGTTAGATTAATAGGCTCAAATATAAGACTCTCTCGTATAGTTAAGGGGTAGATAAGTTATTAATGATTTGATAAAATACTTCCTTTTTAACTTTACTTAACTGAAATACGTGATTTATATAATATCTGTAAGGTTTCAAATGAATTGATTTATCTGAAAGCTTTATTTTTATCTGATCTATCTGGTGCTGTGTACTGTATGGTATACTCCCTATGAATTTCGGTTTATTCTCTTAAAGCTCATCTTTTAAAAAAAAAAAAAAAATCAATTTTCGCTGTAAAGAAATTGTTTTAAAAAAATCCAATTCATCAGGCCTTTCAATACAATGAAATAGAAAGCCCTTGCCATATTCTAAGGAGCTGCAAGTGATTATTTAAGGTTTTATTATTACTCCAAAACAAATATCAAGCATAATAAAAAAGGGAAAAATAATGGAATCCAAAACTCCTTTACGCTCCAATGGCACTTTGAAGTTGTATTTCCCTCTCACTGCAAGTGAAAACAAATCTTGAAATCCATAACTACCGTCGTAAAATGAGCAAATAGTTTGGGTTCGATTCGTACTCGACTAAAAGTTTGATTTCGTGCTCGACTCGAAATATAAATGATTTAAATATGAGCAAATTTTAAAGTTCGATCAAACTTTATTTTATACTCGATAAATTTTGTAAACTAAATCTAAACAATTCAATACTCGGCTCGATTCGATTCATTTAGACCCTTGTTCATAACCAAATGGTGGGCCTAAAATTGGAAGTCTCTAGACAAAAGAAAAGGCAAATTGAATTGTACTAGTATTTCTTGCCACCCCCACTTTCTTTGGACTGCAATGTAGTAGGTGGTGTCAGTGGTTTATCATCTAAAAACATTATCCTATGTATATATGTTCATTCTCTCTCTCTGTGTATATATATATATATATATATATATAGATAGATAGATAGATAGATATATCTATTGACTTCTATAATAATACCTAGGAATGAGAATCTTTATCAGCACCAACCAAACCCTTTTCAGAGGCAAATAAACTAAGTGGGGCATGACAAGTGTCAGAAAAAAGAAGCCAAAGAAAGATTGAATAACCATAATAGTATTGTTGATGTAATCTATGTTATTTGGATATTGTGAGTTTTCAAATCCCCATTGATTTGTTTTGTCCGAAGTTAGGTATTGGAAACTCAATTCTAACATACCTGTTGATTGCCCTAAATAAACCATAATAATATGTTTCATATGACTAGACAGACTGACTTTCAGATAATAAAAGCCCACAAAGCTGATGATATTTATAGTTTACCATTTGTTTCTCCTACTATGCATATCATTTAATTGAAACTTTTGACCAAATTTCACTACCAGTTACTATTACTCCTCACTCATTCCTTGCTCAAAAATAACATACAACTTCAAAATATCAGTTCAAGTTCACAAACAAAAAGTAGTAATAAAATTATAGACTCTAGTACTAAACCTACTTGCTATTGCACTTGTACCATAACAAATTCCATGACTAGTACTACTTCAGCAGCAATTCTCATTTGCCAACTAACTGAAAGAACATGTTTAATTTTAGGAAACTGATATTTCCACACGAATCTCTCACATGGAGGTGTAACTCACTCGCTATTTCCACAAGAAAGGGTTCATGTGGAAATATCAGTTCCCTTTTTTTAAGGAAACTGATATTTCCGCATGTTAATTTTACTATTCTGGTTGGATATTGTTACCATTCCAAAATCCTTTTTTTTTTTGTCTAAATATTCCAAAATGCTTATTGATCCTGCATTTTCTTCTTCATCTCTAACTTTTCCATACATACATTTTAGTTACAAATTTTCAAACATCAGTTGAGTTTAGTTCAATTCTTTCTAAGAAATACAGGCTCTAAATATTTTCAATTGCATACAACTACTTACAAGTTGGCACAATCAGAAACCTAACCAAAATTACTAAAAGCCAATCAAAATATAACAAAAACAAATGAAACTTGACTGAAATTGTTCCATTTTTTTCAAACTAATCAAAACCAAACATTAAAAATAAAAATTTGATTTCCCCCTCTTGCTTGTTTACTGCTACTATTCTACTACTATTATTAGTCATCAGACTTTTTAGTCCCCACACCTTTTTTCTTGTTCTGGATATTCATAAGCAGACTCTAAAACCCCTAACCAGAAAAGCCATTCTCTTCATGACATTGGTCGGTTTTCATCCCATCCCATCACATCCCATATAATAATGGAAAATGCAGGCCGACCCTCAAAAGTATCTTCCACTAAGATTTTATTCCTTGTATATAAGTGACCTCAAACACTCAATTCCTTGTTTTAGTGCTCCAGAAGTGGTCACAACCGCAGCTTAAAGTCTTGGGTTTTTTCAACTTCCCGGATCGTGGGCGCCTTCACTCTATACACCCTAAAGATTTCTAGCCAATAGTAGTGACAAAACCTCTGAATTTAAGTCCGAGTTTGGTTTTGTTTTTTGTTTTTTTAACTTTTATTTGATGATCCCCACCATCCCCTAGGAATAGGATAGTTGCTTTATCTTCACAAGTAGTTTGATTTAGATCTTTTTTGGCACGTTCTTTGCTATAATGCGTATTTGATCGTCTACCAGAAAAACTATAATCATTTACAACCATGGAATTCTTTCGGGTTTTTATCATGGTATTCATCATTTTCTCCTTGTTCTTTTCCAAAACCCCAGTTCATTGCAGGCTTCTTGACTTTTTACAAGTGCCACATTTTCGAAAATTGTCGCAGTCCCAAGTCTCCATAGCACCTTCTCCTGCACCCATGGGCCAAATCTCATTACCACCTTCTCCTGCACCCACGGCTGCTTTTCTTGATTCCACGTCGCGTTCTGCTGCCATTTTTAGTGTACAATCTTTTGGAGCTGTTGGGGACGGTGTCACGGACGATACACAAGCATTCAAGATGGCTTGGGATGCTGCTTGCCAAAATGAATCAGCAACTATATTTGTTCCTAGTCATTACACATTCATGATACAGTCTACAATTTTCACAGGGCCTTGTAAAAGTGGCCTTATATTCCAGGTAATTCAGACACTCCCTTTTTCGAGCTCTCTGAGTTTAAATTTTTGAAAATGAAGATATGGGTTTTGATTTTGAGTAGTTTTTTGCTTGATTATAAGATTGAGGGAACTGTGATTCCGCCGGATGGACCTGATTCTTGGCCGAAAAATAATAGCAGAAGACAATGGCTGGTTTTCTATAGAATCAATGGAATGTCAATGCAAGGTGGTGGAGTAATAGATGGAAGAGGAGAGAAATGGTGGAATCTTCCTTGCAAACCTCACAAAGTATGACGTTTCTCTTTTTTCCCTTTTTCTTATGAGTTTAATTTGATATACTAACAGCTTATACACGAGGAGCAGCGGTAGAATCATGACACTTTTACTTATTTTGTCCAATATAAGTACTTCATTAGAGATGTGTGATAATCCTAATACCACCCGTATATACAGTGACAGTAGTGTGTGAAACTTAAAACTCTTTTCTTACATCCCTCCATCTATGTTTTTTTACTTGCCTCTCATGTTTTTTATGTCAATTCACAGGGAGTAAATGGAACAACTCTGCCTGGCCCTTGTGATAGCCCTGTTGTAAGTGCTTACAATTTTCTACTTGATAATATTTACTATTCTAAAATCTAGCTTCTTAGTGTTTCTTTGAAATCCTTCATCCTTATAGGCTTTGAGGTTCTTTCTGAGCTCCAATTTGACAGTGAAAGGACTTAAAATCAAGAACAGTCCCCAATTCCATTTCAGGTTCGACAAGTGCCAAGATGTTCATGTAGATTCCCTTTACATAAAATCGCCTGCTCAAAGTCCTAACACCGATGGAATTCACATAGAGAACACGAACAATGTGAAGATATACAACTCTATCGTTTCGAATGGTAATTTCCTTGTGCTCTCAAAAAATTCCATTTTTGTCTTTTTTTATCAATATTAAAGGTATAAATTAACCGAGTCGAGCCGGGTATTGAGTTGTTCAAATTTGGTTCACAAAATTTATCGAGTATATAATAAGGCTAAACGAGTCGAGCACGATATATCTCAAATCGAATCCGAGCAGTTTGAACTTTTCGAACAAATATGATCCGAGTATCAATAGAAAATTACAATTTGAGGTGGTTCAAGTAATTTATCGAACTTTAAAATTTGTTCATATTTGAATCATTTATATTTCGAGTCGAGCGAGTACGAATCGAGTCTGTTTGCTTATTTTACGTCCTTAAATCAATAATCTATCAAGTCACCATTAACATTTCATTCATGTAGGTGATGATTGTGTATCTATTGGAGCTGGTTGTTATGATGTAGATATAAGGAACATAACATGTGGTCCTAGCCATGGCATAAGGTAAAATTATTTCTGTTTCATATGATCTTTACCATGTCATATATATATATATATATATATATATATATATATATATATATATAATTTTCTGTCCGTCATATATATGCATGCAGCATTGGCAGCCTCGGGAGTCGCAATTCCCGAGCCTGCGTGTCAAACATCGCAGTAAGTGATTCAGTGATGAAGCACTCGGCTAATGGTGTTCGAATCAAGACATGGCAAGGTGGGTCAGGGGCAGTGTCTAAAGTGAGTTTCAACAACATCCGCATGGACACCGTCCGAAACCCCATAATTATCGACCAATACTACTGCGAAACAAAGGGATGCATCAACCAAACTTCTGCGGTGTCGATTACTGATATAGTTTATGCAGGCATAAAGGGTACTTATGACGTGAAGAGCCCTCCGATACATTTGGCATGCAGCAGCAGCATGCCATGCACGAATCTCACGCTTTACGATGTCGAATTGCTTCCTGCTCAGGGCCACACAATGTTGGATCCATTTTGTTGGAATGCCTATGGGGACTTGAAAACGCTAACAATTCCACCCCTTTTCTGCTTGTTGGATGGAAATCCTCAGTCGTTTCCGGATCATAATCAGGCTTATCTTTGTTCATGATATATATATATATATATATATATATATATATATATATATATATATATATAAATTGTAGTATGTATGTCTGTATGTATGTGGTGTATTATATATAGAAAAAAGCTATATATATATATATATATATATATATATATATATATATATAGAAGTTGCAACAAGTTAAAAAGGTGAAACTTAATTAGTTCCATAAATTCCAGATAGGAAGTGGAAATACTAATGTGTGTACTGGTTAAGTTTTGCTTGTTAGTTTTCATTATCGGATCACTTTTTATCTCATCTTAGTAAAGGGGATATATCTCATTTTAATTAGGACAAAAAAAGAAAAATACAACTCTCGCTTAGAGACGGACTAGCACTTCATACGCATAGCATGTTCCACCTATGGTATAAAAATCATAATAGCATGACAATCGGGGAGTGGGGTGGGGTGGGGTGGTGAGATGTTAGTAGTTGTCACTTTATTTGATATAAAACTAAGGTTATTGATAATGTCAGAATAATAATTATACTGTCAGAATAATAAGTGTCGTTGAAAGTACAAAATATTATTAAAACAAATATAAAAATGGGGTGAAAGACAAAAAAACCCGAAAAATCAACTAGCTTTATATTTGTTTGTATAACTTTTTTCCTACTTATTCGTATCATATATGCATAACAAACTTGTGGGGAGTATTCATAACCTTTTTTATAGCATAATATTGTTTCTAAATTCTAATAATTTCATAGATGTATTGGTAGCAATATTAATAGTGGGTAATAGTTGGGTTTGAACTTGTAAATTTATATTATTAGCTTGTTTATATACTTATTTCATTCTTTGAATAGTATATTAAATTGGGAAAAAAACCGTAACCGTAGAATATTAACTAAATCGTTTGTAACTGAACGATTTGATTGATCACGATTATGACTACTTCTATAATATTAACCACACTATACGGGTTTGATTATAATAATGCCTTATAACCGCACCATACAAACCTCTAATTAATGTATATATGCTCTGACATAATAAAATATTGTCTTACATTATCAACGACCAAAAGTAATTAACTATAGCAAATGCAGGAACCATAAATTAACGTGGGCCATATGTACGTGCACTATTAATACAACTTTTTTTTTTAATGTGTATATATATATATATAGCTCGGCTCTCTTCAGCGAACTGGAGAGAGCGAACTAAGAGCGAACCGGCTATAGCGATGATTTTTTCCGTCGCTATAGCCGGTTCGCTCCCTCCAGTTCGTTCTTAGTTCGCTCACTCCAGTTCGCTGGATAAGCGGACTATATATATATATATATATATATATATATATATATATATATATATATATATATATATATATATATATAGCATAAAGGTATTCTCAACTCACACTTTAAATTTGCCCAGGACTATTACTCTGAGGTTTGATCAGGCATCGAGACAAGAATCTCCAGCAAAAAAAAATTTGCTGCATCTACAAGTGCTCAAAAACCGAGACCTTTTGCTTAAGAGGCGAGAGCTTCTTCTACTCAAACAAACTTTTGTTAGTATGTGATGTATACTTGATGGGGTATCAAATATAGCTACGCAGTGTTTTCATTAAAAAGGGACCTCCGAATTCAATTAGGCTATTTTCATTTCCACAAAGAACAGAAAGAGTTATGAAGGAAAAAGTGAAGAAATGGACTTGAGCATCTTGTCCTCCTTAAGGACTAAATTAAAACTTTGACACCACGATCGAAAATATCTTTCTAATATATAAAATATGACATTTAAATAATAATTTTGTCACTGAAAAAAAATACTTTCAGCAATACAACAGTGTTGTCGCAAATAATTGTGTCACTAGATCGTCGCTAAAAATAATATTTGTGTTGCTCGCAAAATGCTTATATTTAAATTAAGGATCCGGTTAGTATGAAGTTTATTTTTTGGTAAGTTGGTCAATTGACCAATAGAATGCTGACACACACAGAACCTCGCCTGCGTGTCAGCACTCTATTAGCCAATTGACCAACTTATACTAAAATAAACTTCATGCTAACCACTTCCTTAAATTAGAACATTATCAATAGCCCTACTTACGAACAGTTAAAACTTGGCTAACTATTTTATGCTCGGCTGAATGATACTTTTGTCCCTCTAAATTGTTGTTCACTTTTAAAGTCGTCCCTAAACTTCATTTTTTGTCAGTTAGATCTTTAAAGTGGTATTTTTTGACGTTTCCGTTCCACCTACCCGATATGACCCCAACCCGACCCATTTTGGCCAAATTTTGACCCGACTCAATTTGACTCAACCCCAATTTTTAATATTTTAAAATAAAATAAATATTTTTAATATTTTAAAGTAAAATAAATACTTTTTAATATTTTAAAATAAAATATTTTTTTTAAAAATAGTTATTTTTAATATTTTAAAGAAAATATTATTTTTAAAATAATAGTTTTTTAAAATAAAATATTTTTTTAGAATAATTATTATTTTTAATATTTTAAAATAAAATATTATTTTTAAAATAATTAATATTTTATATTTAAAATAAAATATTCCTTTTAAAATATTTAAAAAAAATTAATTTTAAGGAAAAAATATTAGAAACTTTTATTTTTTCAAAAATGAGTAAAGTTTTATAAAATATAGATTGAAAAAAGTAAAGTTAAAATTTTTTAAATCTTAATTATTTTTATGAAAATTTATAAATCTTTAAAGTTTTATTTTTTTGAATATATATTTTATAAAACTTTACTCATTTTTTTAAAAAATAAAAAAATCTCCAATTTTTTTCCTGAAAATAATAATTATCTTTAAAACTTTTTTATAATTTTTTTTAACAAAATGAATCAGTTTTTTTAATTTATCTTTTACTGTTTCTTGTATTTTAATTTCTATTTTTTGCTTTTGTTTTAAAAAATTCTAATATTAAGAATACATATAATAATGGTAAATATATTTACTCTCTTTTTTTGAAAATAAAGTTTAACATAAAAAATGAAAAAATCTACTTTTTTAAAAAATAAAATTTTATTTTCTTATTTAATTTTTTTAAATCTATATTTTATGAAACTTTACTCATTTTTGAAAAAAATAAAATTTCTAATATTTTATCCTTAAAATAATAATCTTTTTTATAACTTTTAAAAATTAATATTTAATTTTTAATATAAAAAATAATTATTATTTTAAAAATAATATTTTTTAAAAAAATATTAAAAATAATAATTATTTTCAAATTATTTTAAATATTTAATATAATTATTATTTTAAAATATTTAAAAAATAATTATTTAAAAATAGTTTATTTTAAAATATTAAATATAATTATTATTTTAAATAATATTTTCTTTTAACATATTAAAAATAATTGTTTTATTTTAAAATATTAAAAGTAATTATTATTTTAAAACTAATTATTTATTTTAAAATATTAAATGTAATTATTATTTTAAATATAATATTTTATTTTAAAATATTAAAAATTGGGGTTGGGTCAAAATGCTCGAATGATTCCTCTTTGGATAATAAGTACCATAACTGGTATTCTTGTGATTGGCTTAATAGTTTATTTATTATTTAAGATTTATATATTATTATTACTATTCTTGAATTTGAGAAATATTAGAGTACTCATAAAAAATTTCACTCGAATTATCTGAAAATGCATACATACAGTATATTATATTCTACAACACACCACTTTCAAATAATCTGAATAAAAAATCTTTTGAACAACATATTTTATTCTTAAATTTTGCATATGCAATAAATCCAAAAAAAAAGTAGTTTGGGACTGAGGAAATAAAATATACTCTCTCTCCGTTCCAAAAGATAATATCGTTATTGACTTTTTAAAATCAATTAAAGATATTTTTTATTTAGATTTTAAAAATGTATTAAATTGACTTTTAAAAATTAATAATAAGCTTATAATATTTCGAAATGAAATGAATATTATAAACGTGTGTTTTTAGGTCGAGAAAGGGTGGGAGGTGGATAGTGAAGGTAACACAGTCAACTTTTGTAACCTTTTGGTCCTCCCTCTCGCGTGTTTAGGAGATTCATAGCCCTCCCCCCTCTCCTCCCCTGCCCTCCCCTCTCCCCTACCCACTCAGTCTTTGCATTTCAATTTTCTTTCCCACTTGGAGAGAGCCAAAACTTCCATTACCAACATGTGCAACATGGATCTAGATTGTAGACCATTTTAAATCCACACTTCATTTAGATAGTCTATACTATATTTTATATATACAATCTCGGAAAACCTAACCAGAATCGGTATCGAAAATTGGTCTATATTAAACTGATTTTTTTTTGTCCCAAACCGATCGGTTCGAACCGGTCCGATTTACATTAAAATCCGAAAAAAAAATTAATACATGTCCAGATGGAGAGGGTATTAAAGTCTTGGGGGGATTAAATATAATAGATAGGATGAAGGGGACCATCATCATCCCCCATCTTAGAGGGCTGTTAATTTGGTCCATCTGCTAGCTAGGCTCTTTCAATTCCATGAATCAAATGCAAGTTACTCAGTGTGTGTAGATGATCCACCAAAAGAATATAGATGAAAGAAGAAATAATTTAGGTTTATGAAAACCTTAGGGTGGCTAGTCCTTTTTCTTTCTCTCTCTCCTTATATATAAGACAAATCACTTTTCCTAAACTATTTAGGACTTGGGATTTTTAATCTATTTTCTAAACTATTTTGAAACTAAATTATTTATACTAATAATAATAAGAAGAAGAATACTTCTTATTAATTTAGGCACTTATTCTGTTAGAAAAATTGAGTTGAGCAAACTAACTTGACAGAATGCCAATTAGAAGTTTAGGTCTCAAAATGGATGTCATACTTTGTAGTTTGAGACATTCCTAAAATGTTTATCGTAATTAGAATGTAAAGCCGAGTGGTATAATTCTCAAAATTGCTTCTTTCCATGTAAACGAAGATCCGGTTACAATGAAGTTAACTTCATGGTAAGTTAGTCAGTTGACCAATACAGTACTGACACGCAGAGAGAGATCTCCTCCTAACCTGCGTGTCGACACTGTATTAATCAATTGACCAAAGTTAACTTCATACTAACCACTCCCGCAAACGAAGGAGAGAGGTAAAGTTGGATAGGGTGCTTAACTATTATTTCCCTTAAACTTGTGCCTGCCTCTCAGAATTTCTAGTAGCTTTAGGGTGGTGGTTGTATGAAATTAGATACTTGGGTACCTATGTTGAAGACAATTATTAGGTGTGGCGCGATTATGTTCACCTGGCGTGTGTTCAAGCCACAGGAGTAAGAATGGTTCATTCCATTCCAATAAAACAACCAAACACACTTTTCTCATTATATCCCCACCTTGATTCCTGCAATCCAAATGTAACATTAGGATTATAGCAACCCTCACGGAGAACAGAGAAAGCACAGGCTACTGCAACCCTCATTTGTCGCAACACAAAGCTGCAAGGGGGCACCTACTTGAAATGAAACTCTTATTACATCAAGAAATATTACTCAGACCAGATAAACAAATGAATCGCCCTGGTCACCCCTCACCCGGTGGTGGAAATGCTAAAGGCTGCAGCGGGTAGGAATAACTAGACAGAAGATTATAATTTTGTCTCTATTTCAATGCAAAGAGTCAAATTCAAATGGAAATGCCTGTATAGAAAACAAAGGAGTTATGACAAGGGCAGAAAAGATCAATATAAACAAAACATAGGAGATTTTGCAGTTATGAAGGTCAACTGAGAATAAAATTTATTGACGTGTCGATGAACATCAAAATAGATGTTTTGATCTTCAACATGATACATAATCTATGTGCCATAATCGCATTTATCAATCGAATTTTCACATTTATACAACTGTTTATTCAAGCACCAGAAACGCACCCATCACTATCACATAATGGCTGATAACAAGTACAGTCAAATAGGCTCCCACACATATAGTTACGAAGATACATCCAATAAAGACCAATTACGAAGATACCTTTATATAAAGAAGCACATTTCATACATTGGAAGAATACTTTAATGAAGCAAGTACCTTCAAAAAGGAAGTAACACACTGCATACAGAAGACTACTTTAAAGAGGCAAGTACCTCGAACAAGGAAGCAGCAAACTGCATACAATGGACAACTAATTTAAAGAGGCAAGTACCTCCAACAAGGAAGCAGCAAATTGCATTTGGGTCTCCTCGTCTATAGTTAAGAAGGAGGGCACGTGGACAAAGAGTGATAAAATCCCATTCTGCTCTGCGAAACGCAAGGAATGATAGTAGACATAGTTGCAAACAAACCGACCAGCATCATCAGAGGTCATCACCTTATAACCCATCTTTGCCAAGGACTTGGTAATCTCCTCAGCTGGAAGAGAAGTCTGATACAGTATAAACAGGAAGTGAATTATGTGAAAGAAAGAAATAGACTGTGCTTAATCAAGGTCGAGGCAAATCTGTTTTCCAGCACCATATGCATAAACATATTTGTTCATGTATACTATGATTTATAAAACACAGCTAATAGAAAAAACTAGAGAAGGGCAGGATTCCAATATTTCAGAGAGTTTATTCCAACTAATCTTAAATTGCTCGACATTTTTGAACTTATATTTGTTTATTTTTGCGTTTTGCAGAAAGAGAAAATTGTGGCAAAAACAATAAACAATTTGTTGATAACTCAAAATTATAACCTTTGTTAATTTAATTGCTATGCATAGTAAATCCATAAATTCTTTTGATAGTAACAGAAGAAAGTAAAAGGGTACGACTATAGAGGCTTACTAGCATGCAGTTATCCATGAGAACAAGTAATAAATGCTAAGTTAGAGGTTTGCAAATGGAAAAATTGTATATAATGTTGTAACCCGCTTTGTAGTTTAATTTAGAACAACAATATTACCGTCTAAATCAAATGGTTGACCACTCTATCTTTAAGACTATATTCGCCCCTAACTATTGTTATACAGGGTTACTGCAAATTAGTCTCTAAAGATAAGACAGACCCGGATTTTACTCTGTACTAAAATTTGTTGTGTAGGAACAAATCTAGTGCAAAACTATAAATAAGAGATAAGAAAATTATAACAAGAAAAATTATTTAGAATGATAATTTTTCCAAGAACTTGAAAATGATTTTGAATGAATTTGAAGTTATGATTTTGGGTAGATTGGCCACCTATTTATAGGTTTCTAAACACCCCCTTTGAAGAGGTATGTTGTTGGGCGTTGGCATCCCGTCGCTGGCATCTCAATTTAATGTCGTCCTGTTGACATCCCAACTCTGCAATCAATTAACCGTTGGCCTAATTAATTAATTAATTAACCGTGACCGTTGCAATGTTAGTTGACATCTTTAAAAAGATAAATTGTAAGAATGTTATTACCATGACTTGAACTCAAATCCTTAACATTAAAACTCTTTTCTCTTATCCAACCGAACTAATTCATTTATTGGCTATATACAAAGCATAATATTAATTATATACTTTTTATATTTGAAAATATCCAACAATCCTCCCCTGTTTTCATGATCTTGCAATCCTTTTCCTTTAACCTTCTTCTCTCTCTTATTAGATATAGCATACATAAGAGGTTTCTTTCAACTTAAACCTTTATGTAGTCTTTATCACAAAATATTTGAATTCTTAGTAGCGTTAGCTTTGAACTAAGAAATCTTAAAGTGATATCTTGCTCAATAGACATATACTATATCCTTTATAGTTTAAGGAAATCCACAACACATTTATGACCTTGTGTGTACCTCTTGGGTTTCGTAAGTGACTTAAAGACAAACCTTAAATCTCGCAGAAGCGGCCCCACTTCTTTCACTTACATAGGTGAATCTAATTAAATGCACTTGTATAACCTGCATCCTCCAAATCAGACATAGATTCATTAAAGATTTACCCTACCCTCTTTGTTCTCCATACAAGTATACACTAACTTTGAGATGGTTTCGAAGAATTTCTTCTTCATACTTGTCTAGTGTATAATTGGTTATTACTATAAGTATTTTTCCATTGAACTAATATACTAGATGTTACTCTAGTATTTAGTTGGATTCCACTAATAGGTTACGTCACATTCAAAGGCTTTAAACTCATCTCCCTAAAAATCTTACATATTACATCCCTACCCAAGCCTCTTGTAAAAGGATCTGCCAAATTTGCTTTTTTGACTTGACATTGTTAAAAGTAACAACCCCTTTATTGATTTGCTTCCTAACATAACTATGTGTTAAACTTATATGTCTAGACTTTCCGTTATAAACCTTATTATAAAACTGTGATAATGCTGCCTCATTATCACAATGTCATAGACTTGGGCCGAAGTGGTATCTCAAATAATAAATCTTTAAAGTCATCCGACTTTTTTTACAGCAGTTGATAATGCAACAAACTAGGATTCCATAGTTGAATGTGTTATCAAGGTTTGTTTCTTGGAACCCCGAGAAATTGCCCCAAAGTGAATATTCATCCACTTGTAGATTTTATTTCATCTGAATTCGTTATCCAGTTTGGATTTGCGTACCCTTCTACCACATCTGGGTATCCTGTATAGCATAATGCATAGTTCATTGTGCCTTTAAGATATTTAAGTATCCTTGATACTGCATCCCAATGAACCTGGCCTGGATTATGAGTTAACATATTCAATACTCCAACTGCAAATGTTATATCAGGTTTATTACACTGCATTGCATATACTAGACTACCAATTACACTTGCGTACTCTAACTGAGATATATTATTCCTTTTATTTGAAAATAACTTAACAGAATGATCATATGGAGTAGAGGCTACCTTGCAATTCTCGTGATTAATCTTTAACAAGTTCTCAATATAACGAGACTGAGTTAAAGAAAGGGTATCCTGAGACCGCACAATTTTAATACCTAAAATTACATTACTCTCCCCCATATCTTTCATATCAAAAGTAGCAGATAAGAATGTTTTAGTTTCTAATACTACTTTTTCACTAGTACCAAATATAAGCATATCATCAACATATAAACAAATTATAACACCAAAACTTTTACTAAACTTAGAATAAACACATTTATCCGATTCGTTTATTTTAAATCCATTGGAAACAATCATTTGGTCAAACTTTTCATGTCACTGCTTAGGTGCTTGTTTTATGTCATATAAAGATTAAATAAGTTTACAAGCTTTTCTTTCTTGGCCTTTCAAAACAAACCCTTCTGGTTGTTCCATATAAACTTCCTCTTCTAAATCACCATTTAGAAAAGTAGTTTTAACATCCATTTGGTGTATAACAAATTTATAAATTGATGTTAATGCAATTAATAACCTAATGGTACTAATTCTTGCCACTGGAGCATATGTATCAAAGTAATCAATTACTTCTTTTTGCTTAAAACCTTTTGTTATGTCTAGCTTTATACTTATCTTTGGATCCATCTGATTTTATTTTCCTTTTAAAGATCCATTTACAGTCAATAGGTTTACAACCAGGAGGTAAATCCACCAAAACTCAAATCTTGTTACCCATGATAGAATCCATTTCATCATTAATGGCTTCTTGCCAAAAACCTAAATCTTGAGAAGACGTTTCTTTAAAAGACAATGGATCTCTGTCACTAGAATCATGCTCAGTCAAAAAAACACTAGAAAAAACAATATCATCCTTGTTTCCTTCTACCAGGTACATGTAGAAATCAGGGCCATAGGATTTTTCTATCATTGCTCTTTTACTTCTTGGTTCTATTTCTTCAGTAGATATAATAAATTTCATTTCATCATTAGTTTCATCATTAATTGTTCCTTTATCCTCTTTATCAGTATCTTTTCTTGATCTTTTCCTAAAGAATGAATTATCAAAAAACTCAATATCTCTATACTCCAAAATTATATTTTGACTAACAGAATCTGTGAATTCCATGATCAAGAATTTATAAGCTTTGCTATTTTGCGTATAGCCTATAAAAGCACACTCGATTACTTTAGCTCCAAGCTTAGGCCTTTTAGGATCAGTTAACCTTACTAATACCTTGCATCCTCACACCCTTAAATGGTCAAGAGAAGGTTTTCCCTTTTTCCACAATTCATAAGGTGTAATATGAGTTTTCTTATGAAGTATAAGATTAAGTATATAACAAACAGTCATTAATGCTTCCCCTCATCAATTTTTTGACAAACCAGAAGTAAGAAGTAATGTATTAATCATTTCTTCAAGTGTTCTTTTTTTTTTGTTCTACCACTCCATTTTGTTGAAAACTATAAGGATTGAAGTTTGATGAATTATACCACGAGTCTCACAAAAATCATTATAAGAGAAGTATTCCCCTCTATCCGATCTAAGAATTATAAATCTTCGATCTAATTGATTTTCAACTTTAACCTTGTAGATTTTAAATTTTTCTAAAGTCTAATCTTTAATCCTTAACAAATAAACTTGAGTGTATCCAGAGCAATCATCTATAAATATTATAAAATATCTTTTACCTCCTCTAGTTAATATGCCCTCAAATTCACAAATATCGGAATTAATTAATTCTAATAATTGCGAATTTCTTACTACTTATTTAAAAGACTTTTTGGCAATTTTAAACTTAACACACATACCACATTTTTCTAAATTAGAAAAATTAATCTTAGGAATTAAACTAAGATTACTCGTGTTACGCATAATTTTATAATTTACATGTCCTAATCTAGCATGTCAAACATCAAAAGTAAAAATCATATAAGCAAAAGATGAATTTTGATTACTAATATTTAGTTTGTACATGCCATTAGATTCATATCCTTTCCTGAAATACATGTCACCCTTGGACAATACAATACAATTAGAGTTAAACAAGACTTTTATGTCATGTTTGTTTAAAAGACTAACAAATACAAGGTTTTTCCTAATTTCTAGAGCATGAAGAACATCATTAAGAGTGATTGTTTCTCGAATGATAACTTGAGAACCACCTTACTCTTGCTCATCACTTTTGCAGTTGATGAATTTCTCATGAATAGTTCTCGATTATCTTTCATAAGTCCATAGGCTTTAAATATTATTTTACTCTTGGCAATATGCTTGGTTGCTCCAGAATCGATCCACCATTCCATGTCATTTCCAATTATGTTAGTCTCCATAATCATAGTAGCAATATTTTCATTGCCTACAATATTTGTTTGGTCATTCTTTTGTTGTCTTTGTTTCAAATACAAAATACATTGTTTGTTGAAGTGTCCGAACTTACCACACTTCCAACAAATACCTTTCGATTTTTTATTTCTAGAAATGTTATCTTGACCACCACGCTTTCTTTTGTTGTTACCCTTTAGTTTAGATGCATTTTCTATGACAAAAGCTTTAGCACTTTTGTTTTCTATTTCCAATTTATCCAAGTTTCGAGAATTTTTTTCAACTTGGAGAAATTTAATAAGTTATTGCATACTCATTGCATCTTTCTTTAGTTTCAATTTCTTTCGACAATCTTTCCACGAAAATGGTAACTTTGAAATGATCGTCAACACTTGAAACCCTTCGTCAAGGCTATATGGCCTTCCGACATAATTTGATTCATAATAATTTGAAGTTCATATACTTGCAACATAACAAATTTATTATCTATCATTTGATAATCAAATAATGAACTTATTAGAAATTTTTATTTCCAACGTCCTCGATTTTGTACTAGTTGTCGAGATCCTCCCATAATTCTCTTACGGTCTTTTCCATGAACTTGGCTTCATATACATCGTACAATGAATTGGATAACGCATTTAGAATGTACCCTTTACACATAAAGTCATCTTGTTCCCATTTTATTCGACTTTTCATTTCGGCCGGAGTCTCATCTTCTTTTTCTTCAATTTTCTCTTCATTTAGCACATGCGAGAGTTTTAATTCTGTTAAGCAAAATACGTTTTGCTCTTCCAACGTCTGAAGAATAATTCATCAAAGACTTTGTTAATTTGATTCAAACTATTTTTTGCATTGTCGTCTTCCATTGTTAATATAGTCTTAATATTGTTGTAACCCGCTTTGTAGTTTGATTTAGAATATCAATATTACCACCTGAATAGAATGGTTGACCACTCTTTCCTTAAAATTATATTCACCCCTTAATTTAAGGGTAAAATGCATGGGTTGTCCCTGAACTTTAGTCGTTTTTGAGTATTGAGTCCCTTTCTTTTGGTCAACACAAATCGAACCCCTTTCTCTTTGAAAATTTGGATATTGAACCCCAGGTGCCACATGGGCGTTGACTTGCTGACGTGTCACACGTGACACCGCTGATGTGTATTTTAACTCAAATTTCATCAAAAAATTTGTTGTTCCATGGATTTGATTCCAAAACTTCCTATTTGAAATGTTACTCACAAGACCACCCTAGCAACAAAGGTCTGATTGTTTAATTTACCCAACAAATAAGTTATATACTTAATCAATCAATTCCTCCAATAGAAAAAAGTGAGAAAATTTTAACCTTATGATCAATTAAGTTTATAAAATTAGAAAATAAAATAAAATATTTTATGATAAAATATGCTAAAAAAGTATTTAAAAAAATGACATTTAAACAAATTACAAAGTTACAATTAGAAAAACTAATAAAAATTATTTACACAACTTAAAAAATTAAAAAACAAATATAAATATTACTCTATGGCTACCAAATTGCAATTTAATAACTCTAATAACACGATAGAGTATGAAGAATGCCTTGTAGGGTTAAAATTGGCTCGGTCAATAGGGGTTAGACGGTTAGCAGTTTTCTAAGATTCAGAGTTGGTCATCAAACAAACCACTGGCATGTACAATACCAAAGAATTAAATCTATTGCTATATTATCGCCATGTTATCAAAATGGCGGGAGAGTTTGAAGACATTGCCTTCATGCACATTCCTCGAAACAGAAATGATTTTGCAGATGCATTGGTCATGTTAGCCTCCTTGGTCAGCATATCCGCAAGGAAGGGTATGCCTGCTATCAAATTCACAGCGCAGAATGCACTTAATTTTCTCTCACATCCAATCATTCATTGCCTAATTCCCATGTTCTTTTCCTTTTCCAATTTTCTTGTTCCTTTCCCCATAATCGTCAGTAGCCAGATTTAAGCCATCTTCCCCCAAATCAAACTCATAAAATAAAAATTAAATTATTCATTCTTCCCCAAATTCCCAATTAACAAGAACCCTCACCTAATTTGGGTATGAATTCTCTCAAAATAAAGCGCTACACAGTGATGATTGAAGATAGAGAAGAAGATTAAGAATGGCGGCTAGGACGTACCCAAATCGATAGTTAGAGAGTTCGACGGGAAGAGTATCCCACACGACAAGATCCAAAATCTAACTTGCTTTGCCATGACCCACTTTTTGCAAACCCTAATATTTTTTGCCAAAAAGATAGGGCTTTAGAGTTAAAAAAAAGTGATGGTGAAATAGGAACAAGAGGCACAACTTTATATATCTTTTCAAATTCCTTCTTCTATTCGGTTTTAATCAGCTTTTTATTCAGATTTGGATTAGGAATTGGTTGTGATTTGCTTTCTCACCAATAAACCAAATCCCATTCCAACTCTTTTCAGAAAGAAGGGGTATTTGATCACGCCGTTCAAAACCATCTTCAAGAATTTGATCTCCAATTCCAGAGTTGTCGTCGAGTCCGTCTTGATCAGCGTCGAGAAGCCGCTTCGAGCTGTCGTACGATTATGTAGAGGATGAGAGTGATGATTTTTTTTTACCTAATCAAATTTCGTCCTCAAGTGGCTGCCAGAGACTGGAGTCGATTTCTGTTTCAGATTTTTAGGTTCAGTCTTGTTGGAGACGGTCTGATGTCCTTGCTCTCATTTCTTCATACTGACAGATTCTCTCTGTATACATATATACCAAATTTAAAGCTTTTGAAATGGATCGCTTTGCATTAGCTCCGAGAGTTTCATATAGATGGATATTTTGTGATGAATGCAATTTAAAATTTGGCTCACCTAAGTGTAATTTTTTAATTTGTGTAAATAATTTTTATTAATTTTTCTAATTGTAACTTTGTAATTTGTTTAAATGTCATTATTTTCTTATACACTTAGGAAAATAATAATAATAAAGAACAAATAATAATAATAAATTATTATTATTATTATTATGGTTATTATTAAATAATAATAATAATGAATTGATTTGGTATAAAACTTAATCTTTTTAATATTCTGCTAGGGGAAATGTATTGATTTGGTATAAATCTTAATCTTTTTGCTAAAATAATAGCTAGTCTTGTGTAGCTCAGGTGGTATCATGACCACGATCTCAAATTTGAAGTTTTGAGTTCGATTCTTGGGAGACCGTGTTTTTAGACAATTAATTGGAAAATGCACATGTAAGCGGTTCCACATGGCAAAAATGTCCTCGTTAGCGGTGCCACGTGTGCCAGGTCAACGCACATGTGACACCTGGGGCTCGATTTGCCTTGACTAAAAGAAAAGTGCTAAATACCAAAATCACCTAAAGTTCAGGGGCAACCCATGCATTTTACCCCTTAATTTAATGTCGTTCTGTTGGCATCCCAATTTAATGTCATTCCGTTGGCATCCCAACTCTGCAATCAATTAACCGTTGGCCTAATTAATTAACAATGACCGTTGCAATGTTAGTTGACATCTTTAAAAAATAAATTGTAAGAATGTTATTGTCATGACTTGAACCCAAGTCCTTGACATTACTACTCTTTTCTCTTATCGACATTACTACTCTTTTCTCTTATCCAACTGAACTAATTCATTTGTTGGCTATATACACAACATATAATATATTTATTATATACTTTTTAGATTTGAAAATATCCAACAAATAAAGTCTACAATTTAAGAGAGTAGAAAATGAATTTGCTTCCAGTCACTATTTTGATTACTATCCTAGACAGGTGATCAATTAATCAAGACATACAAGCTCCTAAGCAGAGCTAGTCGACATTTGTCATGGACATGCCAGGAGGAAAAAATTGAGAGACTCATTTGCATCTCTAGGGAGGACTCAAGGTCATAAATGGGACATCAAAGTTTCTCTGACTCGTATAAAGAGCTCAATATTCTGCAAATACCTACCACTTGAAAAAATAAATCTTCCAGCATAATATGGAAGAAGTTGGAGAGAAATAGATGAATGAGTGAGAATAACTTATTCTATATCACTCAACTCTTACAAGTTACAACAGAGAACAAATATATTTTGATTTTGCTAATGGGGCCAAATTGAGTGGAAGAGATTACAAAATCAGATATCTGATCCAACCAATGATTTGTGAACATATGTACATCCTTATTCACACAAAAAATAGATGACTAATATTTACAATTTACAACTGCTTATTTTTCTTTCATTTTATTTTCTTTCCCACTCTAACCCCAAGTTATTGCTGAACAAATTATATAATCCCATTGTACAAATAAATTCCTTGAGAGCACAGCTTACAGAAAGATATAAACGTATACGAAGGAAAAACATGACAAATCTAACATCTACAGTTTTACCTCTCGTTTTCGTGAAATCCCACCATCTGCTGAAATAATAGGAACTTTCTGCAAAGAATAAGAAGTGTGATTAATAAAATTGTAACCCATTTGAAGTAGAAATTTGGGCTGTAAAAATCCTGAAAAGCTATATCTTACCTGAGGCTTCCATCCCATCTCATCAGCGCAACGAAAAGTAGCTTCATTGAATGCTTGATTCTCAATAGCAAACCTTGTTGCACCACTATTAACACCGAAGTGTACCTGACATATGTTTTATATTAAAAGGAAAACATTATACATGAATATGGAAACAAAAGGTCTATCTGCACCATAAACGGACCTACAACTTTTTAATCTTAAAAACCTGAAATTTGTAGACATATGATGTCACTCTACATGATTGGTAATCTGGCAAGAAAGTTACGAAGGCATGGTGATAACATTTAAAACAAATAAAATATTACAAAAGGCACAATCCAGGAAAAATTTACACATTTTAGCATATTATTCAAGATCTGCATTGTACTAGGCTTCAGGTGAAGAATTTAATATAACTTTAATGATGTTTTGGTATTATGGCAGTTATGAAAAATATCTTCATATCACATTATCTTCATCATGGTCAATATAGTTTGTATATAAAGTTTTCAGTGCTCAAGTGACAAAGTCCAAACGCTCTACTCTCTAAAGTAATCGAGACTTTTTTGTAGTTGTTGATTTCCATTTTATGCAGATAGCCACGTACATACAGGGAAACTAGCAAAAAGATCAATCATGATGTCTTCTCTGATTCACATAAACAAAATATTAGTAGGTAAACAATATGGGTCATGTTTGTTTGCAAGGATAACACTTGGAATTGGATTATTACTAAGTCACTTGTTTGTTAAAAAATTAAACTTGGGACTATTAGTCCAAGGATAATAAAATGACTTGGAAACGAGGACTATTTAATACCATGTCCAACCAGGTATTATAATCCCTACCTTTTGGGATTAAAAAATTATGGACAAATTTAACATTTATCCTTTTTTTAAACTGACCGTGTATCCTATTCTATCCAGCTATACTCACACTACTGAGAATACGATTTTTTTGTTATTACCGATAAGAGTATAATAGTCCAAACGATAAGTTTTTAACCAATCATTTAAATAATCTCGAGAAAACAAACAAAACATGAGATTATTCATAGAATAATGAGATTATTATAAGTTATCCTATAATCTCATTCTAAACAAACATGTGATTAGGACTATTTAATCTTAGAATTAGTAGCATTGGGATTACAATCCAAGGAATATAGTCCCGAGATTATAATTCTTGTAATTCGTGCAAACAAACATGACCCAAGAGTAGACTTGTTCAAAAAATTATTGTGTGCAATGCTTTTCTATGTTTTTTCTATTTTTTTATAGGTAATTTTGGGTCAAATATGGGGATAGGAACTAATTACCTTGAGGTAATTCCTCAAAATCTGACACTTCTCCCACCCCTTGGGATTACTTTTCCCTGTTATTCTTCTTTATCCATTTTAAAATCCTGCTCATTTAAGGTAATTAACTCTTTGATTATATTATTTCAATTTTTACAAGACTAGACCATAGGTTCAGTTTCCCATCTAAGCCAGCAACTCTTGTTTAATTAACAAACCTGCTTAATATCTCACATTTGCCAGTAATGTAACTGAGAGAGTGAAAGAATTAATGAAGGGACTAAGGTCCCCCTGTATACACTGTACATTCTAAAAGAAAAACTTTCAGTTTCCAAGAAAGAAAAGCTTAGTCATGATTAAATTTACGACATTCTTTTTCCAAATGACGAATTTGGGTTCTCCAATATCTTTTTCAGGATATTATTTCCACAAAAACATCTAGGAAACAGGCCTATTATCTTTCTATTCTAAGCACACACAAAAAATGGTCTCGAAATGAATTAATTGTCTCCCAAACGTTTTCTTAAATCGAATAGGTAAACTGGGAAAATGATAATGTCGGATAATTCTAAAATTTGCAATGATGATATAACAGAGATGTGAGCGACTGACCCAAATAACTCTGCCACCATTTGGTGATTCCGAGTCCTTTCTGCTCACAGCAGATTGCAATTCCTGGTACAAGGTAACAAGTGCTCCCTGACCAGCAGTCTCTAGAATACTGCAATTCCCAAGGGTCAACCCTTTAGGTAAACCTTTTTTCTTCACATATTCTTTTAGATTACAGACAATTGTCTCGGTTGGATTCTCTGAAACTCCATGAAATTTCTTAAACCCTGTCACATGAACCGTTACTGCTGGAGGCCCTTCTGACCCCATTTACCAAAAAGGCTCAGGTGAATCCAAGAATGTTAAAGCACAAATTTTTACCTGCATCAGAAAACCATCAATTTTAACTGCATCAGAAGACCATCACAGAACAAGAGAAGCACGATACGTAGGACCATGCAAAATATAGTATAACTGTTTATTGGTTACTGGAATGATCTACTCTAAGTACATATCTAATGACCCAAATGAAGCATTTGACAAGTAACACAACATTTGTTAATAATAATTTCATCACATAAGCCTACTGATAATCTTGTTGACAACTGATGAGCATTTTGCATGACGCACAAGTCTACTGTTGGTAAGAATCCGAACAAGATGAAGTGACTAAGAATCTGACAAAAAAAAATCCAACAATTTGGGGTGCATATGCAGTGTAATCCATGAGCTGAAACATATGCAAGGGAGAAATAAAGATCCTAATCAATAACCAGTCAAGAATAAAACCAACAAAAAAGTCTAATTAACTACAATCAGCAAGGTAACAATATGGATTAAACTCTTTGATGATCGCTATATTAAAATCCAAAAGCATGGATTCCTCAGTGTGAAACAGTCAAACCAATCAACAATCAAGACTGAAATAAAATAATGTACTAAAACCCTTTGTTAATCACTAAATAAAAAGCCAATAACACCAAAATATCAGTAGAGTAGAGTCAAACCCATACATAATCAAAACCAACACAAACCCAGATGGGGAAAAATCATAATGGAATAATTCCTTACAATCGCAAAATTAGAAGCCAATAACACCAAATTATCAGTTAAGTAAAGTCAAACACATAAGCAATCAAAACCAACACAAACCCACATGAGAAAAAAAAATCATAATGGAATAAATCCTTACGATCACTAAATTTAAAGCAAAAAACACCAAATTATCAGTCATGTTAACTAAAGCCCATCAACAGTCAAACTATAACACAACCCCAGATGAAATCAACCAGTGATAAACAAGTCAAAAGACTGATCAGCGACATAGGTGACTGAAAATCAAAAACCCAGAAATCTGCACACAAAATTAGGACCTGTAATCCCAATAATTCTAAAAACATGCACAGTTATTAATAACAAAGAAAAGAGCTTTTTCCCTAACCTGAATCGTCAATAAAGAAAAAAATGAAATGGTCCAACTACCATTCTTATCTGCACAATGTAAGACTTAAAAAAAGTGGCAGATGAGAGAGATTCTTTGTGTTTTAGATTGGGTTAATCGACTTTTTGGTTTTTTATTGTGCTTACTGATTTTTTTATTTTTACAAATTCATTACTATAAAAAAAACTTATAAAATAGTTATTATTTATAATTCCGTCCAATAAAATGAACGAAAGTGCTGGATAAATTAACGATTGACAGGTGTTAATAATGTGGCAAGTAATATAGATCGAATTAATTGATGTTTTAGTCGGTTAATTTTCATTTTGATTCTTACTTTTTTATTATATTCTCCTTATCGAAGTATTAAAAATATTATAAATCAGTGATTTTGTAATTTTATACTCCCTCCGTCCCATGATAAAAGTCTTTATTACTATTTTGAGTAGTCACATGTTAAATGTCATCTTTTCTTTAATAACCAAACTTTTACACATTTTTTCCTATTATACTCGTAGCATTAAATATCTCATACTTTTCTTATTTTAATTCTCTCTCTATATTTAATAAGTATAATTAGTTATGTGTTGAAAATATTTTGAATTGAAAAGTTAAAAAGTCACTCTCCCACCTACATTGAAAATAATTAATGACTTATTATTACGGGTAATTTTGTCATTTTATTTATCTTCTTAATATGCGTGAAAAATCCACCAGAACTTTTACCATGGGACGAAAAGAATAATATTTTGTAAATAAACTTGATCAATGTCCAAATGTTCCTTTAAACGAGCAAACCAATCTCCAAAACTACCTTTAGTTATCCGGTCACAAAGAAGTTCAAGAGGGCTCGCGAGTCACGAACCATGCTACTACCACTGTTGGGTAACCTAACAAAGTATGGAAAACAGACTCGGTATAAAAATTACACACAGGACATGAAGGATCCAACCCCATTTGACGCCGACGAAGAGCAGCCCGCACATGAAAAATCTAATTTTAAGAGGAACCTTTAAATTTCAAATCAATTTCCATAAAGAATTAAAAATCTGTGAAATTCTTCTCTTATTGAGATCATCACGTTTTCTTTGGACTGCTATGTTGTAAGACTCAAATTATTAATAAATAAAATTAAATTCTTCTATTTATTATTTAAAATAGTAAGGGTTAAATTGATTAATGAGGTTAGTTATGGGTAAAATGCGCAAATATTTTAAATAAGCAAGTGGTTATAAAATATTCATTGTTGTCTGAGAATATTCGTTTGGTCGTGAAATATTCTTCTTGTCGGAAAATATTCGTACGACGACGCAGTCTTTTATGGGTCCCATAACGGAAAGCGATTGGATGAAGAAAACGACAAGTATAAGTTATTTATAAATAACGGTGTAGTTGTTACCATTAATACTGTTGGAATACCCGGTTGTTAAAACATAGTAATACGCGTTGTTGCACAGTAACACACGGTATTTCACCAATTATTGATTCTTACGTAAGAAGGCACTACTCAATAATTGTTACAGTAATTACTGTTCAGTATTTTATTTTATTGATTCAATAATTGTTGCGTTGATATTTTATATTACTATTGTTTCAATAATTGTCACTACACAGTATTTTCTATTATCGGAGCAATAATTCATATTATCTGAATAATAATTATTACATTATTAGAGGTTTGGTTGTAACGACCCCAAAATAGGTCAATTCCATCCAACCCATTTTGAGTCGCCAAATACATGGTACAGATAACAACTACAACTTTATTACAACAATTGTCGTGCAAAATACAACAACACATATGCTATGAGTTTGGGTACAAATATATACCAACTGTGACTCATGTTCCAACCGTGGACATCACCTCACAATGACACCTTACATAAAGGTATAGTCAAAAACTGTTTTAAAAATTAGAATCTTTGGGAAGTGCTCAAGGAAACCCTCTTACATGGGAGGCCATGCTTCTAGGTTATGATAGACATCATATGGCCACAGAATTATCCTTGGTTGACCCAATAGACCCCAAAGAAAAATGAGAAGATTACTATCATATTCTTCTCAATGGCGAGTCTTCTCTTGACATATCATTATCTCCACTGTCTCTAATTGAGAATTATACTTCAACCAAACTCCAAGATCATATAGGTAGTGCTTGTAGATATACTCAACAAGTGGATGTGCACAACCATGTCTTATGATGACACGAGATTTCATGTCATTATACATCCTGTAAGATAGTGGCAAAACACCCTTCCAAGTTAAATTCACCTCATCCTCAATATCTATAGACCACCGTTCTATTCCCTTGTTATCTCTCGCTCGACCCAGCTACACTTTTATTACCTGAAAGGAATTGTGAAGCAAAAGGGTGAGCACAACTAGCTCAGTAAAGAATATCATGACTAAAGATAAATAAATTATCAATAGCCTTCAACAGTAATAAATCAGAGATTTAGAACATATGGTAGATGATAAAACTTTTCAACCATAGTTGCAGCGGAACGAGCAATCCATTAGAAGAGTCAAATAGACTATAAAGTCTATTATCTTCTCCACGTTAAAAGTCCACCAACAATGTTTTATCCCTGTAACATCAATCAATAGTTCCTTTCCACAATCATATGAATAATTCATAATCATAATTGTGATTCTAAATTTCGCATCCAAGACGAAGATAATTTTCATCACCTGTCTTTACCTGAAACATCAAAGATCATGGTTATACCAAATCACAGTTCCTGTTCATAATCATACTAATAAATTCATCTTTGCATCACGGGCCAAAGATATTCATCAACAGTTCATCTTTACACTACATGCCAAAGATATTCAACAACAAGTCATCTTTGCACTACGGGCCAAAGATATTCATCAACAACTCATCTTTGCACTACAGGCCAAAGATATTCCTCAATAGTTCATATTTGCACTACAGGCCAAATATATTATTATCTCAAAGAAATATATAATCATTTCAGAATTTATATAACCAATAATTATAACCATGTTGATCATTTCACCTTTGCACTTAAGCTAAAGATATTCAGTTATAAATTCAATGGTCATGATCATACCAGTCACAATTCAACTTTTCACTACTGGACAAAGAGAACCCTAGTCATGATCATACCAATAATCTACCCATCTTTACACTCAAGTCAAAGAGAAATATCATCATTAGGGTTATAAAAATGTTATATATGATAAAAAAATAATATGATCAACATATAGTTTTAATCTCAAAAGTAATATTCATAAATCAACTATAATTTGGTTAGAAAAAGAAACCAATTTTGTCATGAATATTAACTCGTGAATAGTAACCCATGAATAGTAACTCATGAATAGTAACTCGTGAATAGTAACTCGTGAATAGTAACTCATGAATAGTAACCCCAACATGAAAAGTTACAAATTTGATAAAAAGTTCAGATCAATACTTCGGCATAATGATATTGGAGAAAATAATATCATTTAAGAAGAAATAACATCCCTTACTATCCCTTACAATCCCTTACCTCAAAAGAGCAGTACTCCTGACTGGAATAACGCTGAACGAACTTGTACCATATAGCAACACTCAAGATATCAAAATACTCACAAGAATACACTCGATAATATAGAGAGAGAAATAGAGAGAAAATTTTAGTTTCTGGTGTGATTTTCAATTCTAACCTAAGCACCCTATTTATAGGAAATTGCTTAGAACACCAAAGCAGAAAATTTAATAAAATAATAATATAATTATAAATTTTCCTTAGCCCACCTTTGAAAATCTGGATTCAGCCATCAACATGTGCAAGTGGGGCCCACCAAAGTGTAAAAAACGTTTTTGTTAAGAAAAATAAATAAAACTTTCAAAAATCAATTATTTCGGAACTTCGGAACTTCAATAATTCATAATAAATAGCCCTTTTATCAGAAAATTCGAATCTCGCGAGTTTTTATAGGAAATTTAATTCTCTACAACTTTGCAGAAGAAAGTTTTTCCAAATTCTAAACAGAAATTGACCGAAATCCATAAACGGGCGATTTTACAGTCTATAATATATTTTCGGTCAAAAATTGTGTCCACCAACACACAAAACATGTGTTAAACATTTAATCCAACAAAAATACTCTTCTTCCTCATTTATTTATATATCTCACATTCAGTGTAAAAATATCACCATTAATATATTATTAAAATAATATATTTAAATGAATTATTTTATCAAAAAAAATAAAATATTAATTTTCAACAATTGTCACATTAAAATTTTTCTCCATCTATATCCACATAAAATCAATATTTTTCTCATCATATAAATCAATAATTATTCACAAATAATATTACAGAATCACAGTACTGGCAACCAGACCGTTCCCAGGAAAGAGGGGGCTTTCCAATAAGGATCTCTTCCTTACTGGCGCGCAATTAGATGACCAAACCTCTCCTTAGACAGAACTTTCTAGACATTACCAATAATGTTATCTAATAATATTATTCAGATAATATGAATTATTGCTCCGATAATAGAAAATACTGTGTAGTGACAATTATTAAAACAACAGTAATATAAAATATCAACGCAGTAATTATTGAATCAATAAAATAAAATACTGAACAGTAATTACTGTAACAATTATTGAGTAATGCATTCTTACGTAAAAATCAATAATTGGTACAATACCGTGAGCTACTGTGCAACAACGCGTATTACTGTGTTTTAACCACCGGGTATTCCAACAGTGTTAACGGTAACAATTACGCCGTTATTTATAAACAACTTACTCTTGTCGTTTTCTTCATCCAATCGCTTTCCGTTATGGGGCCCATAAAAGACTGCGCCGTCGTACGAATATTCTCCGACAGTAAGAATATTCCACGACCAAGCGAATATTCCCCGACAACAATGAATATTTTATAACCACTTGTGTATTTCGAAAAAAAAAATCATATATCACCCTTAACTTTAACATTTATCAATTTAACCATTTACTAAATAGTAATTATAAGAAAAATTGAATACTTTTATTTCATAAAATTCGGGGTCTTACAATCTCCCCTCCTTATGAAATTTCGTCCTCGAAATTTACGTACCTGGTATTTCAAAGAGTTGAGAATACCTTACTTCCATTTCAGATTCCATCTTTCATGTCATCATGATTTCTCCATTGCTCACCTACTGTATTTCAGATATCATTCTAGAATACAGCTTCAAAAACAAAGGTTAATTTAACAAATTAACATATCACATAATATCCCGATATTATGACTGACCAACAAATAAGCTTAGGTAGGATACACTAGCGAAGGATTTACTCGTATCTCCCCTCCTAGTCCTATTTTCCGATCTCCGCCAGAGATAATATCCCTAAGCTCTGATACCAAATGTGACTCTCATGGTGCTTCAACCACAGCACCTCACAATGGTACCTATCAGTTTGCCACCGCAGAACGGCGTCCCCTACAGAGAGTCTGGCTTCGGTGCATCCCCCATCAACAGGAAGTCACCAGCGAGAGGCTCGGGGCTCTTTACTTATAGCTCTGATACCAAAATGTAACGACCCCAAAATAGGTCAATTCCATCCAACCCATTTTGAGTCACCAAATACATGGTACAGATAACAACTACAACTTTATTACAACAATTGTCGTGCAAAATACAACAACACATATGCTATGAGTTTGGGTACAAATATATACCAACTGTGACTCATGTTCCAACCGTGGACATCACCTCACAATGACACCTTACATAAAGGTATAGTCAAAAACTGTTTTAAAAATTAGAATCTTTGGGAAGTGCTCAAGGAAACCCTCATACATGGGAGGCCATGCTTCTAGGTTATGATAGACATCATATGGCCACAAAATTATCCTTGGTTGACCCAATAGACCCCAAAGAAAAATGAGAAGATTACTATCATATTCTTCCCAATGGCGAGTCTTCTCTTGACATATCATTATCTCCACTGTCTCTAATTGAGAATTATACTTCAACCAAACTCCAAGATCATATAGGTAGTGCTTGTAGATATACTCAACAAGTGGATGTGCACAACCATGTCTTATGATGACACGAGATTTCATGTCATTATACATCCTGTAAGATAGTGGCAAAACACCCTTCCAAGTTAAATTCACCTCACCCTCAATATCTATAGACCACCGTTCTATTCCCTTGTTATCCCTCGCTCGACCCAGCTACACTTTTATTACCTGAAAGGAATTGTGAAGCAAAAGGGTGAGCACAACTAGCTCAGTAAAGAATATCATGACTAAAGATAAATAAATTATCAATAGCCTTCAACAGTAATAAATCAGAGATTTAGAACATATGGTAGATGATAAAACTTTTCAACCATAGTTGCAGCGGAACGAGCAATCCATTAGAAGAGTCAAATAGACTATAAAGTCTATTATCTTCTCCACGTTAAAAGTCCACCAACAATGTTTTATCCCTGTAACATCAATCAATAGTTCCTTTCCACAATCATATGAATAATTCATAATCATAATTGTGATTCTAAATTTCGCATCCAAGACGAAGATAATTTTCATCACCTGTCTTTACCTGAAACATCAAAGATCATGGTTATACCAAATCACAGTTCCTGTTCATAATCATACTAATAAATTCATCTTTGCATCACGGGCCAAAGATATTCATCAACAGTTCATCTTTACACTACATGCCAAAGATATTCAACAACAAGTCATCTTTGCACTACGGGCCAAAGATATTCATCAACAACTCATCTTTGCACTACAGGCCAAAGATATTCCTCAATAGTTCATATTTGCACTACAGGCCAAATATATTATTATCTCAAAGAAATATATAATCATTTCAGAATTTATATAACCAATAATTATAACCATGTTGATCATTTCACCTTTGCACTTAAGCTAAAGATATTCAGTTATAAATTCAATGGTCATGATCATACCAGTCACAATTCAACTTTTCACTACTGGACAAAGAGAACCCTAGTCATGATCATACCAATAATCTACCCATCTTTACACTCAAGTCAAAGAGAAATATCATCATTAGGGTTATAAAAATGTTATATATGATAAAAAAATAATATGATCAACATATAGTTTTAATCTCAAGAGTAATATTCATAAATCAACTATAATTTGGTTAGAAAAAGAAACCAATTTTGTCATGAATATTAACTCGTGAATAGTAACCCATGAATAGTAACTCATGAATAGTAACTCGTGAATAGTAACTCATGAATAGTAACTCATGAATAGTAACCCCAACATGAAAAGTTACAAATTTGATAAAAAGTTCAGATCAATACTTCGGCATAATGATATTGGAGAAAATAATATCATTTAAGAAGAAATAACATCCCTTACTATCCCTTACAATCCCTTACCTCAAAAGAGCAGTACTCCTGACTGGAATAACGCTGAACGAACTTGTACCGTAGCAACACTCAAGATATCAAAATACTCACAAGAATACACTCGATAATATAGAGAGAGAGAAATAGAGAGAAAACTTTAGTTTCTGGTGTGATTTTCAATTCTAACCTAAGCACCCTATTTATAGGAAATTGCTTAGAACACCAAAGCAGAAAATTTAATAAAATAATAATATAATTATAAATTTTCCTTAGCCCACCTTTGAAAATCTGGATTCAGCCATCAACATGTGCAAGTGGGGCCCACCAAAGTGTAAAAAACGTTTTTGTTAAGAAAAATAAATAAAACTTTCAAAAATCAATTATTTCGGAACTTCGGAACTTCAATAATTCATAATAAATAGCCCTTTTATCAGAAAATTCGAATCTCGCGAGTTTTTATAGGAAATTTAATTCTCTACAACTTTGCAGAAGAAAGTTTTTCCAAATTCTAAACAGAAATTGACCGAAATCCATAAACGGGCGATTTTAGAGTCTATAATATATTTTCGGTCAAAAATTGTGTCCACCAACACACAAAATATGTGTTAAACATTTAATCCAACAAAAATACTCTTCTTCCTCATTTATTTATATATCTCACATTCAGTGTAAAAATATCACCATTAATATATTATTAAAATAATATATTTAAATGAATTATTTTATCAAAAAAAATAAAATATTAATTTTCAACAATTGTCACATTAAAATTTTTCTCCATCTATATCCACATAAAATCAATATTTTTCTCATCATATAAATCAATAATTATTCACAAATAATATTACAGAATCACGGTACTGGCAACCAGACCGTTCCCAGGAAAGAGGGGGCTTTCCAATAAGGATCTCTTCCTTACTGGCGCGCAATTAGATGACCAAACCTCTCCTTAGACAGAACTTTCTAGACATTGCCAATAATGTTATCTAATAATATTATTCAGATAATATGAATTATTGCTCCGATAATAGAAAATACTGTGTAGTGACAATTATTAAAATAACAGTAATATAAAATATCAACGCAGTAATTATTGAATCAATAAAATAAAATACTGAACAGTAATTACTGTAACAATTATTGAGTAATGCATTCTTACGTAAAAATCAATAATTGGTGCAATACCGTGAGCTACTGTGCAACAACGCGTATTACTGTGTTTTAACCACCGGGTATTCCAACAGTATTAACGGTAACAATTACGCCGTTATTTATAAACAACTTACTCTTGTCGTTTTCTTCATCCAATCGCTTTCCGTTATGGGGCCCATAAAAGACTGCGCCGTCGTACGAATATTCTCCGACAGTAAGAATATTCCACGACCAAGCGAATATTCCCCGATAACAATGAATATTTTATAACCACTTGTGTATTTCGAAAAAAAAAATCATATATCACCCTTAACTTTAACATTTATCAATTTAACCATTTACTAAATAGTAATTATAAGAAAAATTGAATACTTTTATTTCATAAAATTCGGGGTCTTACAATCTCCCCTCCTTATGAAATTTCGTCCTCGAAATTTACGTACCTGGTATTTCAAAGAGTTGAGAATACCTTACTTCCATTTCAGATTCCATCTTTCATGTCATCATGATTTCTCCATTGCTCACCTACTGTATTTCAGATATCATTCTAGAATACAGCTTCAAAAACAAAGGTTAATTTAACAAATTAACATATCACATAATATCCCGATATTATGACTGACCAACAAATAAGCTTAGGTAGGATACACTAACGAAGGATTTACTCGTATCTCCCCTCCTAGTCCTATTTCCCGATCTCCGCCAGAGATAATATCCCTAAGCTCTGATACCAAATGGGACTCTCATGGTGCTTCAACCACAACACCTCACAATGGTACCTATCAGTTTGCCACCGCAGAACGGCGTCCCCTACAGAGAGTCTGGCTTCGGTGCATCCCCCATCAACAGGAAGTCACCAGCGAGAGGCTCGGGGCTCTTTACTTATAGCTCTGATACCAAAATGTAACGACCCCAAAATAGGTCAATTCCATCCAACCCATTTTGAGTCACCAAATACATGGTACAGATAACAACTACAACTTTATTACAACAATTGTCGTGCAAAATACAACAACACATATGCTATGAGTTTGGGTACAAATATATACCAACTGTGACTCATGTTCCAACCGTGGACATCACCTCACAATGACACCTTACATAAAGGTATAGTCAAAAACTGTTTTAAAAATTAGAATCTTTGGGAAGTGCTCAAGGAAACCCTCATACATGGGAGGCCATGCTTCTAGGTTATGATAGACATCATATGGCCACAAAATTATCCTTGGTTGACCCAATAGACCCCAAAGAAAAATGAGAAGATTACTATCATATTCTTCCCAATGGCGAGTCTTCTCTTGACATATCATTATCTCCACTGTCTCTAATTGAGAATTATACTTCAACCAAACTCCAAGATCATATAGGTAGTGCTTGTAGATATACTCAACAAGTGGATGTGCACAACCATGTCTTATGATGACACGAGATTTCATGTCATTATACATCCTGTAAGATAGTGGCAAAACACCCTTCCAAGTTAAATTCACCTCACCCTCAATATCTATAGACCACCGTTCTATTCCCTTGTTATCCCTCGCTCGACCCAGCTACACTTTTATTACCTGAAAGGAATTGTGAAGCAAAAGGGTGAGCACAACTAGCTCAGTAAAGAATATCATGACTAAAGATAAATAAATTATCAATAGCCTTCAACAGTAATAAATCAGAGATTTAGAACATATGGTAGATGATAAAACTTTTCAACCATAGTTGCAGCGGAACGAGCAATCCATTAGAAGAGTCAAATAGACTATAAAGTCTATTATCTTCTCCACGTTAAAAGTCCACCAACAATGTTTTATCCCTGTAACATCAATCAATAGTTCCTTTCCACAATCATATGAATAATTCATAATCATAATTGTGATTCTAAATTTCGCATCCAAGACGAAGATAATTTTCATCACCTGTCTTTACCTGAAACATCAAAGATCATGGTTATACCAAATCACAGTTCCTGTTCATAATCATACTAATAAATTCATCTTTGCATCATGGGCCAAAGATATTCATCAACAGTTCATCTTTACACTACATGCCAAAGATATTCAACAACAAGTCATCTTTGCACTACGGGCCAAAGATATTCATCAACAACTCATCTTTGCACTACAGGCCAAAGATATTCCTCAATAGTTCATATTTGCACTACAGGCCAAATATATTATTATCTCAAAGAAATATATAATCATTTCAGAATTTATATAACCAATAATTATAACCATGTTGATCATTTCACCTTTGCACTTAAGCTAAAGATATTCAGTTATAAATTCAATGGTCATGATCATACCAGTCACAATTCAACTTTTCACTACTGGACAAAGAGAACCCTAGTCATGATCATACCAATAATCTACCCATCTTTACACTCAAGTCAAAGAGAAATATCATCATTAGGGTTATAAAAATGTTATATATGATAAAAAAATAATATGATCAACATATAGTTTTAATCTCAAGAGTAATATTCATAAATCAACTATAATTTGGTTAGAAAAAGAAACCAATTTTGTCATGAATATTAACTCGTGAATAGTAATCCATGAATAGTAACTCATGAATAGTAACTCGTGAATAGTAACTCGTGAATAGTAACTCATGAATAGTAACCCCAACATGAAAAGTTACAAATTTGATAAAAAGTTCAGATCAATACTTCGGCATAATGATATTGGAGAAAATAATATCATTTAAGAAGAAATAACATCCCTTACTATCCGTTACAAACCCTTACCTCAAAAGAGCAGTACTCCTGACTGGAATAACGCTGAACGAACTTGCACCGTATAGCAACACTCAAGATATCAAAATACTCACAAGAATACACACGATAATATAGAGAGAGAAATAGAGAGAAAACTTTAGTTTCTGGTGTGATTTTCAATTCTAACCTAAGCACCCTATTTATAGGAAATTGCTTAGAACACCAAAGCAGAAAATTTAATAAAATAATAATATAATTATAAATTTTCCTTAGCCCACCTTTGAAAATCTGGATTCAGCCATCAACATGTGCAAGTGGGGCCCACCAAAGTGTAAAAAACGTTTTTGTTAAGAAAAATAAATAAAACTTCCAAAAATCAATTATTTCGGAACTTCAATAATTCATAATAAATAGCTCTTTTATCAGAAAATTCGAATCTCGCGAGTTTTTATAGGAAATTTAATTCTCTACAAATTTGTAGAAGAAAGTTTTTCCAAATTCCAAACAGAAATTGACCGAAATCCATAAACGGGCGATTTTACAGTCTATAATATATTTTCGGTCAAAAATTGTGTCCACCAACACACAAAACATGTGTTAAACATTTAATCCAACAAAAATACTCTTCTTCCTCATTTATTTATATATCTCACATTCAGTGTAAAAATATCACCATTAATATATTATTAAAATAATATATTTAAATAAATTATTTTATCAAAAAAATAAAATATTAATTTTTAACAATTGTCACATTAAAATTTTTCTCCATCTATATCCACATAAAATCAATATTTTTCTCATCATATAAATCAATAATTATTCACAAATAATATTACAGAATCACAGTACTGGCAACCAGACCGTTCCCAGGAAAGAGGGGGCTTTCCAATAAGGATCTCTTCCTTACTGGCGCGCAATTAGATGACCAAACCTCTCCTTAGACAGAACTTTCTAGACATTGCCAATAATGTTATCTAATAATATTATTCAGATAATATGAATTATTGCTCCGATAATAGAAAATACTGTGTAGTGACAATTATTAAAACAACAGTAATATAAAATATCAACGCAGTAATTATTGAATCAATAAAATAAAATACTGAACAGTAATTACTGTAACAATTATTGAGTAATGCATTCTTACGTAAAAATCAATAATTGGTGCAATACCGTGAGCTACTGTGCAACAACGCGTATTACTGTGTTTTAACCACCGGGTATTCCAACAGTGTTAACGGTAATAACTACGCCGTAATTTATAAACAACTTACTCTTGTCGTTTTCTTCATCCAATCGCTTTCCGTTATGGGGCCCATAAAAGACTGCGCCGTCGTACGAATATTCTCCGACAGTAAGAATATTCCACGACCAAGCGAATATTCCCCGATAACAATGAATATTTTATAACCACTTGTGTATTTCGAAAAAAAAAATCATATATCACCCTTAACTTTAACATTTATCAATTTAACCATTTACTAAATAGTAATTATAAGAAAAATTGAATACTTTTATTTCATAAAATTCGGGGTCTTACATTGGTCACCTAATTGCGCGCCAGTAAGGAGAAATCCTTATTGAAAAGCCCCCTCTTTCCTAGGAACTGCCTGGTTGTCAGTATTGTGATTCTGTAATATTATTTATGAATAATTAATTATTAATTTATATGATAGGAAAAATATTTATTTTATGTGGATATAGATAGAGAAAATTTTTAAAGTGACAATTGTTGAAAATCGATATATTATTTTTTCTGATAAAATAATATTTTATTATATTATTATAATATAATAATGATGATATTTTTACAATGAATGTGGGATATATGAGTATATGAGAAGAAAGAGTATTTTTATTACATTAAATAATTAACACATATTTTATGTGTCGGTGGACCCCATTTCTTGACTGAAATTTTATTATAACCTGTAAAATCGCCTGTTTGTGAATTTCGGTCAATTTCTGTTTGGAATTTAAAAAAAATTTCTTCTGCAAAGTTGTCGAGAATGGAATTTCCTATGAATAAAAAATGAGGTTTGAATTTTTCTGATAAAATAGTTATTTATTATGAATTATTGAAACTCTGAAGTTCCGAAATAATTGATTTTTAGAAGTTTTAATTATTTTTAATATGAAAAACGTTTTTGGTCATTATTGTGGGTCTTGCATGTGATGTAAATGGCTGAATTCAGATCTAAGAAAGTGGGCGTAAGAAATTTAATTATATATATTAATATTATATTAAATTTTCTGCTTTGGTGTTCTAAGCATTTTCCTATAAATAGGGTGCTTAGGTTAGAATTGAAAATCACACCAGAAACTAAAATTTTTTCTCTCTTTCTCTCTCTATATATTGAGCGTATTCTTGTGAGTATTTTGATACTTTGAGTGTTGTAATACGGTGCAAGTTCCCTTCAGCACTATATTCAGTATTCCAGCCAGAAGTACTATTCTTTCAAGGTAAAGGATACTATTTTTTTATATAAATGATATTATTTCTTCCAATATCATTATGTCGAAATATTGATTTGAATTTTTATTAAATTTGAAATTTTTTGTGTCGGGGTTACTATTCACGTATACGGTACTATTCACGCATACGACACTATTCACGAATACGACACTATTCACAGAAAAATTAAATTTTTGCTTTTCGTCCAAAATATCTATTATGGATACTAGCTTTGATTGTATCCATGTTTTGATCATTCTTGAATTTTACTCCACTTGATTACTTATGAGGTATTTTTGGACATGGATAAACCGAAATACGAATCCTTAATATTTGTTATTTTGTTTCACTGAATTCGTTTTCTTTAAAATATTTTTCATCATCCTCAGTCCTAAATGATGATATAACTGAATATCTTTGTCCTGTAGTGCAAAGATTAATGATTTTATGATGAATATCTTTGGCCGTAGTGCAAAGATGAACAGGTGTTGAGATGAACATGACCAACTGATGAATATTTTTGGCCTTTAGTGCAAAGATGAATATTTGATTCAAGATGTTTATTGATTGATGTTACAGGGATAAGATATTGATGATGAACTTTTAAATTCATAGATGATAGTAGATTTCATCCTCTACTTAATTCTTCTAATGAATTATTATTTCCTCTGCGAATATTGATTTAGAGCTTGTTGTCTATTGTATTCTATTAAATTTTTTTCCCTGTTGAAGACTAACGATAATTTGTTCTAGATTATCTTAGTCATAATATTCTTTACTGGGCTAGTTGAGCTCACCCTTTTTCCTTTCTGTTCTATTTTTCTTCTCAGGAGGCGAGAATGTAGCGAGTACTAGTCGTGGTATAGAATGATGGTTCTAGAAAGTTGTTTAGTAGTCCTCACCTTTTTTATAAAATAATGTATCAATAATTGTAATGAGGACTTATTTGAGTGTGGATATTGTCTAGAAGACAATATTTGTATTTAAACTCACAGTTTTTATGTTGTATTAATAAAGTTGTAGTTATTTCTGTACCATGTTATTGACAACTCAGAATGGGTGATGTATACCTATTTTGGGGGCGTCACAGTTGGTATCAGAGCATAGGGATATGATCTCTGGCGGAGATCGGAGAATAGAACTAGGAGGGGAGAGACGAGTAAATCTTTCGCTAGTGTGTCCTACCTAAGCTTATTTGTTGGTCGGTCATAATATAGGGGTATTATGTGATTTGTTAATTTGTTTAATTAACCCTTATTTTATGGCAATATTTAAGAATGTCAACTGAGAATGTTAACAGTGGAGTAAATAAAACCGTGGAGACACTTGTTGATACAATCCTGATCAGCAAGTTATTCACATATTACATGCAAAGGAAATAAGCAAGTTTTACGCGGCAAAAGATCCTAACATGGCAAGGAGTTTGGGATTTTAGGAAAAAGATTTTTGTTTCCTAAAATATTAGGCAGATTCTATTAGCCTAATTTTTAGGGATTTATTTTCCAAATACTTATCAAATTCTATTATAATTAGGATTTCTTTTCCGTTTAGATTTACTTTCTAAATAAGGTTTTTATTGTTTTATAGAAATAGGAATTTCTTTTCCAAATTGATTTCTACTCCCATGTAGAAATTTGGGTTATGATTTGTAATTCCTATTAGGATTAGAATAATTTGTTCCTATTGTTTTTAGGATTGTTTTGAGTAGTATAAATAGAGGTCCAAGTTGATGTAAACAATATACATTATTCATTATTCAATATATTTATGAGGTTATTCTCTACTTTTGGTTCTTTGAAGAATTCTTAAGTATTTTTCTTAGTTATTTCTTTGAGATTCAATTTGACTTATCATACAATAATTCATAGTTGTGTGTGGCGTCTTCTACCGTATCAATCGTCGATTGTACCGAGATTACCGCTTCAATATAAGCGAGGGGTCAAGGTGTCGTTGGTGTCCATTCAACGCAGAATTCCGAACGCGAGCAATTATACCAAGATTACCGTCTACATATAGGCGAGGGATTAAGGTGTTGCAAGCAATTCTCCCAACAACTGTGCTAGAAACGATCCGGGCGACGACCACCTCACGCAAGCGTGCCGTGGAGTCTATCATTTGGTATCAGAGCTAAGCCTTTCTAGCGAGTTACTTATCTTTAATTTTCTGTTGAAATATATATTGTAAAAAAAAAAGTACAAAAAAAAAGAAAGAATTCATATTCTATTTTCATTGTGCTAACCAAACTTGTAGCACACCATCAAATCATCAAATTCCAACAAAGATTTCATACCGTTCCATCATCATCAATTCTGAAACGGAGCTACAATTTACAAATCTGAAGCATACAAGAGGAGTACAAGGCAATCAATCGGTGATTTTGTGGTATTCTGATAGTTACACCATCTATATTTTTGTTTCGTGATAAGTAATTTTGAATTGATTAGTAAAACCACGAATTTTACTAGGGGAATTCAAAAAGAACCTAATAGAGAGAATATTGAGGTAAAATGCTTAGTGGTGAGATTAATCGAGGGTAAAAGCCAATTTATTGAGAGTATACACGAGTGAATCATTGATTCGAGCAAAAACACGTAAGGGAGTGTGTGAGGAAAATTTTTATCTACTAACCCTTGTTTTGCAGTAAATATGTTGGGCTATGAGGAGTCATTGGAAAGAAGACCCAGAGTTCGTATGAAATCTGGCGTGGATGAGTGGTGGAAATCATGGGAGGAGAATTATGAGAGGCATCATAATTATCATGGACGTGGGGAGCAGCCTCGTAAACCTATGGAGCATAGGAGGGATCATTTATTGTCTAGGGAAATAAAAGTTGAAGAAGATCATGCAATTCTTGGAGAGTCATGGGAGACTAGAAAAGCTACAAGTGTGCAAGCTAATGAGGAAGAAACAATGCAACAAAAGAATATGTTTTATACTAGGTTTCTAGTACAAGAAAAGGTATGCATTGTAAAAATTGATTGCGATATTGGTACTAACATTGCTAGCACTACAATGGTGGAAAAACTAGGGTTGTCAACAGTTGCACATCCTCGGCCTTACAAGATGCAAGGGATCGTCGATTGTGAGGAGGTAATGGTGACTAGACGAGTGTCAGTTTCTTTTCGCATTGACAGATATGAAGATGAAATATTATGCGATGTAGTTCCAATTCATACTTGTCATTTGTTACTTGGGAGGCCATGGCGACACAACAGGCGCGCTAAGCATAACAGTTGTACTAATAAGTATTCATTGGTACACAATCGAATAAGAGTCAACCTTTGTCCTATGACGTCCGAGCAAGTTCGTGACGATCTAATGTATTTACAAAGGGATCGACAAAAAGAAATTGTTCAAAAGATTGATAATGTAAAAGAAAAAATTGAAAAGAGTGAGAATGAAAAGAAAAGAGAGATTGAGAAAAAAGAGAATGAAAAGAGTGAGCTTGAAAATAAACGAGAGAAAAATAAACGAGAGGGTGAGCATAAAGAAGAGAGAGAAGAAATATGTGACTATGAAAAAGAGAGTGAGTTGAAAAGTGAGTTATATTTTGAAAAGCCAATGACTGTACATTCGTACAAGACGGCGCTTTTGATTACTAACACTAATGGTTCTTCTTTGTCTAGTTCTGTTTTGTCTCTTGTACAGGTTGTTGATGAAATACCCCGTGCTATCATTCCATACCGATCAGCTGATAGTATTTTCGAGGAGACGACGGAGTTACCAAGGCAGGTTGGAGAATTGGTGAATCGTGAGAGAAGACATGAGTTCATATGATGATTATGAGATTATAGTACCTAAGGAGGAGGGGACAACGAGTTTGTTCGTCGATTTTGAATTGGTAAACAAGTATCGTTATTCTTTTTCTTGTTTGGATAATATGCTTGATAGATTACCAAGTATTTGTGTTTTATCTACACTTGAAGGTGCTCATGTGATGACAATACCTAATCAAATTAGTGTGCATGACTGTGATAAATGGGAAATCGTTTTAACATGTGAGTTGTTTAGATGGATAGTTATTTCTGTTAGATTAACTGATGCATCTAGTGTTTTCATGAGTTATTTAAAACATGTTTTGCATGCTTCCATTGAATTTGTTGTTTGCTATTTTGATGGTAGAATCGTCTTTATCATAAACTATGAGGAATATTTGATTTTTGTTGAGTTAGTTTATGATCATGATATATATTCTTATTTTCGATATTATTATTTGCATGAAATTCATTCTAGGTTTTCTTATCCATATGTTGAGTTAGGTTTTCATGCTAGTCAATCTTTACACGAGTTGTCGTTAGTTGACAATGGTAGTTATCATGTTTGTCCGTTCGAGCAATCTTTATTGCATGATTTGCTATCATATGGTTTTGATTCAACAAGTGTTTATCATCAAGATCGTTTGAGGGATGAGTTATTTGCATGTTTAGTTAGTTCACTTGGATTAGCTAAGGCATTGCATACTTCCACGGAATTGTTGAATTATATTTTACATTCTTTTATGAGAAAAATTGTTCTCTGTTTTGATGATATTCCGATTTTTGTCAATAATTTGCAAAATTCTATAGCATGTGTTGAGTTTGTTTGTCATAATAAGTATGCTATTGAGTTTTTATCTTGTGAAGTTGGTTGTGACCTTTTTAATCCGTTGATAACATTATTTGTTCTTTATTGTGTTAATTTCAATGAAAAGAGAAAGGTTGGTTGTGTTTTGCAGATTCGTGATAGGATCATATTCATCGAGGGAAACATGGATCGTGCAATTCAATTCGATCAATGCATTGAGAGTCTACAGGGGAGTGTTTTGAATATTGTTTTAGAAGACTATGCATATGATTTTGGTTTATTTAATTTCTTTGTGATTAGACAAAAGGAACTTATTGATTTGTTTTGTTTTGTGTTTAATACAGGAATTCAAGAGACTTTGCGTGAGAAGCATTACGAATTTCAAATATTGATATTTGACCCAGGTGCATTGACGAATGTGTTTCTTTGAAGTATTGAGATCATTATATTGACTTTTGATCCGGGGATTCGTCACTGGGAGAATCTACCACATAAAGAGTTTTGCGTGATGATTTTTGATCCAGGAGGATATAAGACTTTTCATATTCTTTCTTACTTTGCATTCATGATTATTTTAGTGGTTAGTAGATTAGTTTATATAATTAGTGTTGTGGGAGTAATTGGTCTACAAATTATCAATTTGAGAGAAAAGTCATACATTGCTATGTTCTTGGTGGGAGTTGGAGTTTTTGTTGCTTATACATGTCATTTGCAAGTTGAGTTTTGGCATTATGTTTGGTTTGATGCTACTAACTTAGTTTGTTTTTATGTAGGAGCAATTTTGTGGTTGAATCATTTTCGAGAGGACGATGTGCCAGATTTGAGGACAAATCCTTTTGAAGAGGAGGGGAATGATACAATCCTGATCAGCAAGTTATTCACATATTACATGCAAAGGAAATAAGCAAGTTTCACGCGGCAAAAGATCCTAACATGGCAAGGAGTTTGGGATTTTAGGAAAAAGATTTTTGTTTCCTAAAATATTAGGCAGATTCTATTAGCCTAATTTTTAGGGATTTATTTTCCAAATACTTATCAAATTCTATTATAATTAGGATTTCTTTTCCGTTTAGATTTACTTTCTAAATAAGGTTTTTATTGTTTTATAGAAATAGGAATTTCTTTTCCAAATTGATTTCTACTCCCATGTAGAAATTTGGGTTATGATTTGTAATTCCTATTAGGATTAGAATAATTTGTTCCTATTGTTTTTAGGATTGTTTTGAGTAGTATAAATAGAGGTCCAAGTTGATGTAAACAATATACATTATTCATTATTCAATATATTTGTGAGGTTATTCTCTACTTTTGGTTCTTTGAAGAATTCTTAAGTATTTTTCTTAGTTATTTCTTTGAGATTCAATTTGACTTATCATACAACAATTCATAGTTGTGTGTGGCGTCTTCTACCTCATCAATCGTCGATTGTACCGAGATTACCGCTTCAATATAAGCGAGGGGTCAAGGTGTCGTTGGTGTCCATTCAACGCAGAATTCCGAACGCGAGCAATTATACCAAGATTACCGTCTACATATAGGCGAGGGGTTAAGGTGTTGCAAGCAATTCTCCCAACAACTGTGCTATAAACGATCCGGGCGACGACCACCTCACGCAAGCGTGCCGTGGAGTCTATCACCTGTACTCGCCAACAAGGAAAACGTGCAACAGGCTGACAATGTTCCTCCTGTGAACAACACCACTGAGCAGATGATGAACGATGGGATGTTTAGAAGCTTTTTACAGTTCATGCAAAATCAGACCAGGGAGACTCGTGTTAAAAATACAGGAGGAAATGATAGCAATTCACGGTTTGTCACAGCCAAGCAGTTCAAGGAGTTGGGACCACCAGAATTCTAGGGAAAGCCGGATCCGATTAAGGCAGAGACGTGGGTCAAACAAATTACCAAGATATTCGATGTCTTGGGATGCACGGAAGAACAGAAGGTTCTATTCGCCTCCTTTATGTTCCGTAATGAGGCAGATTACTGGTGGGAATCTGTAAAGCGTACTCATCCAGCTGCACTTAGCATGTCTTGGGAAACGTTTCAAAAACTGTTCAATGATAAATACTTTTCTGAAAGTATTCGTCATATGAAGGAGGTAGAGTTTATTAGACTGGAGCAGAATAACATGACGGTGTCCCAGTACAGGGCGAAGTTTGCAGAATTGTCCAGGTTTGTACCTCATTTGGTGGAGAATGAGGAACGTATGACGCGGATGTTTCTGAGAGGTTTGAAACCCGGCATACGTTAATATCTTATTTCACATAAATTTTCTCTCTATTCAGATGTTGTCAACAGGGCTCAATTATTAGAGCGAGATAACGAGTACGGTCAACCGAGGGACCACAACTAGGATCATACCGGTGATAGCAGTCATCAGAATAACGATAACCAGCGGAGAAAGAAGAATACGAACAAGAGCGACAACCACTCTGGTGGTAATCATGGCCATGAGATTAGAAGAAGCGAGTCGGGGGGAGATTTAAAAAAAAGGAGATTCAACAATGACAATGCGAAGACGTCAGCACCAACTGGTTCCAAGGGAGGAGAACGACCACCGGTCATATGCTATAAATGCGGGAAAGAAGGACATATCAGTCCAAACTGTCCACAACAGTTCAAGTTATGCTATAATTGTGGAAAGGAAAGACATATCGCTCGAGATTGTATGGTAGCAAAACTAAGTTCAGCGAAGACGGTGACTCAAAAGGCTGTCCCAGAAAAGTCAAAGTCAACGGTTCCTGGAAGAGCGTTTGTCGTGATTGGTCAAAATACGAGGAACCCAAACGAGGTGATCACGGGTAAGCTAATCATAAATTCTTGTGAAGTTTATACCTTACTAGATACCGGTGCTACCCATTCATTTATTTCTCCTGCTTGTGCTCAACGTTTAAACTTGACTCCGGAGAAATTAGACTTTGATTTATCTGTGGAGACTCCGTTAGGAGAAACTTTCATCACATCCACTATTTATAAATCTTGTTTGATCCAAGTTGGCACCATCTCCTTACCTGTTGACCTTATCTCTTTAAAGATACTTGCATTTGACGTGATTTTAGGGATTGATTGGTTAACTACTCATCATGCCAAAATTAATTTTTTTCGTAAGGTGGTTAGTTTTCATATTCCTAAACAACCTGTTGTTCGAATTCAAGCAACTAAACCATTAAAATCAATCATTGTTATATCAAGCCATAAAGCTATTCGTTTATTAAAAAATGGATGTCAAGCTTTCTTAGCCCATGTTATAGATTTGAATAAAGCACGTCAGATTTGAATAATATTCCTGTTGTTAGTAACTTTCCTGACGTATTTTCTGAAGAACTTTCTGGTCTACCCCCGGAACGTGAAGTTGAATTCTTTATTGATCTTGAACCTGGTACAAAGCCCATTTCTAAAACCCCATATCGAATGGCTCCTATTGAACTTCAGGAGTTAAATGTCCAACTACAGGAGTTGTTGGACATCGGTTTCATTCGTCCTACTACATCTCCTTGGGGTGCTCCTGTTTTATTCGTAAAGAAGAAAGACGGGAGTATGCGACTTTGTATCGACTATCGGGAATTAAACCATGTCACTATCAAGAATAGGTATCCGCTACCTTGTATTGATGACCTATTTGACCAGTTACAAGGAGCACAATTCTTTTCAAAAATCGATCTTCGTTTTGGATATCATCAGCTGAAGATTAGAACTGAGGATATTCCAAATATTGCCTTTAGAACTCGGTACGAGCATTATGAATTCTTTGTCATGTCTTTTGGATTGACTAATGCTCCTGCGGCTTTCATGGATATGATGAACCGAGTATTTAAGGAATATTTGGATCAGTTCGTTGTTGTTTTTATTGATGACATCCTCATATATTCCAAAAGCCGTGAAGATCATGAGCATCATTTGAAGCTGGTACTCCAAAGACTTCGTGAAAACAAGCTATATGCCAAGTTGAAGAAATGCGAGTTCTGTCTTTAGGAAGTAGCATTCCTTGGGCACGTGGTGTCAAAACATGGAGTATCTGTTGATCCGACGAAGATTGAAGCAATACAAAGTTGGGAGCAACCGAATTTGGTGACCGAAGTACGTAGCTTTCTGGGCTTAGCTGGTTATTATCGGAGGTGGAAGGGTTTTCTCGAATTGCTACTCCGTTAACTCATCTGACTCGGAAAGATATCAAATTCATATGGAGCGAGGAATGCGAGAAGAGTTTCCATGAGCTCGAGAGGAGACTCATTTCGGCACTTGTTCTGACAATACCATCTGATACGGATGGATTTGTTATCTACAGCGATGCTTCAAGCAAAGGGCTAGGATGTGTTCTCATGCAACGTGGAAAAGTTATAACCTATGCCTCGTGACAACTTAAAGAGTATGAGAGGAATTATCCTACTCATGATCTAGAGTTGGCAGCAGTCGTTTTCGTGCTAAAGATCTGGAGGCACTATCTATATGGAGAGAAAGTGGAGATATATTCAGATCATAAAAGCCTCAAATATTTCTTCACTCAAAAAGAACTCAACATGCGGCAACGACGTTGGCTCGAGGTGTTGAAAGACTACGACCATACCATTCAATACCATCCTGGAAAAACGAACATGGTAGCTGACGCATTGAGCAGAAGATCATACGCGGGAACGAGTGCGATGTTGTCAACACAAAGGCCCATTTTATGTGATTTACAAAAGATGAAGATAGAATTCAAGACTCCAGAGACCCATGCAATGATGTCAAGTATACGTATAGAACCAACTTTAATCGAAAAAGTTAAAGTTGCTCAAGTCACAGACCCGGAGCTGATGCGTATTAAGAAGAAAGTACAAGAAGGTGTTATTCCAGAGGTAATAATCGATGAAGAAGGAATACTTCAAGTCCACTCCAGACTTTGTGTTCTTAACGATTCTGATTTGAAGTACAAGATCATGATGGAGGCACACAATACACCATTTGTAATCCATCCTGGAAGTACCAAAATGTATCGTGATCTTCGACATACATTTTGGTGGAACAATATGAAGAGAGAGATTGCAAAGTTTATCTTGAGGTGTTTAACTTGTCAACGTGTAAAGGCGGAGCATCAAGTGCCTAAGGGTCCATTGCAACCACTTGAGATTCTGAAATGGAAGTGGGAACACATTACCATGGATTTTGTTACTGGTCTTCCCACGGTTTCTCAAGGCATAAATGCTATTTGAGTTATTGTTGATAGATTAACCAAGTCTGTTCATTTCTTGCCGATACGGGAGACTTATTCCCTTAAACGTCTAGCTCGTATGTATGTAAGTGAGATTGTGAGATTGCATGGCATGCCAGTATCCATAGTTTCGGATCGTGACCCAAGATTCACTTCAAGATTTTGGGTTAGCTTGTAAAAAGCTATGGGCACGGATTTACGATTCAGTTCGGCATACCATCCTCAAACGGGCAATCAGAGAGGACTATTCCAATTCTTGAAGATCTATTAAGACTTTGTGTTCTAAATTTCAAAGGGAGTTGGGATAAGTACCTATCATTGATGAAATTCTCTTACAATAACAGTTATCAGGCAAGTATAGGTGTGGCTCCATTTGAAGCATTATATGGACGAAAGTGTCGCTCTCCAATATGTTGAGATGAGGTGGGAGAAGCAACATTGTTGGGACCTGAGTTGGTACGTATGACTACGAAAAAGATCCAAATGATTCGACAACGTATACAAACGGCACATGATCGACAAAAGAGTTATGCGGATCTTCATCGAAAGGACGTGGAATTTAGTATTGGGGATCATGTATTGTTGCGAGTTGCTCCATGGAAAGGAGTTACATGATTTAGGAAGAGAGGAAAGCTCAATCCACAATTTATAGGTCCATTTCAGATTCTTGACCGAGTAGGAAATGTGGCCTATAGACTTGCGTTACCTCAAAGTATGTCTCGTGTTCATAATATTTTTCATATATCTGTACCACGTAAATATGTGAAAGACCCAAACCACGTTATTGAGTTAGAACCGGACGAGATAGCCGAAGACTTAACGTACAAAAAGGTACCTGTCAAGATCTTGGATAGGAAAAAGCATGTCCTACGCCCAAAGGTCATACCACATGTAAAAGTTTTGTGGAGGAACCATGTGACGCCCCCAAAATAGGTATACATCACCCATTCTGAGTCGCCAAATACATGGTACAGAAACAAATACAACTTCATAATAATAATTGTAATGCAAAATACGACAACACAAATACTGTGAGTTTAAATACAAATATTGTCTTCTAAACAATATCCACACTCAAATAAGTCCTCATTACAATTATTGAAACACTATTTTATAAAATAGTGAGGACTGCTAACACTACTGACTGGAAACATCACTCCACACCCCGATTAGTTCTCGCTATATTCTCGCCTCTTGAGAAAAATGGAACAAAAAGGAAAAGGGTGAGCTCAACTAGCCCGGTAAAGAATATTATGACTAAGATAATATACAACAAATTATCGTTAGTCTTCAACAGGAAAAAATCTGATAAAATATAATAGACAACAAGTTTTAGATCAACAACTGCAGCGGAAACAGCAAACCATTAGAAGAGTCAAGTAGAGAAAGAATTCTACTATCTTCTAAGATTTAAAAGTTCATCATCAATATTTTATCCCTGTAACATTAATCAATATACATCTTGAATCAAATATTCATCTTTGCACTACAGGCCAAAGATATTCATTTGTAACACCAGTCGGTCATGTTCATTTCAACACCTGTTCATCTTTGCACTACGGGCCAAAGATATTCATCAGTTAATCATTTATCTTTGCACTACAGACCAAAGATATTCAATAATATCATCATTTAGGACTGAGGATGATGAAAAATATTTTAAAGGAAACGAATTCAGTGAGAGACAGAAGGACAAATATTAGGGATCCATATTACAGTTTATCCAAGTGCAATAATATTTCATAACCACCAATTTTGAAGTAGAATTCAACAATAAAGATCAAAACATGGATACAATCAAGGATAGTAACCATAATAGACATCTTGAACAAAAAGAAAAAATTTCATTTTTCGATGAATAGTGTCGTATTCGTGAATAGTGCCGTATACGTGAATAGTGTCGTATACGTGAATAGTAACCCCGACACAAAAAGTTTCAAATTTGATAAAAAGTTCATATCAATATTTCAGCATAATGATATTTGTGACGCCCCCAGAATAGGTATACAACACCCATTCTGAGTCGCCAAATACATGGTACAGAAAGCAAACTACAACTTCAATAATACAATTGTCGTGCAAAATACGACAACACATACTGTGAGTTTAAATACAAATATTGTCTTCTAGACAATATCCACACTCAAATAAATCCTCATTACAATTATTCAAACACTATTTTACAGAAATAGTGAGGACTGCTAATACATCTTTCTAGAACCATTACTCCATACCCCGACTAGATCCTGCTATGTTCTCACCTCCTGAGAAGAAAAATGGAACAAAAAGGAAAAGGGTGAGCTCAACTAGCCCAGTAAAGAATATTATGACTAAGATAATATACAACAAATTATCGTTAGTCTTCAACAGGGAAAAATCTGATAAAATATAATCGACAACAAGTTTTAGATCAACAACTGCAGCGGAAACAACAAACCATTAGAAGAGTCAAGTAGAGAAAGAATTCTACTATCTTCTAAGATTTAAAAGTCCATCATCAATATTTTATCCCTGTAACATCAATTAATAATCATCTTTAACCAAATATTCATCTTTGCACTACAGGCCAAAGATATTCATTTGTATCATCAGTCGGTCATGTTCATCTCAACACCTGTTCATCTTTGCACTACAGGCCAAAGATATTCATCAAGTAATTATACATCTTTGCACTACAGGCCAAAGATATTCATTAATATCATCATTTAGGACTGAGGATGATGAAAAATATCTTAAAGAGAACGAATCCAATGAGACAGAAGGACAAATAGTAGGGATTCGTATAACAGTTTATCCAAGATCAATAATACTTCATAATAATCAATTGTGAAGCAGAATTCAAAAATAAAGATCAAAACATGGATACAATCAAAGATAGTAACCATAATAGACATCTTGGACAAAAAGGGAAAATTTTATTTTTCGGTGAATAGTGCCGTATTCGTGAATAGTGCCGTATACGTGAATAGTGCCGTATACGTGAATAGTAACCCCCGACACAAAAAGTTCCAAATTTGATAAAAACTCATATCAATATTTCAGCATAATGATATTGAAGAAAATAATATCATTAAGAAGAAAATAATATCCCTTACCTCAAAATATCAGTACTTCTGGTCGGAATACCGGTATAAGGCTGAAAGAAACTTGCTCTGATGAATAGAAACTCTCAAAGTATCTAAATACTCACAAAATACACTCAATAATCTAGAGAGAGAAAGAGAGAAAACTTGTTTCTGGTGTAATTTTCAATTCTAACTTAGCCCTCTATTTATAGGAAAATTTTGGTAGGTTTGACCTGCAACCTGATGGCTTTACCTGCTACTATTCCCACCTACCACATTTGAAATATAATTCAGCACATTTCTTCACCAACCACAAGTGGGGCCCACCAATTCTAGAATTTTCCAGCAAAATAATAAACTCCGAAAATTCAACAATTTCTAAACCAGTCATCTTGTAAAATTCATAATAAATCATACGTTCATTTTTAACGGTTCAAAATTTGTGGACATATACTCAACTTATATATGTATAACATATCCAAAAATTACCACGATCCAACGGTCGGATTAAAAATTATAACACCCGCAATATTTCTCAAAAACCCTGATTTGATTTTTAATACCTCCATTCCGACAAAAATACTGACAAAAACCTCAACATTAACTCCTTCATTTTTAACCACAAAAATATATCCCTCATTTATATCCACATAAAATAAATATTTCCTTATCATATGAATCAATAATTAATTATTCACAAATAATATTACAGAATCACATTTATGACAACCAGGCCGTTCCCAGGAAAGAGGGGGCTTTCCAATAAGGATTTCTCCTTACTGGCGCGCAATTAGATGACCAAACCTCTCCTTAGACAGAACTTTCTAGACATTGCCAATAATGTTATCTAATAATATTATTCAAATAATATGAATTATTGATCTGATAAATGAAAATACTGTGCAGCAACAATTATTGAAACAACAATAATATAAAATATCAACGCAGCAATTATTGAATCAATAAAATAAAATATTGAATAATAACTACTGTAACAATTATTGAGTAGTGCCTTCTTACGTAAGAATCAATAATTGGTGCAATACCGCGTGCTACTGTATTTTAACCACCGGGTATTCCAACAGTATTAACGGTAACAACTACGCCGTTATTTATAAACAACTTATACTTGTCGTTTTCTTCATCCAATCGCTTTCCGTTATGGGGCCCACACAAGGCTGCGTCGTCGTACGAATATTCCCCGACAGCAAGAATATTCCACGACCAACCGAATATTCACCGACCAAAAATAAATATTTTATAACCACTTGCTTATTTTGCAAAATTTGCACATTTCACCCATAACCAAAGTATTATATCAAATTAACCCCTTATTATTCACAATAATATTTAGAGAAAATTTGATTTTATTCATTAATAAGTTGGGGTCTTACAACCTCCCCTCCTTATGAAATTTCGTCCTCGAAATTGACGTACGTACCTGATGTTTCAAAAAGGTGAGGATACCTCGCTTTCATTTCTGATTCCAACTCCCAGGTCATTTCTTCAATAGCATGGTTTCTCCACAAAACCTTAACTTGTGGTATAACCTTCGTGCGTAGGACATGCTCTTTCCTATCCAAGATCTTAACAGGTACCTCCTCGTACGTTAAATCTTCAGCTATCTCGTCTGGTTCTAACTCAATAATGTGGTTCGGGTCTTTAACATATTTACGAAGCATAGATATGTGAAAAACATTATGAACACGAGACATGCTTGGAGGTAATGCGAGTCTATATGCCACATTTCCTATTCGCTCAAGAATCTCAAATGGACCAACAAATCTTGGATTGAGCTTTCCTCTCTTCCCAAATCTTGTAACTCCCTTCCATGGTGCAACACGTAACAATACATGATCCCCAATATTAAATTCCACGTCCTTCCGATGAAGATCCGCATAACTCTTTTGTCGATCCTGTGCCGTTTGTATACGTTGTCGAATCGTTTGGATCTTCTCTGTAGTAATGCGTACCAATTCTGGTCCCAACAATGTTGCTTCACCCACCTCGTCCCAGCATACTGGAGAACGACATTTTCTTCCATACAACGCCTCAAATGGAGCCACACCTATGCTCGCCTGATAACTGTTGTTGTAGGAGAATTCCACCAATGGTAGGTACTTATCCCAACTCCCTTTGAGATCTAGGACACAAAGTCTTAATAGATCTTCAAGAGTTTGAATAGTCCTCTCTGATTGTCCGTCCGTTTGAGGATGGTATGCTGAACTGAATCGTAAATCCGTGCCCATAGCTTTCTGCAAGCTAACCCAAAATCGTGAAGTGAATCTTGGGTCACGATCCGAAACTATGGATACTGGCATGCCATGCAATCTCACAATCTCGTTCACGTACATACTAGCAAGACGTTCAAGGGAATAAGTCTCACGTATCGGCAAGAAATGAGCGGACTTGGTTAATCTATCAACAATAACCCAAATCGCATCTATGCCTTGAGAAACCTTGGGAAGACCCGTAACAAAATCCATAGTAATGTGTTCCCACTTCCATTTCGGAATCTCAAGTGGTTGCAATGGACCCTTTGGTACTTGATGCTCCGCTTTTACACGTTGACAAGTTAAACATCTCGAGATAAACTCCGCGATCTCTCTTTTCATATTGCTCCACCAAAATGTATGTCGAAGATCGTGATACATTTTGGTACTCCCAGGATGGATTGCAAACGGTGTGTTGTGTGCCTCCATCATTATTCTATGCTTCAAGTCAAAATCGTTAGGAACACAAAGTCTGGAGTTGACTCGAAGTATTCCTTCTTCATCGATTCTTGCTTCTGGAATAGCACCTTCTTGCACTTTCTTCTTCATACGCATCAGCTCCATGTCCGTAGCTTGAGCAGCTTTAACTTTATCGATTAAAGTCGGTTCTACTCGTATATTTGATATCATCATGTGGGTACTTGGAGCCTTCATCTCTATCTCCATCCTTTGCAAGTCATACAAAATGGGCCTTTGTGTTAAAAACATTGCACTCGTACCCGCATATGATCTTCTACTCAATGCGTCAGCTACTACGTTTGCTTTTCCAGGATGGTATTGGATGGTATGATCGTAATCTTTCAACAGCTCAAGCCAACGTCGTTGCCGCATGTTGAGTTCCTTTTGGGTGAAGAAATATTTGAGGCTTTTATGATCTGTATAGATCTCCACTTTCTCCCCATACAGGTAGTGTCTCCAGATCTTCAACGCAAAAACGACTGCTGCCAACTCCAAATCATGAGTAGGATAATTCCTCTCATATTCTTTGAGTTGTCGTGAGGCATAGGCTATGACTTTCCCATGTTGCATGAGAACACATCCTAACCCTTTGCCTGAAGCATCGCTGTAGATAACAAATCCATCCGAACCAGATGGTATTGTCAAAACAGGTGCCGAAATGAGTCTCCTCTTGAGTTCTTGGAAACTCTTCTCGCATTCCTCACTCCATACGAATTTTGTATCTTTCCGAGTCAGCTGAGTTAACGGAGTAGCGATTCGAGAAAATCCTTCCACAAATCTCCGATAATAACCAGCTAAGCCCAGAAAGCTACGTACTTCGGTTACCGACTTCGGTTGCTCCCAACTTTGTATGGCTTCAATCTTCGCCGGGTCGACAGATACTCCATGTTTTGACACCACGTGCCCAAGGAATGCTACTTCCTCAAGCCAGAACTCGCATTTCTTCAGTTTGGCATATAGCTTGTTTTCACGAAGCCTTTGCAGTACCAGCTTCAAATGGCGCTCATGATCTTCACGGCTTTTGGAATAGATGAGGATGTCATCAATAAAGACAACAACGAACTGATCCAAATATTCTTTGAATACACGGTTCATCATATCCATGAAGGCAGCAGGAGCATTAGTCAATCCAAAAGACATTACTAAGAATTCATAATGCCCGTACCGAGTTCTGAAGGCAGTCTTTGGAATATCCTCAGTTTTAATCTTCAGCTGATGATATCCAGAACGAAGATCGATCTTTGAAAAGAATTGTGCTCCTTGCAACTGGTCAAACAGGTCATCAATGCGAGGTAGCGGATACCTATTCTTGATGGTGACATGGTTCAATTCTCGATAGTCAATACAAAGTCGCATACTCCCGTCTTTCTTCTTTACGAATAAAACAGGAGCACCCCAAGGAGACGTACTAGGACGAATAAAACCGATGTCCAACAACTCCTGTAGTTGGACTTTTAACTCCTGAAGTTCAATAGGAGCCATTCGATATGGGGTTTTAGAAATGGGCTTTGTACCGGGTTCAAGGTCAATAAAGAATTCAATTTCTCGTTCCGGGGGTAGACCGGGAAGTTCTTCAGGAAATACATCGGAAAATTCTCTAACAATAGAAATATTATTCAAATCTGACTTGTCTTTGTTCAAATCCATAACATGGGCTAAGAAAGCTTGACATCCGTTTTTCAATAAACGAATAGCTTTGTGGCTTGATATGACAGTGACTGATTTTAGTGGTTTAGTAGTTTGAATTCGTATGACAGGTTGGTTAGGAATATGAAAACTAACAACCTTACGAAAACAATCAATTTTAGCATGATGAGTGGTTAACCAATCAATTCCTAAAATCACATCAAAAGCAAGTATCTTTAAAGAGATAAGATCAACAGGTAATGTGATAGTGCCAACTTGGATCATGCAAGATTTATAAACTGTAGATGTAACGAAGGTTTCACCCAACGGAGTTTCAACAGATAAGTTAAAGTCCAATTTCTCCGGAGTCAAGTTTAAACGTTGAGCACAAGCAGGAGAGATAAAAGAATGGGTAGAACCGGTATCTAGTAAAGTATAAACTTCGCAAGAATTCAAGATTAGCTTACCCGTGATCACCTCGTTCGGGTTTCTCGCGTTTTGGCCAGTAACGACAAACGCTCTTCCAGGAACCGCTGATTTCGCCTTATCCGGGACAGCCCTTGGAATCACCACTCCCGCTGAACTTGGTTTCGCTATAGTACAATCTCGAGCGATGTGGCCTTCCTTCCCACAGTTGTAACACACCTTGGATTGTTGTGGACAGTTTGGGCTGATATGTCCCTCTTTCCCGCATTTGTAACATCTAACTGGCGGTCGTTCTCCTCCCCTAAAATTTGTTGTTGGTGCTGGTGCTGGTGCTGATGTCTTCCCGTCATTGTTGAATCTCCTCTTTCTGAAATTTCCACTTGACTCACCTCTCCTATTATCATGGCCACGATGACCACCCGAGTGGTTACCGCCTTTGTTCGTATTTTTCCCTCCTCGTTGGTTATCATCGCTCTGATGATTGCTGTCACCGGTATGACCCTGGTTGTGGTCCCTCGGTTGAGTATACTCATTATCTCTCTCTAATAATTGGGCCCTGTTGACAACGTCTGAATACAGAGAAAATTTATGAGAGATAAGGTATTGACGAATCTCAGGTTTTAAACCTCTCAGAAACATCCGCGTCATTCGTTCCTCATTTTCGACCAAATGAGGTGCAAACCTGGATAACTCTGCAAACTTCGCCTCGTACTGGGACACCGTCATGTTGTTTTGTTCCAGTCTAATAAACTCAACCTCCTTCATATGACGAATACTTTCAGGAAAGTACTTGTCATTGAACAGTTTTTGAAATGTTTCCCAGGACATGTTGAGTGCGTCAGGCTGGGTACGCTTCACAGACTCCCACCAGTAGTCTGCCTCACCGCGGAACATAAATGTGGCGAATGGAACCTTCTGTTCCTCCGTGCATCCCAAGACATCAAATATCTTGGTAATTTGCTTGACCCACGTTTCCGCCATGATCGGATCCGGCTTTCCCTTAAATTCTGGTGGTCCCAATTCTTTGAACTGCTTAGCTGTGACAAACCGCGCGTTGTTATCATTTCCACCCGTATTCTGCACACGAGTCTCCCTCGTCTGATTTTGCATGAACTGCAAAAAGCTCCTAAACATTCCATCATTCATCGTTTGCTCGGTAACGTTGTTTACAGGAGGAATATTGCCTTCCTGTTGCACGTTCCCCTGGGTAGTGATCAAAGGTGTCTCCACGGTCTGATTTACTCCATTATTAACGTTCTCAGCTGCCATTCTTAAATACTGCCATAAAACAAGGGTTAATAGTCATGTCATATATTATCCCTATACTCTGACCGACCAAATAAACACCAAATAAACTTAGTCAGGTCATACTAGCGAAGGAATTCCCCGTCTCTCCCCTCCTAGTTCTTGTCTCACATCTCAGCCAGGGATCATATCCCTAAGCTCTGATACCAACTGTGACGCCCCCAGAATAGGTATACAACACCCATTCTGAGTCGCCAAATACATGGTACAGAAAGCAAACTACAACTTCAATAATACAATTGTCGTGCAAAATACGACAACACATACTGTGAGTTTAAATACAAATATTGTCTTCTAGACAATATCCACACTCAAATAAATCCTCATTACAATTATTCAAACACTATTTTACAGAAATAGTGAGGACTGCTAATACATCTTTCTAGAACCATCACTCCATACCCCGACTAGATCCTGCTATGTTCTCACCTCCTGAGAAGAAAAATGGAACAAAAAGGAAAAGGGTGAGCTCAACTAGCCCAGTAAAGAATATTATGACTAAGATAATATACAACAAATTATCGTTAGTCTTCAACAGGGAAAAATCTGATAAAATATAATCGACAACAAGTTTTAGATCAACAACTGCAGCGGAAACAACAAACCATTAGAAGAGTCAAGTAGAGAAAGAATTCTACTATCTTCTAAGATTTAAAAGTCCATCATCAATATTTTATCCCTGTAACATCAATTAATAATCATCTTTAACCAAATATTCATCTTTGCACTACAGGCCAAAGATATTCATTTGTATCATCAGTCGGTCATGTTCATCTCAACACCTGTTCATCTTTGCACTACAGGCCAAAGATATTCATCAAGTAATTATACATCTTTGCACTACAGGCCAAAGATATTCATTAATATCATCATTTAGGACTGAGGATGATGAAAAATATCTTAAAGAGAACGAATCCAATGAGACAGAAGGACAAATAGTAGGGATTCGTATAACAGTTTATCCAAGATCAATAATACTTCATAATAATCAATTGTGAAGCAGAATTCAAAAATAAAGATCAAAACATGGATACAATCAAAGATAGTAACCATAATAGACATCTTGGACAAAAAGGGAAAATTTTATTTTTCGGTGAATAGTGCCGTATTCGTGAATAGTGCCGTATACGTGAATAGTGCCGTATACGTGAATAGTAACCCCCGACACAAAAAGTTCCAAATTTGATAAAAACTCATATCAATATTTCAGCATAATGATATTGAAGAAAATAATATCATTAAGAAGAAAATAATATCCCTTACCTCAAAATATCAGTACTTCTGGTCGGAATACCGGTATAAGGCTGAAAGAAACTTGCTCTGATGAATAGAAACTCTCAAAGTATCTAAATACTCACAAAATACACTCAATAATCTAGAGAGAGAAAGAGAGAAAACTTGTTTCTGGTGTAATTTTCAATTCTAACTTAGCCCTCTATTTATAGGAAAATTTTGGTAGGTTTGACCTGCAACCTGATGGCTTTACCTGCTACTATTCCCACCTACCACATTTGAAATATAATTCAGCACATTTCTTCACCAACCACAAGTGGGGCCCACCAATTCTAGAATTTTCCACCAAAATGATAAACTCCGAAAATTCAACAATTTCTGAACCAGTCATCTTGTAAAATTCATAATAAATCATACGTTCATTTTTAACGGTTCAAAATTTGTGGACATATACTCAACTTATATATGTATAACATATCCAAAAATTACCGCGATCCAACGGTCGGATTAAAAATTATAACACCCGCAATATTTCTCAAAAACCCTGATTTGATTTTTTAATACCTCCATTCCGACAAAAATACTGACAAAAACCTCAACATTAACTCCTTCATTTTTAACCACAAAAATATATCCCTCATTTATATCCACATAAAATAAATATTTCCTTATCATATGAATCAATAATTAATTATTCACAAATAATATTACAGAATCACATTTATGACAACCAGGCCGTTCCCAGGAAAGAGGGGGCTTTCCAATAAGGATTTCTCCTTACTGGCGCGCAATTAGATGACCAAACCTCTCCTTAGACAGAACTTTCTAGACATTGCCAATAATGTTATCTAATAATATTATTCAAATAATATGAATTATTGATCTGATAATAGAAAATACTGTGCAGCAACAATTATTGAAACAACAATAATATAAAATATCAACGCATCAATTATTGAATCAATAAAATATTGAACAATAATTACTGTAACAATTATTGAGTAGTGTCTTCTTACGTAAGAATCAATAATTGGTGCAATACCGTGTGCTACTGTATTTTAACCACCGGGTATTCCAACAGTATTAACGGTAACAACTACGCTGTTATTTATAAACAACTTATACTTGTCGTTTTCTTCAACCAATCGCTTTCCGTTATGGGACTCACACAAGGCTGCGCCGTCGTACGAATATTCCCCAACAACAAGAATATTCCACGACTAAACGAATATTCCCGATAAAATGAATATTTTATTACCACTTGCTTATTTTATAAAATTTGCACATTTCACCCATAACAAAAGTATTATATCAAATTAACCCCTTATTATTCACAATAATATTTAAAGAAAATTTGATTTTATTCATTAATAAGTTGGGGTCTTACAACCTCCACTCCTTATAAAATTTCGTCCTCAAAATTGACGTACGTACCTAGTGTTTCGAAAAGGTGAGGATACCTCGCTTTCATTTCTGATTCTAACTCCCAGGTCATTACTTCAATAGCATGGTTTCTCCATAAAACCTTAACTTGTGGTATAACCTTCGTGCGTAGAACATGCTCTTTCCTATTCAAGATCTTAACAGGTACCTCCTCGTACGTTAAATCTTCGGCTATCTCGTCTGGTTCTAACTCAATTATGTGGTTCGGGTCTTTCACATATTTACGAAGCACAGATACGTGAAAAACATTATGAACACGAGACATGCTTGGAGGTAATGTGAGTCAATATGCCACATTTCCTATTCGGTCAAGAATTTCAAATGGACCAACAAATCGTGGATTGAGCTTTCCTCTCTTTCCAAATCTTGTAACTCCTTTCTATGGTGCAACACGTAACAATACATGATCCTCAATACTAAATTCTACATCCTTTCGATGAAGATCCGCATAACTCTTTTGTCGATCCTGTGCTGTTTGTATACGTTGTCGAATCGTTTGGATCTTCTCTGTAGTTATGCGTACTAATTCTGGTCCCAACAACGTTGCTTCTCCCACCTCGTCTCAGCATACTGGAGAACGACACTTTCGTCCATACAAGGCTTCAAATGGAGCCATACCTATACTTGCCTGATAACTGTTGTTGTAGGAGAATTCCACCAGTGGAAAGTACTTATCCCAACTTCCTTTGAAATCTAGAACATAGAGTCTTAATAGATCTTCAAGGATTTGAATAGTCCTCTCTGATTTCCCGTCCGTTTGAGGATGGTATGCTGAACTGAATCGTAAATCCGTGCCCATAGCTTTCTGCAAGCTAACCCAAAATCGTGAAGTGAATCTTGGGTCACGATCCGAAACTATGGATACTGGCATGCCATGCAATCTCATAATCTCATTCACGTACATACTAGCAAGACGTTCAAGGGAATAAGTCTCACGTATAGGCAAGAAATGGGCAGACTTGGTTAATCTACCAACAATGACCCAAATCGCATCTATGCCTTGAGACACCTTGGGAAGACCCGTAACGAAATTCATAGTAATGTGTTCCCACTTCTATTTCAGAATCTCAAGTGGTTGCAATGGACCCTTTGGTACTTGATGCTCCGCTTTTACACGTTGACAAGTTAAACACCTCGAGATAAACTCCGCGATCTCTCTTTTCATATTGCTCCACCAAAATGTATGTCGAAGATCGTGATACATTTTGGTACTCCCAAGATAGATTGTAAACGGTGTGTTGTGTGCCTCCATCATTATTCTATGCTTCAAGTCAAAATCGTTAGGAACACAAAGTCTGGAGTTGACTCGAAGTATTCCTTCTTCATCGATTCTTGCTTCTGGAATAGCACCTTCTTACACTTTCTTCTTCATACGCATCAGCTCCATGTCTGTAGCTTGAGCAGCATTAACTTTATCGATTAAAGTCGGTTTTACTCGTATATTTGATATTATCATGTGGGTACTTGGAGTCTTCATCTCTATCTCCATCCTTTGCAAGTCATATAAAATGGGCCTTTGTGTTAACAACCTTGCACTCGTACCCGCATATGATCTTCTACTAAATGCGTCAGTTACTACGTTTGCTTTTTCAGGATGATATTGGATGGTATGATCATAATCTTTCAGCAGCTCGAGCCAACGTCGTTGCCGCATGTTGAGTTCCTTTTGGGTGAAGAAATATTTGAGGCTTTTATGATCTGTATAGATCTCCACTTTCTCCCCATACAGTTAGTGTCTCCAGATCTTCAACGCGAAAACGACTGCTGCCAACTCCAAATCATGAGTAGGATAATTCCTCTCATATTCTTTGAGTTGTCACGAGGCATAGGCTATGACTTTCCCATGTTGCATGAGAACACATCCTAACCCTTTGCCTGAAGCATCGCTGTAGATAACAAATCCATCAGAACCAGATGGTATTGTCAGAACAGGTGCCGAAATGAGTCTCCTCTTGAGTTCTTGGAAAGTCTTCTCGCATTCATCACTCCATACAAATTTTGTATCTTTCCGAGTTAGCTGATTTAACGGAGTAGCGATTCTAGAAAATCCTTCCACGAATCTCCGATAATATCCAGCTAAGCCCAGAAAGCTACGTACTTCGGTTACCGACCTCGGTTGCTCCCAACTTTGTATGGCTTCAATCTTCACCGGGTCGACAGATACTCCATGTTTTGACACCACGTGCCCAAGGAATGCTACTTCCTCAAGCCAGAACTCGCATTTCTTCAGTTTGGCATATAGCTTATTTTCACAAAGCCTTTGCAATATCAGCTTCAAATGGCGCTCATGATCTTCACGGCTTTTGGAATATATGAGGATGTCATCAATAAAGACAACAACGAACTGATCTAAATATTCTTTGAACACACGGTTCATCATATCCATGAAGGCAGCAGGAGCATTAGTCAATCCAAAAGACATGACTAAGAATTCATAATGCCCGTACCGAGTTCTAAAGGCAGTCTTTGGAATTTCCTCAGTTTTAATCTTCAGCTGATCATATCTAGAACGAAGATCGATCTTTGAAAAGAATTGTGCTCCTTGCAATTAGTCGAACAGGTCATCAATACGAGGTAGCGGATACCTATTCTTGATGGTGACATGGTTCAATTCTCGATAGTCAATACAAAGTCGCATACTCCCGTCTTTCTTCTTTACGAATAAAACAGGAGCACCCCAAGGAGACGTACTAGGACGAATGAAACCGATGTCTAACAATTTCTGTAATTGGACTTTTAGCTCCTGAAGTTCAATAGGAGTCATTCGATATGGGATTTTAGAAATGGGCTTTGTACCGGGTTCAATGTCAATAAAGAATTCAGCTTCACGTTTTGGGGATAGACCAGGAAGTTCTTCAGAAAATACGTCAGGAAATTCACTAACAACAGAAATATTATTCAAATCTGACGTGTTTTTGTTCAAGTCCATAACATAGGCTAAGAAAGCTTGACATCCGTTTTTCAATAAACGAATGGCTTTATGGCTTGATATAACATCAATTGATTTTAATGGTTTGGTTGCTTGAATTCGCATAACAGGTTGGTTAGGAATATAAAAACTAACAACCTTACGAAAACAATCAATTTTGGCATGATGAGTAGTTAACCAATCAATTCCTAAAATCACATCAAAAACAAGTATCTTTAAAGAGATAAGGTCAACAGGTAATGTGATTGTGCCAACTTGGATTAAGTAAGATTTATAAACTGTAGATGTAATGAAAGTTTCTCCTAACGGAGTCTCCACAGATAGTTCAAAGTCTAATTTCTCCGGAGTCAAGTTTAAACGTTGAGCACAAGCAGGAGAGATAAATGAATGGGTAGAACCAGTATCTAGTAAAGTATAAACTTTTTAAGAATTCAAGATTAGCTTACTCGTGATCACCTCATTCGGGTTTCTCGCGTTTTGGCCAATCACGACAAACGCTCTTCCAGGAACCGCTGATTTCGACTTATCCGGGATAGCTTTTGGAGTCACCATCCTCGCCGAACTTGGTTTTGCTACAGAACACTCTCGAGCTATATGACCCTCCTTTCTACAGTTATAACATACCTTGGATTGTTGTGGGCAGTTTGGGCTGATATGCCCCTCTTTCCCGCATTTGTAACAAACGACCGGTGCTTGTTCTCCTCCCCTAGAAACAGTTGATGTTTGCTGACGTTTTTACGTTATCATTGTTGTACCTTCTCTTCTTGAAATCTCCCCCTGACTCACTCCTTCTATTATCACGGCCACGATTTCCACCAGAGTGGTTACCGCTTTTGTCCGAATATTTTCCTCCCTGTTGGTTTTCATTGGTCCGATGACCGCTGCCACCGGTATTACCTTGGTTGTATTCCCTCGGTTGAATATAATCATTATCTCGCTCTAATAATTGAGCCCTATTTACAACATATGAATATAAAAAAAATTATGAGAGATAAGATATTGCCGAATCTCGGGTTTTAAACCTCTCAGAAACATCCTTGTCATTCGTTCCTCATTCTCAACCAAATAAGGTGAAAACCTAGATAACTCTACAAATTTCGCCTCGTACTGGGACACCGTCATGTTATTTTGTTCCAGTCTAATAAACTCTACCTCCTTCATATGACGAATACTTTCAGGAAAGTACTTGTCATTAAACAGTTTTTAAAATATTTCCCAGGACATGTTGAGTGTGTCAGTGTAAGACCCCAACTTTTATAAATAAAGATAAATTTTCTATAAATATCATTTTTAAATATTATGGAGTTAATTTGATATAATGTTATAGTTGTGGATAATATTTATAAATTTTGCAAAGTACGCAAGTTGTTATATAATATTCGATTGGTCGCAGAATATTCGTTTTAACAGAAAATATTCGTACAACGGCATAATCATTGGTGGACCCCACAACGGAATTATTGTCGGATTGAGAAAACGACAAAAATATTTTATTAAAAATAACGGCAGAAGTTTTACCATTGATACTGTTGAACTACTCGGTAGTAAAAGTACAGTAATACGTGTGGTTGCATAGTAGCACACGGTATTGATTATTAATGCTTATGTGAGAAGTCACTCAGTTTGATTCAATTATTGTCAGTTAATAATATGAATTATTTAGCGATAATGACGTTTTGTTTTATTCGTATTATTAACGTAATAAAACAGAAATATCTTTTTATATAAAACAGAATACTTTATTAAAGTTATTCTATAAATAGAATATATTATATTTTATTTAAAAGATTTTTCTTTAAATATGGACCGTCAGATTAAAGTAATCAATCTGGACCGTTCATGGATTAGTTACTATGCATTCTATTTTTCTATAAATAGCAGCTCATTCCTTCATTATTTCTTACGAATTCACTGAACTCTAGAGAGAGAAACTATAGAGAGAGAAAAGAAAAGTATTCTGCTACTTAACTACTTCCTTATTTCAGTTCTTCTTTAAAACGGTAAGGGGTGTTATTCCTTCTTATTCATGAAGAGAACTGTTGTTATTCCATTTCTTATTATTCTGTTGGAATAACCTGTATACGCGGTCTACCCTATACTTGATGACATTCTTTTATTATTCTGTTGGAATATCCTGTCTGTGTGTTTTACACCGGACCTGGTTCCGTTTTTATTATTATTCTGTTGGAACATCCTGTCTGTGTGTTTTACACCGGACCTGGTTCCATTTTTATTATTATTCTGTTGGAACATCTTGTCTGTGTGTTTTACACCAGACCTGGTTCCGTCTTGTTATTATTCTGTCGGAACATCCTATCTGTGCGTTTACGCCGGACCTGGTTCCATTATTTATTATTCTGTCAAAATATCCTGTCTATGCGTTTACGCCGGACCTGGTTCCATTATTTATTATTCTGTTGGAATAACCTGTCTGTGCGGTCTATCGCATGCCGGGTGATTTCTTTTGTTATTCCATTCTTTATTATACTCAGTTGGTTAAGTTTTAACTTCTATACTCTATGAAATTAGTGGAATATCCTTGATAATTGCGGTTCATCCAGTATCTTTTTATGAAAATATTCTTCTAAGTATTCTTGAATTTTACTCCACAAAGCAGTATCATGTTGACAATTTGGACGTTGTTAATTTTTGGATAAATTAATTCTTGAACTTGTTTTATTGAATTCTTATATCATTGTCATCATCCTCATGTTTATAAAATGTTGAAAGTCATCTGTGGCCTGTAGTGCATAGATGGACTTGGTATGATTATGACCAGGGATTATTCGGTATAATCATGACCCTAATATTACAAATGATGTGGTAAAAGTCCTCATTGGCCCGTAGTTCATTGATGGACAGTTATTGGCATGATCATGACCATTAATGAATACACGAATATCCTTGGCCGTAGTGCAGGGGTGATTCGATGATGTGGATTATTTTATTAAGCTGAGTCCCAGCGATCACAATGTTGAAAAACCTTTTAAATCATAAAAGATAGTAGAGTTTATTTTCTACTTGACTCTTTTAATGGATTGATTGTCCCGCTGCAGTTAAACTTGATGTCTATTATATTTTATCAGTTTAACATTGTTGAAGGCTAATGATAATTTATTCTGCATTATCTTAGTCATAATATTTCTTACTGGGCTAGTTAAGCTCACCCTTTCTTTCACTGTTCTCTTCAGGAAATGAGAACGTAGCTGGGGCAAGTCGGGGAACGGAGTGATGGTTCGAATGATAGTATTAGTTAGTAGTCCTCACTATTCTATGTAATAGTGTGTTAATAAATGTAATGAGGACTCCTTTTGAGTATGAATACTCTCTAGAAGATAATATTTGTATTCAAACTCACAGTTTATGTTTTGTCGTATTGTACACGACAGTTGTATTAGCAAGTTGTATTTGTATTCTATACTTGTATCTGACGACCCAAGATGGGTGATGTATACCTAATTTTGGGGGCGTCACAGTCAGGCTGGGTACGCTTCACAGACTCCCACCAGTAATCTGCCTCACCGCGAAACATAAAGGTGGCGAATGGAACCTTCTGTTCCTCCATGCATCCCAAGACATCGAATATCTTGGTAATTTGCTTGACCCACATTTTTGTCATGATCGGATCCATCTTTCCCTTAAATTCTGGTGGTCCCAACTCTTTGAACTGCTTGGCTGTGACAGTCCGCGCGTTGCTATCACTTCCACCAATATTTTGTACACGAGTCTCCCTCGTCTGATTTTGCATGAACTGCAAAAAGCTCCTAAACATTCCATCATTCATCATTTGTTCGGTAGTGTTGTTTACAGGAGGAATATTGCCTTCCTGTTGCACGTTATCCTGGTTTGTAGCTAAAGGTTGTTCCACAGTCTCATACACTCCATTGTTAACGTTCTCAGCAACCATTCTTAAATACTACCATAAAAAAAGGGTTAATTAAACAAATTAACATATCACATAATATCCCTATATTATGACCAACTAACAAATAAGCTTAGGTAGGACACACTAGCGAAGGATTTACTCGTCTCTTCCCTCCTAGTTCTATTCCCCGATCTCCGCCAGAGACCATATCCCTAAGCTCTGATACCAACTGTGACGCCCCCAAAATAGGTATACATCACCCATTCTGAGTCGCCAAATACATGGTACAGAAACAAATACAACTTCATAATAATAATTGTCGTCCAAAATACGACAACACAAATACTGTGAGTTTAAATACAAATATTGTCTTCTAGACAATATCCACACTCAAATAAGTCCTCATTATAATTATTGAAACACTATTTTACAAAATAGTGAGGACTGCTAACACTACTGACTGGAAACATCACTCCACACCCCGACTAGTTCCCGCTATATTCTCGCCTCCTGAGAAAAATGGAACAAAAAAGAAAGGGTGAGCTCAACTAGCTCAGTAAAGAATATTATGACTAAGATAATATACAACAAATTATCGTTAGTCTTCAACATGGAAAAATCTGATAAAATATAATAGACAACAAGTTTTAGATCAACAACTGCAGCGAAAACAGCAAACCATTAGAAGAGTCAAGTAGAGAAAGAATTCTACTATCTTCTAAGATTTAAAATTCATCATCAATATTTTATCCCTGTAACATCAATCAATATACATCTTGAATCAAATATTCATCTTTACACTACAGGCCAAAGATATTCATTTGTAACACCAGTCGGTCATGTTCATTTCAAAACATGTTCATCTTTACACTACTGGCCAAAAATATTCAGCAGTTAATCATTCATCTTTGCACTACAGGCCAAAGATATTCAATAATATCATCATTTAGGACTGAGGATGATGAAAAATATTTTAAAGGAAACGAATTCAGTGAGAGACAGAAGGACAAATATTAGGGATCCATATTACAGTTTATCCAAGTGCAATAATATTTCATAACCACCAATTTTGAAGTAGAATTCAACAATAAAGATCAAAACATGGATACAATCAAGGATAGTAACCATAATAGACATCTTGGACAAAAAGAAAAAATTTCATTTTTCGATGAATAGTGTCGTATTCGTGAATAGTGCCGTATACGTGAATAGTGTCGTATACGTGAATAGTAACCCCGACACAAAAAGTTTCAAATTTGATAAAAAGTTCATATCAATATTTCAGCATAATGATATTGAAGAAATAATATCATTTAAGAAGAAAATAATATCCCTTGCCTCAAACGAACAGTACTTCTGATCAGAATAACGTATATGAGGTTGAATAAAACTTGTGCTGAATAGCAACTCTCAAAGTATCAGAATACTCACAAAATACGCTCGAGAATATAGAGAGAGAAATAGAGAAAACTTATGAATTCTGGTGTGATTTTCAATTCTAACTTAGCCCTCTATTTATAGGAAAATGTTAGCACGCCGAAGCAGACTTGACCTGCAATCTGATGGCTTTACCTGCTACTATTCCCACCCACCACATTTGAATAAAAATTTCAGCACATTTCTTACCAACCAAAAGTGGGGCCCACCAATTCTAGAATTTTCTACCAAAATGATAAATTTCGAAACTTCAACAATTTCTGAACCAGTCATCTCTTAAAATTCATAACAAATCATACGTTCATTTTTAACGGTTCAAAATTTATGGACATATACTCAACTTATATATGTATACAATATCCAAAAATCACAACGATTCAACGGTCGGATTAAAAATTATAACCCCCGCAATATATCTCAAAAATCCTGATTGATTTTTAATACCTTCATTCCGACAAAAATACTGATAAAACATCTCAGCATTAATTCCTTCATTTATAACCACAAAAATATATCTCTCATTTATATCCACAAAAAAAATATTTTCTTATCATATAAATCAATAATTAATTATTCATAAATAATATCACAGAATCACAATTATGACAACCAGGCCGTTCCTAGGAAAGAGGGGGCTTTCCAATAAGGATTTCTCCTTACTGGCGCGCAATTAGATGACCAAACCTCTCCTTAGACAGAACTTTCTAGACATTGCCAATAATATTATCTAATAATATTATTCAAATAATATGAATTATTGATCTAATAATGGAAAATACTGTACAGCAACAATTATTGAAACAACAATAATATAAAATATCAACGCAGCAAATATTGAATCAATAAAATATTGAACAATAACTACTGTAACAATTATTGAGTAGTGCCTTCTTACGTAAGAATCAATAATTGGTGCAATACCGTGTGCTACTGTATTTTAACCACCGGCTATTCCAACAGTATTAACGGTAACAACTACGCCGTTATTTATAAACAACTTATACTTGTCGTTTTCTTCATCCAATCGCTTTTCGTTATGGGACCCACACAAGGCTGCGCCGTCGTATGAATATTCCCCGACAACAAGAATATTCCATGACCAAACGAATATTCCCCGACAAAATGAATATTTTATAACCACTTGCTTAATTTGTAAAATTTGCACATTTCACCCATAACCAAAGTATTATATCAAATTAACCCCTTATTATTCATAATAATATTTAGAGAAAATTTGATTTTATTCATTAATAAGTTGGGGTCTTACAAACTATGCTATTGAGAAAATGACCTGGGAGCTGGAAACGCAAATGAAAGTGAGGTATCCTCATCTTTTCGAAACACCAGGTACGTACGTCAATTTTGAGGGTGAAATTTCATAAGGAGGGGAGATTGTAAGACTCCAAATTATTAATAAATGAAATTTAAATTCCTCAATTTATTATTTAAAATAGTAAGGGTTGAATTGATTAATGAGGTTAGTTATGGGTAAAATACGTAAATATTTTAAATAAGCAAGTGGTTATAAAATATTCATTGTTGTCGGGGTATATTCGTTTGGTCGTGAAATATTCTTCCTGTCGGGGAATATTTGTACGACGGCACAGTCTTTTGTGGGCCCCATAACGGAAAGCGATTGGATGAAGAAAACGACAAGTATAAGTTGTTTATAAATAATGACGTAGTTGTTACCGTTAATACTGTTAGAATACCCGGTGGTTAAAATACAGTAATACGCGTTGTTGCACAGTAGCACACAGTATTGCACCAATTATTATTTCTTACGTAAGAAGGCACTACTCAATAATTGTTACAGTAATTACTGTTCAGTATTTTATTTTATTGATTTAATAATTATTGCGTTGATATTTTATATTACTGTTGTTTCAATAATTGTCACTACACATCATTTTCTATTATCGGAGCAATAATTCATATTATCTGAATAATATTATTAGATAACATTATTGGTAATGTCTAAAAAGTTCTGTCTAAGAAGAGGTTTGGTCATCTAATTGCGCTCCAGTAAGAAGAAATCCTTATTGGAAAGCCCCCTCTTTCCTGGGAACTGCCTGGTTGTCAGTATTGTGATTCTGTAATATTATTTGTGAATAATTAATTATTAATTTATATGATGAGGAAAATATTCATTTTATGTGGATATAGATAGAATTTTTTTTTAAAAGTGACAATTGTTGAAAATCGATATTTTATCTTTTCTGATAAAATAATATTTTATTATATTATTATAATATAATAATGATGATATTTTTAAAATGAATGTGAAAAATATGAGTATATGAGGAGAAAGAGTATTTTTGTTGCATTAAATGATTAACACATATTTTGTGTATCGGTAGACCCCATTTCTTGACTGAAATTTGATTATAGCTTGTAAAATCGCCCGTTTGTGGATTTCGGTCAATTTCTATTTAGAATTTTAAAAAAATTTCTTCTATTAAGTTGTAGAGAATGGAATTTCCTATGAAAAAGATATGAGATTTGAATTTTTCTGATAAAAAGACTATTTATTATGAATTATTGAAGCTCGGAAGTTCCGAAATAATTGATTTTTAGAAGTTTTAATTATTTTTAATATGAAAAACGTTTTTGGTCATTATTGTGGGTCTTGCATGTGATGTAAATGGCTGAATTCAAATCTAAGAAAGTGGGCGTAAGAAATTTAATTATATATATTAATATTATATTAAAATTTCTACTTTGGTATTTTAAGCATTTTCCTATAAATAGGGTGCTTAGGTTAGAATTAAAAATCACACCAGAAACTTAAATTTTTTCTCTCTTTCTCTCTATCTATATTGAGCGTATTCTTGTGAGTATTTTGATACTTTGAGTGTTGTAATACAGTGCAAGTTCCCTTCAGCATTATATTCAGTATTTCAGCCAGAAGTACCATTCTTTCGAGGTAAGGGATATTATTTTTTGATATAAATGATATTATTTTATTCCAATATCATTATGCCGAAATATTGATCTGAATTTTTATCAAATTTAGAACTTTTTGTGTCGGGATTACTATTCACGTATACGATACTATTCACATATACGGCACTATTCACGAATACGGCACTATTCACAGAAAAATTAAATTTTCATTTTTCGTCCAAAATATCTATTATGGATACTAGTTTTGATTGTATCTATGTTTTGATCATTCTTGAATTTTACTCCACTATGATTACTTATGAAGTATTTTTGGACATGGATAAACCGAAATACGAATCCTTAATATTTGTTATTTTGTTTCACTGGATTCGTTTCCTTTAAAATATTTTTCTTCATTCTTAGTCCTAAATGATGATATAAGTGAATATCTTTGGCCGTAGTGCAAAGATGAACATGTGTTGAGATGAACATGATCAACTGATGAATATCTTTGGCCTGTAGTGCAAAGATGAATATTTGATTCAAGATGTTTATTGATTGATGTTACAGGGATAAGATATTGATGATGTGCTTTGAAATTCATAGATGATAGTAGATTTCATCCTCTACTTAACTCTTCTAATGAATTATTATTTCCGCTGCGAATATTGATTTAGAGCTTGTTGTCTATTGTATTCTATTAAAAAATTTTCCTGTTGAAGACTAGGGATAATTTGTTCTAGATTATCTTAGTCATAATATTTTGGGTTAAGTTCAGATGACCACCTGGGGCTTGGGCGGTTTCCCACTTAACCACCTATAGTCAGTAAAGCTACATTTAAACACCTGACCTTTTGAGTTGAAGTGAAAACGTTACCTTTTCTGTCCAAATTAACCGTACGTGCATGTCAGACGCCAAAAACGCGTGAAAAGAGGGTATAACAGTAAAAATAAAATAGAAAATGTCTAAAATACCCTTATTCTCTTTCTCCTGCTAAAGAGAGGCTTCTTTTGTTCTCTTCCTCCCTCTCTAATACACACCGGCACCGCCATGAAAGGAGTATCCTTTTCTCTCTCATCCTCAAAGAATTCATCCAAGAAGACTAGTACCCTTAAACCCACACAAGAATTCAAAAGCGATGAGAAAACCCCAACACAACCCGACAAAGAATTTCTCACTGAGTTCGACCCTTCCAAATCCCTAATTTCCCGATCCAAAACCCTCGTAATCCCACCAAAACCCAACGAAGTTCCAAAACCCACGCAGGTTTGTGCTGTTTCAATTGAGGAAGTTGGGTATTTTTGTAAGACCCCGAATTTTATGAAATAAAAGTATTCAATTTTTCTTATAAATACTATTCAGTAAATGGTTAAATTGATAAAAGTTTAAAGTTATGAGTGAAATATGATTTTTTTCAAAATAAGCAAGTGGTTATAAAATAATCATTGTTGTCGGGGAATATTCGTTTGGTCGTGGAATATTCTTTCTGTCGGGGAATATTCGTACGACGGCGCAGCCATTTGTGGGCCCCATAACAGAATAACTGTCGGGTGAAGAAAACGACAAATTTGAGTTTTTACAAATAACGGCGTAGTTGTTACCGTTAACACTGTTGGAATACCCGGTGGTTAAAATACAGTAATACGCGTTATTGCACAGTAGCACACGGTATTGCATAGTATTTTTGAAATTATTGATTCTTACGTAAGAAGGCACTACTCAATAATTATTACAGTAATTACTGTTCAATATTTTATTTTATTGATTCAATAATTGCTACGTTAAAATTTTGTATTATTGTTGTTCAATAATTGTTGCTGCACAGTATTTCCTATTATCAGATCAATAATTCATATTATTTGAATAATATTATTAGATAACATTATTGGCAATGTCTAGAAAGTTCTGTCTAAGGAGAGGTTTGGTCATCTAATTGCGCGCCAGTAAGGAGAAATCCTTATTGGAAAGCCCCCTCTTTCCTGGGAACGGCCTGGTTATCATAAATGTGATTCTGTAATATTATTTGTGAATAATTAATTATTGATTCATATGATAAGAAAATATTTATTTTATGTGGATATAAATAAGGGATATATTTTTGTGGTTAAAAATGAAGGAGTTAATGTTGAGGTTTTTATCAGTATTTTTTTGTCGGAATGGAGGCATTAAAAATCAGGGTTTTTGAGATATTTTGCGGGGGTTATAATTTTTAATCCGACCGTTGGATCGTGGTAATTTTTGGATATGTTATACATATATAAGTTGAGTATATGTCCACAAATTTTGAATCGTTAAAAATGAACGTATGATTTATTATGAATTTTACGAGATGACTGGTTCAGAAATTGTTAAATTTTTGGAGTTAATCATTTTGGTGGAAAATTCTAGAATTGGTGGACCCCACTTGTGGTTGGTGAAGAAATGTGCTGAATTATATTTCAAATGTGGTGGGTGGGAATAGTAGCAGGTAAAGCCATCAGGTTACAGGTCAAACCTACCAAAATTTTCCTATAAATAGAGGGCTAAGTTAGAATTAAAAATCACACCAGAAACATAAGTTTTCTCTCTTTCTCTCTCTATATTATGAAGCATATTTTGTGAGTATTTAGATACTTTGAGAGTTGCTATTCAGTGCAAGTTTCCTTCAGCGTCATATCCGATATCCAGTAAGAAGTGCTGCTCTTTTGAGGTAAGGGATAGTAAGGGATAATAAGGAATTTTAAGGGTTGTTATGTTTTTCAGTTTCGTAATTTTTCTGACCTTCAAAAATTCTGAAAAAATTTGAAATGATATTTTGATGAGTTTTCTTGATTGTGTCCAAAAATGGTGATTTTTGGATGTATAGATTGAGAGTTATGAATTTTATGAGAAAAGACTATTTTAAAAGTAACAGCTTATAATTCCTTGTGGTTAACTCTAAAATTGATGAAATTTTTATTGGGAGTACATGTATATGATAGAAGTATACTCTGTAAATTTCAGAATTTTTAGATAAAAGTATAATTTTTGATAAATGTCTAAATATTCGGCTATTTTGGCCATATGAAAAATAGTAAATGACTTTTAAAAATTTTGAGAAAAATATATGTTCACTATGGGACTATATTATGCTAAATCCCAGAAAAGAAATACTTTTGGAACTGATTTGGTATTTTTCATGAAAATAGTCTAGTTATGAGTAAATGAATTAAATATGTTTTGTGAAGAAAGAAAATTGGAAAATAGGATTTTATGGCTTGAGAATCCTATATGAGGTATATGCAGATTTTTGATGAGGGTTTTGGTTATTGATGATGAAATTGTAAGAGTTGGCATTTTATGATGATTAAATGCATTAATTAGTAAAGTGTAAACAATTAAAATAAATTGTTTATAAATTTAAGTAATGTTATTCTTTCAATATCATTATACCGAAATATTGGTATGGATTTTATTATGAAATTTCTATCTTTTGTGTCGGGGTTACTATTCATGAGTTACTATTCACGATTTACTATTCATGAGTTACGAATATTACTCTTGAGATTAAAACTATATGTTGATCATATTATTTTTATCATCATATATAACATTTTTATAACCCTGATGTTGAAATTCTCTTTCACTGGAGTGTAAAGATGGGTAGATTATTGGTATGATCATGACTAGGGTTCTCTTTGGCCTGTAGTGCAAAGTTGAATTGTGACTGGTATGATCATGACCATTGAATTTATAATTGAATATCTTAAGCTTAAGTGCAAAGGTGAATTGATCAACATGGTTATAATTATTGTTTATATAAATTCTGAAATGATTATATATTTCTTTGAGATATGAATATATTTGGCCTGTAGTGCAAATATGAATTGTTGATGAATATCTTTGGCATGTAGTGCAAAGATGGCCTGTTGATGAATATCTTTGGCCTGTAGTGCAAAGATGAACTGTTGTTAAATATTTTTGGCCCGTAGTGCAAAGATGGTTTGTTGATGAATATCTTTGGCCCGTAGTGCAAAGATGGATTTGTTAGTATGATTATAAACAGGAACTGTGATTTGGTATAACCATGATCTTTGATGTTTCAGGTAAAGACAGGTGATGAAAATATTCTTCGTCCTGGGTGCGAAGAAAAATTTATAGTCACAATTATGATTATGAGTTATTCATATGATTGTGGAAAGGAACTGTTGAGTGATGTTACATGGATAAAATATTGTTGGTGGATTTTTAACATGGAGAAAATAATAGACTTTATAGTCTATTTGACTCTTCTAATGGATTGCTCGTTCCGCTGCAACTATGGTTGAAATTTTTATCATTTACCATATGTTCTAAATCTCTGATTTATTATTGATGAAGGCTATTGATAATTTAATTATCTTTAGTCATGATATTCTTTACTGAGCTAGTTGTGCTCACCCTTTTGCTTCACAATTCCTTTCAGGTAATAAGAGTGTAGCTGGGTCGAGCGAGGGTAACGGGGAAATAGAACGGTGGTCTCTAGCTGTGGATGTTCTCCCGAAGCAGTATAGAAAAGTTCATTTAGTAGTTATATTTGGTGAATCCAATAGGATAAGGTGTACCCAACGTTGGAAGGGTGGTTTACCACTATCATACAAGATGTCTAACGACATACAACCTCGTGTCATCATAAGACAGGGATGTGCTCATCCACTTGTTGAGTATATATACGAGCACTACCTATATAATCTTGGTGTTTGTTTGAAGTATAATTCTCAATTAGAGACAGTGGAGATAATGATAAGTCAAGAGAAGACACACCATTGGGAAGAATATGATAGTAATCTTCTCGTTTTTCTTTGGGGTCTATTGGGTAAACCAAGGATAATTCTGTGGCCATATGATATCTATCACAACCTAGAAGCATGGCCTCTCATGTACGAAGGTTTCCTTAAGCACTTCCCAAATATTCTAATTTCCAAAACAGTTTTTGACTATACCTTTATGTAAGGTGTCATTGTGAGGTGATGTCCACGATTGGAACATGAGTCACATTTGGTATATATTTGTATCCAAACTCACAGCATATGTGTTGTTGTATTTTGCACGACAATTGTTGTAATAAAGTTGTAGTTATTTTTTGTACCATATATTTGGCGACTCAGAATAGGTTGGATTGAATGGACCTATTTTGGGGTTGTCACAATTTTGTTGATTGGTTTGAACAAATCAATTGGGAAGAGATAAAATTAGGATTTTCTTTCACCAAAATATAGGTGAGTGTAGTAGAGGTGGAGAGTTTTGAGTTTAGAGGGTGGAGCTTGGATGAAGATGATATTCAAATATTGGGTTCTTGGTTTTCAATTTGGCGAGGATTTTAGGGAAGAAGATATCTTTGTGTAGGAAAATCTTTTGAAAGAGTTATAGCATTTTGATACTTTATTTTTTTTATTTGAAAATGAAATACCCATTTTCGTCTAAAGAAAAGGGTTTTAATTACTGGGGTTCTCCAAGAGCTCAAACCGATCAGATGTCAACGTCTTATTCATTTCTTTCGCGTGACTGATGGGGATGTAGCCAGAAGTTCTGTTAATGATGGTGAGAAAGTGGTGCATCAGCAAATGGAACCACAGTTTGGCTTTCTGTTGAATTCTGTTGACGGGAATGGCACAAGTGAGAAAAGAAGTATCACTTCTTGTCAGCAACTGAAATTTCCTGTTTACCATGGCTCATCTTGCAAATTTCTTCTATTTGAATTATCAAATAAAACTTTCTTCTATTTGATATGTAGTTACTCTGTTTGCTCCTATTCAGTTGCTCTGTTTTGTTGTTGTTCATGTGACAATTCCCATGTGTACTGTTCACAAGTTTGTGGAAGACCCTTTACGAAGGGGATTTTGCAATTCTTTGTTAAACTGGTCTTGGTTTATAGTTCTTAACTTAGTTTTGACTAAGGAAGTTGACTGAACATAGTTGCTTGCTCGTGATCTCTAGTTGCTTGTCTTTTATATATCTTAATGTTTCATACAGACATACAAGAATGTACTCTAGGACAACTATCTATAGCTTGGTGTATGACACAATGTATGTGTACACTTATATTCAAACATGCTTCGTTATAGACTGCTGATAACTTGAACATTCAAATTAACTTGCCATGATTTTCTCTATCAGTTTTTCTTTTTGAAATGTAAACATTATGTATGAAAATAACGTTCTAAGAAATTCTGCACTTGGTGGATGGTTTTCAGAGATGTTTTCAAGACTCAAGTTATAACTATGTTGTTTCTTTTGAGTATTGTTCTTTGTACCTACTGCTATTGTTTTTGTTTTACCTACTTAAGATTTTGAAGTGGTTGGTTGAAGGATTTGTAATTTCAGATTCGATATAAACACTCGATTTGCATTTGAGAAGGTGAGCCTAACATCTGCTGCAAATTCCAATGGATTCAAATAATCACCTGAAGTTAACTTGGTTTTCACTGTCCCCAAATCCATTGGATGCTTGATAACAGTATAATAATCTGGAATGTTCAACTTCACTACGTCAACAGGAGAATTGAAGACCTAACCATGCTGATGTGTCTGCAACCGATTCAGCAGTGTCTGGCACTGTTTCATCAACAAAGCATACGAAGAACTTCGCACGAAACTCTGCTTTGCTGAGTCAAATCACCCCACTGCTGTTGGCCGTTTGGTACGCAACTCATTCTGGCCTGCTGGAGCCCGTTTCTTTCCCTGTGAAGCGGACATTCCTACAAACCTCTGAAAAGTTTCGGACATGGGCCTCCTTTGACTACTACACTTGTATTTTTGGCTCGCATGTTTTAGCATCTATCGTTTATATATAAGGAGGGTAATTAAGTTTTTATCCAACTTAAGTAACAGAGTTATGACAGAAAGAAATTTTTCACTTCAACTCAAAAGGTCGAGTGTTTAAATGTAGCTTTACTGACTACAGGTGGTTAAGTGAGAAACCGCCCAAACCCCAGGTGGTCATCTGAACTTAACCCTAATATTTTTTACTTGGCTAGTTGAGTTTACCTTTTTTCCTTTCTGTTCCATTTTTCTTCTCAGGAGGCGAGAATGTAGCGAGTACTAGTCAGGGTATGGAATGATAGTTCTAGAAAGTTATTTAGTAAACCTCACCATTTTTATAAAATAATGTATCAATAATTGTAATGAGAACTTATTTGAGTGGGGATTTTGTCTAGAAGACAATATTTGTATTTAAACTCACAGTTTTTATGTTGTATTAATAAAGTTATAATTGTTTATGTACCATGTTATTCAGAGGCGGAACTAGTGGGGGGCTGGGGGGCATCTGCCCCCGGTAGGGAGGCGGAACTAGGTGGAGCTGGGGAGACATCTGACCCCAGTACGGAGGCGGACAAGGGGGGAGGGCGGGCGGGCGAGTGGGGGCGGGGGCGGGGTGAGGGGATACTTACTTAACAAAAAAAATCAATCCAGATCTACAAAAAGAAGCTGCCACTGCAAAAAGGGGACAGGGATGGAAAGGGAGAAGGAGTCTCCAAACCAGATCTTGTTAATGTTTATTGACAAAAATGTTAAGTGAGATAACTTTTCGTACCAATATGGAGATGGATTTTTGAATTTCGTGTGGAATTGTGTGAGAGGGATAGTAATGTTGATGGGTGATGACCAAATGGAGGAAAAGATGAGAGAGAGTAAAGAGAAAGAAAAATAGAGCTGCCATTGTCCATTGATAATGTTATTTTTTTAGTTTTGTTTTCATTTTAGTCGTATTAATGTTTATTTGATTTAATTAGTTTAATTAAGTAATTTATTTGACACAATTTTTTTGTTAATTATTTTATTTGGATTAATTAGTACGTTAATTATTTTATTTTGTTTTAATTATTTTACTTGGATATTTAAGAATTATTTATGTATAAATTTTTATACTCCTTTAATATGTTATTTTTTTCTATATATATGTGTATTTTTACTATTTTAATAAGTCAACTACGTATTTATATAATCAACTATATTTAAATATTAAATTATGACACGTGGCCATTTTCTTGCAAAAAAATCGACCGAAAATAATAAAAGGGTTCATCGTAGTTACTTAACGGTACTTCGGGTAGTGAGATAATTAGACTCTTAATTAAACTTTGGTGGATAATTTCTTAGACCAAATTTCCTGTTTTGTTTTCTGGCTTCTCTTTCTATATATAAGAACTCCTAGTTTGGGAATTGGGATTATATCAGAAAAGATAATTAGACTCTCAATTTTGATGAATTTTAATAATTTAATGTTTACATCTTTTAGTAATTTAGTTTTCAAAATTGTTACTGTTGGAGTAATCTTAAATTATTGTTTAATTTTTGTTTGCTGAATATATTAATTATGTTTATTTATCAGAATAAAAAAACAATTCTATAATTTAATGTACTAGCTAGCTTTTAATTTCCTTTCATATTTTAGGCTAAGGCCTAAAGGAATTCTTCTACTATTAAATTTTTCAACAATCAAACACCCACAGTTTACCAGTTTAGTTTGAATAAAATAATTAAAAGCTCATTTCAGTCTTGTTAACGCCAAGATCTTTGATGACGTCCCAATCACGTAAAACGTCCTAATCCTGCACAGTAAACACGATCAACACCAAAAGCTTGACGGCTGGACCGTCGGGGGATAGCTCCGGCGTGAGAGTCAATACAGGCGTTCAAGGTTTAACAATGGAGGATGTAAAATGTCTAGTGTGTTGAGCTAGATGAAAAGTGTATGCGTACCTTTTGTTAGGAGACCCCCTTGCTAGGTTATACTCTCATACTCGATTTTTTGTGCCACCAACCATGATCTGACACAACCCCCTATTTCTCTATGGTCTCAGCCGTGTGCATGCAGGTTGTCACCTTTTTTTCACTGTTTCTGCCGCCGGCCGGATAAAATCCCATCCACAATAATGATCTGCAGACTTTTGGTCAACTGCTCTCCTTTTTCATCATTGTCAGTCAAAGTCTTAGATACTAAAAGATTTTATGGACCGGCCGCTTGATCCAGCCCAATGTTAAGGAGAGGCAATAAAGATAGGGTAAAGGTTAAGCCCAATGATTATAAGATTTAATAGTAAAGGTCCATTAGGCTAATTAAATGGATGGGCCCAATCCGCCTGACCCAATAAAGGAAATATCATGACCCAACATTGCCCCCTAGTTTTTTATTAAATAGAATATTTAATAAAGAACTATAAGCGGCCCAAGAGGTCATGAGATCCAACAGGGTTGACATAGGCCCCAAAAGTAACCTACCAATGTCCACCTGGTGAAGGGCGAAAACAGTCCAAAAGGAAAGTCCAAAGGGCCAAATATCTGAAGCTTAACCCGGACGTAACCTTTCAAATTCGTAATAATGACTGTCAAATTAATGAGCCGCCCTCGATTGCTGTGTAACTGTCAGTATAAAAAGAAAACTTTACCAAAATTAACAGTTTTACCTGCCAATTCGAATTTTCAGACTTTCGAGCTCTCCTCATCCCTTCCGAGCGTTCTTCTTTTTCAATGTGAATCATCAACAATGGCTTCTCAAGATTCGGAATGAGGCGTTCCAATCCGGGCGATTCCAGTAACAACCGTTCCACCTAACCCCAACCCTGGCAAAGAGACCTCAAGCTCTAATCCTCCAGTCAAGAAATCCGACAGGAGACCTACTCCGAAAACCTCTCCTGCTCCCTCCGAATTTTTCGTAAATAAGGAACGTTTCCCCCACGCCAATACGCCCTCAATTGTTACTGAAATGGAGCTGAAGAAGTGTGACAACCCCAAAATAGGTCCATTCCACCCAACCCATTCTGAGTCGTCAAATACATGGTACAGAAAACAACTACAACTTTATTACAACAATTATCGTGCAAAATACAACAACACATATGCTGTGAGTTTGGATACAAATATATACCAAATGTGACTCATGTTCCAACCGTGGACATCACCTCACAATGACACCTTACATAAAGGTATAGTCAAAAACTGTTTTAGAAATTAGAATCTTTGGGAAGTGCTCAAGGAAACCTTCGTACATGGGAGGCCACGCGTCTAGGTTATGATAGATATCATATGGCCACAGAATTATCCTTGGTTGACCCAATAGACCCCAAAGAAAAACGAGAAGATTACTATCATATTCTTCCCAATGGTGAGTCTTCTCTTGACTTATCATTATCTCCACTGTCTCTAATTGAGAATTATACTTCAAACAAACACCAAGATTATATAGGTAGTGCCCATAGATATACTCAGCAAGTGGATGAGCACAACCCTGTCCTATGATGACACGAGGTTGTATGTCATTAGACATCTTGAATGATAGTGACAAAACACCCTTCCAACGTTGGGTTCGCCTCACCCTATTTTCTTCACCAAATATAACTACTAAATGATGACCATCGTTCTATTCCCTTGTTACCCCCGCTCGACCCAGCTACACTCTTATTACCTGAAAGGAATTGTGAAGCAAAAGGGTGAGCACAATTAGCTCAGTAAAGAATATCATGACTAAAGATAATTCAATTATCAATAGCCTTCATCAACAATAAATCAGAGATTTAGAACATATGGTAAATGATAAAAATTTCAACCATAGTTGCAGCGGAACGAGCAATCCATTAGAAGAGTCAAATAGACTATAAAGTCTATTATCTTCTCCATGTTAAAAATCCATCAACAATGTTTTATCCCTGTAACATCAATCAACAATTCTGGTCCACAATCATATGAATAACTCATAATCATAATTGTGACTCTAAATTTTTCTTCGCACCCAGGACGAAGAATATTTTCATCACCTATCTTTACCTGAAACATCAAAGATCATGATTACACCAAATCACATTTCATGTTCATAATCATACTAATAACTTCATCTTTACACTACGTCCAAAGATATTCATTTGTATCACCAGTTGGTCATGTTTATCTCAACATCTGTTCATCTTTGCACTACTGGCCAAAGATATTCAACAACATGTCATCTTTGCACTACGGGCCAAAGATATTCATCAACAATCCATCTTTGCACTACAGGCCAAAGATATTCATCAATATTTTATCTTTGCACTACAGGCCAAAGATATTAATATCTCAAAGAAATATATAATCATTTCAGAATTTATATAAACAATAATTATAACCATGTTGATCAATTCACCTTTGCACTTAAGCTAAAGATATTCACTTATAAATTTAATGGTCATGATCATACCAGTCACAATTCAACTTTGCACTACAGGCCAAAGAGAACCCTAGTCATGATCATACCAATAACCTACCCATCTTTACACTCCAGTGAAAGAGAATTTCAACATCAGGGTTATAAAAATGTTATATATGATAATAAAAATAATATGATCAACATATAGTTTTAATCTCAAGAGTAATATTCGTAACTCATGAATAGTAAATCGTGAATAGTAACTCATGAATAGTAACTCGTGAATAGTAACTCATAAATAGTAAACTCGACACAAAAAGGTAGAAATTCCACAATAAAATCTATACCAGTATTTCGGTATAATGATATTGAAAGAATAATATTTCTTAAGCTTATAAACAATTTATTTAAATTGTTTACACTTTACTAAATAATGCATTTAATCATTCTAAAATACCAAACTCATAAGATTTTATCACCAATAATCAAAACCCTCATCAAAAATCTGCATATACCTCATATAGGATTCTCAAGCCATAAAATCCTATTTTCCAATTTTCTTACTTCACATAACATATTTAATTCATTTACTCATAACTAGTCTATTTTCATGAAAAATATCAAATCAGTTTCAAAAATATTTCTTTTCTGGGATTTAGCATAATATAGTCCAATATTGAACATATATTTTTCTCAGAATTTTTAAAACTCATTTACTATTTTTCATATGGCCAAAACCACCGAATATTTAGACATTTATCAAAAATTATACTTTTGTCCAAAAATTCTGAAATTTACAGAGTATACTTCTATCATACACATGTACTCCCAATAAAAATTTCATTAATTTTGGAGTTAACCACAAGGAATTATAAGCGGTTACTTTTAAAATAGTCTTTTCCCGTAAAATTCATAACTCTTAATCTATACATCCAAAAATCACCATTTTTGGACACAATCAATAAAACTCATCAAAATATCATTTCAAATTTTTCCATAATTTTTGAAGATCAGAAAAATTACGAAACTGAAAATCATAACAACCCTTAAAATCCCTTAATATCCCTTACCTCAAAAGAGCAGTACTTCTGACTGGATATCGGATATGATGCTGAAGAAAACTTGCACTGATGAATAGCAACTCACCAAGTATCTAAAAACTCACAAAATATGCTTCATAATATAGAGAGAGAAAGAGAGAAAGCTTATGTTTCTGGTGTGATTTTTAATTCTAACTTAGCCCTCTATTTATAGGAAAATTTTGGTAGGTTTGACCTGCAACCTGATGGCTTTACCTGCTACTATTCCCACCCACCACATTTGAAATATAATTCAGCACATTTCTTCACCAACCACAAGTGGGGCCCACCAATTCTAGAATTTTCCACCAAAAATGATTTATAACCTGATTTCTGAATCAGCCACCTCTTAAAATTCATAACAAATCATACGTTCATTTTTAACGGTTCAAAATTTGTGGGCATATACTCAACTTATATATGTATAACATATCCAAAAATTACCACGATCCAACGGTCGGATTAAAAATTATAACCCCCGCAAAATATCTCAAAAACCCTGATTTTTAATACCTCCATTCCGACAAAAATACGGATAAAAATCTCAACATTAACTCCTTCATTTTTAACCACAAAAATATATCCCTCATTTATATCCACATAAAATAAATATTTTCTTATCATATGAATCAATAATTAATTATTCACAAATAATATTACAGAATCACATTTATGACAACCAGGCCGTTCCCAGGAAAGAGGGGCCTTTCCAATAAGAATTTCTCCTTACTGGCGCGCAATTAGATGACCAAACCTCTCCTTAGACAGAACTTTCTAGACATTGCCAATAATGCTATCTAATAATACAATTCAAATAATATGAATTATTGATCTGATAATGGAAAATACTGTGCAGCAACAATTATTGAACAACAATAATATAAAATTTCAACGTAGCAATTATTGAATCAATAAAATAAAATATTGAACAGTAATTACTGTAACAATTATTGAGTAGTGCCTTCTTACGTAAGAATCAATAATTTCAAAAATACTATGCAATACCGTGTGCTACTGTGCAATAACGCGTATTACTGTATTTTAACCACCGGGTATTCCAACAGTGTTAACGGTAACAACTACGCCGTTATTTGTAAAAACTCAAATTTGTCATTTTCTTCACCCGACAGTTATTCGTTATGGGGCCCACAAATAGCTGCGCCGTCGTACGAATATTCCCCGACAGAAAGAATATTCCACGACCAAACGAATATTCCCCGACAACAATGATTATTTTATAACCACTTGCTTATTTTGAACAATTTTCATATTTCACCCATAACTTTAATTTTTTTTTATCAATTTAACCATTTACTAAATTGTAATTATAAGAAAAATTGAATACTTTTATTTCATAAAATTCGGGGTCTTACAATCTCCCCTCCTTATGAAATTTCGTCCCCGAAATTTATGTACCTGGTATTTCAAAGAGTTGAGAATACCTTGCTTTCATTTCAGATTCCATCTTTCCTGTCATCATGATTTCTCCATTGCTCATCTCCTGTATTTCAAATATCATTCTAGAATACAGCTTCAAAACAAGGGTTAATTTAACAAATTAACATATCACATAATATCCCGATATTATGACTGACCAACAATAAGCTTAGGCAGGACACACTAGCGAAGGATTTACTCATCTCTCCCCTCCTAGTTGTATTCCCCGATCTCCGTCAGAGATCATATCCCTAAGCTCTGATACCACCTGTGACAACCCCAAAATAGGTCCATTCCACCCAACCCATTCTGAGTCGTCAAATACATGGTACAGAAAACAACTACAACTTTATTACAACAATTATCGTGCAAAATACAACAACACATATGCTGTGAGTTTGGATACAAATATATACCAAATGTGACTCATGTTCCAACCGTGGACATCACCTCACAATGACACCTTACATAAAGGTATAGTCAAAAACTGTTTTAGAAATTAGAATCTTTGGGAAGTGCTCAAGGAAACCTTCGTACATGGGAGGCCACGCGTCTAGGTTATGATAGATATCATATGGCCACAGAATTATCCTTGGTTGACCCAATAGACCCCAAAGAAAAACGAGAAGATTACTATCATATTCTTCCCAATGGTGAGTCTTCTCTTGACTTATCATTATCTCCACTGTCTCTAATTGAGAATTATACTTCAAACAAACACCAAGATTATATAGGTAGTGCCCATAGATATACTCAGCAAGTGGATGAGCACAACCCTGTCCTATGATGACACGAGGTTGTATGTCATTAGACATCTTGTATGATAGTGACAAAACACCCTTCCAACGTTGGGTTCGCCTCACCCTATTTTCTTCACCAAATATAACTACTAAATGATGACCATCGTTCTATTCCCTTGTTACCCCCGCTCGACCCAGCTACACTCTTATTACCTGAAAGGAATTGTGAAGCAAAAGGGTGAGCACAACTAGCTCAGTAAAGAATATCATGACTAAAGATAATTCAATTATCAATAGCCTTCATCAACAATAAATCAGAGATTTAGAACATATGGTAAATGATAAAAATTTCAACCATAGTTGCAGCGGAACGAGCAATCCATTAGAAGAGTCAAATAGACTATAAAGTCTATTATCTTCTCCATGTTAAAAATCCATCAACAATGTTTTATCCCTGTAACATCAATCAACAATTCTGGTCCACAATCATATGAATAACTCATAATCATAATTGTGACTCTAAATTTTTCTTCGCACCCAGGACGAAGAATATTTTCATCACCTATCTTTACCTGAAACATCAAAGATCATGGTTACACCAAATCACATTTCATGTTCATAATCATACTAATAACTTCATCTTTACACTACGTCCAAAGATATTCATTTGTATCACCAGTTGGTCATGTTTATCTCAACATCTGTTCATCTTTGCACTACTGGCCAAAGATATTCAACAACATGTCATCTTTGCACTACGGGCCAAAGATATTCATCAACAATCCATCTTTGCACTACAGGCCAAAGATATTCATCAATATTTTATCTTTGCACTACAGGCCAAAGATATTAATATCTCAAAGAAATATATAATCATTTCAGAATTTATATAAACAATAATTATAACCATGTTGATCAATTCACCTTTGCACTTAAGCTAAAGATATTCACTTATAAATTTAATGGTCATGATCATACCAGTCACAATTCAACTTTGCACTACAGGCCAAAGAGAACCCTAGTCATGATCATACCAATAACCTACCCATCTTTACACTCCAGTGAAAGAGAATTTCAACATCAGGGTTATAAAAATGTTATATATGATAATAAAAATAATATGATCAACATATAGTTTTAATCTCAAGAGTAATATTCGTAACTCATGAATAGTAAATCGTGAATAGTAACTCATGAATAGTAACTCGTGAATAGTAACTCATAAATAGTAAACTCGACACAAAAAGGTAGAAATTCCACAATAAAATTTATACCAGTATTTCGGTATAATGATATTGAAAGAATAATATTTCTTAAGCTTATAAACAATTTATTTAAATTGTTTACACTTTACTAAATAATGCATTTAATCATTCTAAAATACCAAACTCATAAGATTTTATCACCAATAATCAAAACCCTCATCAAAAATCTGCATATACCTCATATAGGATTCTCAAGCCATAAAATCCTATTTTCCAATTTTCTTACTTCACATAACATATTTAATTCATTTACTCATAACTAGTCTATTTTCATGAAAAATATCAAATCAGTTTCAAAAATATTTCTTTTCTGGGATTTAGCATAATATAGTCCAATATTGAACATATATTTTTCTCAGAATTTTTAAAACTCATTTACTATTTTTCATATGGCCAAAACCACCGAATATTTAGACATTTATCAAAAATTATACTTTTGTCCAAAAATTCTGAAATTTACAGAGTATACTTCTATCATACACATGTACTCCCAATAAAAATTTCATCAATTTTGGAGTTAACCACAAGGAATTATAAGCGGTTACTTTTAAAATAGTCTTTTCCGTAAAATTCATAACTCTTAATCTATACATCCAAAAATCACCATTTTTGGACACAATCAATAAAACTCATCAAAATATCATTTCAAATTTTTCCATAATTTTTGAAGATCAGAAAAATTACGAAACTGAAAATCATAACAACCCTTAAAATCCCTTAATATCCCTTACCTCAAAAGAGCAGTACTTCTGACTGGATATCGGATATGATGCTGAAGAAAACTTGCACTGATGAATAGCAACTCACCAAGTATCTAAAAACTCACAAAATATGCTTCATAATATAGAGAGAGAAAGAGAGAAAGCTTATGTTTCTGGTGTGATTTTTAATTCTAACTTAGCCCTCTATTTATAGGAAAATTTTGGTAGGTTTGACCTGCAACCTGATGGCTTTACCTGCTACTATTCCCACCCACCACATTTAAAATATAATTCAGCACATTTCTTCACCAACCACAAGTGGGGCCCACCAATTCTAGAATTTTCCACCAAAAATGATTTATAACCTGATTTCTGAATCAGCCACCTCTTAAAATTCATAACAAATCATACGTTCATTTTTAACGGTTCAAAATTTGTGGGCATATACTCAACTTATATATGTATAACATATCCAAAAATTACCACGATCCAACGGTCGGATTAAAAATTATAACCCCCGCAAAATATCTCAAAAACCCTGATTTTTAATACCTCCATTCCGACAAAAATACGGATAAAAATCTCAACATTAACTCCTTCATTTTTAACCACAAAAATATATCCCTCATTTATATCTACATAAAATAAATATTTTCTTATCATATGAATCAATAATTAATTATTCACAAATAATATTACAGAATCACATTTATGACAACCAGGCCGTTCCCAGGAAAGAGGGGCCTTTCCAATAAGAATTTCTCCTTACTGGCGCGCAATTAGATGACCAAACCTCTCCTTAGACAGAACTTTCTAGACATTGCCAATAATGCTATCTAATAATACAATTCAAATAATATGAATTATTGATCTGATAATGGAAAATACTGTGCAGCAACAATTATTGAACAACAATAATATAAAATTTCAACGTAGCAATTATTGAATCAATAAAATAAAATATTGAACAGTAATTACTGTAACAATTATTGAGTAGTGCCTTCTTACGTAAGAATCAATAATTTCAAAAATACTATGCAATACCGTGTGCTACTGTGCAATAACGCGTATTACTGTATTTTAACCACCGGGTATTCCAACAGTGTTAACGGTAACAACTACGCCGTTATTTGTAAAAACTCAAATTTGTCATTTTCTTCACCCGACAGTTATTCGTTATGGGGCCCACAAATAGCTGCGCCGTCGTACGAATATTCCCCGACAGAAAGAATATTCCACGACCAAACGAATATTCCCCGACAACAATGATTATTTTATAACCACTTGCTTATTTTGAACAATTTTCATATTTCACCCATAACTTTAATTTTTTTTTATCAATTTAACCATTTACTAAATTGTAATTATAAGAAAAATTGAATACTTTTATTTCATAAAATTCGGGGTCTTACAAGAAGGTTCGAGCTCGCTGTCACATCCCAGACACCCATTTGGTGAGGGCTCCCAGACCTGAAGAGCGGATGTACCAGCGCCCCGAGGGGTGGATGGCAGTTACAACGACCATCTTGGAGAAAGGGGTGCGATTCCCCCTTCACGCCTTCATAGTGACCATTTTAGGATTTTTGGGTGTCGGGTTTGCCCAACTAATGCCGAATTCTTATATTCATATGCTGGCATTCATAGCCTTTTGCCAAGAGCTGGGCGTCGAACCTACGCTTGACTTCTTCTTTACCGTGTACAAGATCGGCCAATCTAGGGAGAAAGGGTTCAAGACTGTAAGTAACCAATTTTCAAGAACGGGGGAGAAGTTCGAGAGGCGTTCGTTGGTAAACACTCCTTCGAGTAATAGAGGGTGGCACGATAGGTGGTTTTTCGTCAAGGGGCCTGAAATTACCTCCTTACCGAACTGGACCGTTGATGAGAAGACCTCTACTGAATTCGGAGACATTTCCGAAGAACGTGAAGCCGAGATGATAGAACTTTTTGACAAGTTCCCGAAGGACGAATGGAAATATGGACTTCTGTCGAAGCAGGCGTGGTTATACGACCACAAATGTAAGTATGGACTTATTTTATCCTTATTTTGAAACTTGCCGTGGTGTAGATTATGACATAAAACTGTTAATTTTCTGCAGTGACTTTGATCAGGCCATCGTCCTCGGAGATGAGGGAGTTGGAGGATTTTATTGCCGGCAAATCCATAGAAGCCACTGCCGAATCCTCCCATCAGGAAGTTCCACCCGAAGACGATGTAGTTAGAAAATCTGCAAGGGTGGGCGCTGGGTCTTCACAGCCGGAGGCTTCTTCCCAATTCAAACCTTCTGCTGGGGCATCGCCCACTGAAGCGCCTCGAACCAACGTTGTATTCCAGACCGCTGAGCCAGAAGACGAAGAGCCCGTCCTTCCAGAAATACAACTCAAACCTCGAAGAAGAAAGCACGTCGCCCGAAAGCCCAAACCGATCTCCCTACCATCCGATTCTGAAGGCTTTTCCGAATTTGAGCCACATATCACCCCGACACCCCAACCTGTCCGTCCAACATCACCAACAGTTGAACTAGCGCCGCCACTTATTGATCCATTGCTCACCGCTGACCCACTACCGCCAGTCACCGAGCCAACTCCACCGGCTGCTGTCCCAACGACACCGGTTGTCCAATTTACATCAGTTCGAAGGAGCTTACTCAATCTTCCTGCTGGAGATCGCAGATAAGCTATTCAAATCAAGAAGCGGAAGACCAAGGTCATCCCCTTAACCGCTGAAGAGCTTGCGGTATCCCTTCCAAAGGTTCTCCCTCCAGCAATCCCAGTGAGCACTCGAACGGCGAATGAAGAAAGGCCACTTGATGACACTGCAACCCCTTCTCGGAAAAGGAAACAAACCTCTGATAGTCACCCCATCTCGGGATCCATTCCTGTACCAGTACGAGATCCTACTCCAGCTCAGTCTTCTTCTACTGAAAATGTCTACATGGATCCCTCTCCTGTTCGTGATCAGACCGTGCCTCCCCCTCCAGGGCCCCCGTTAAGAACATTTCATGATGAAGCCACTGGGGCGCCGACTTTATGGCCTCGGTATAATTCCAACTTTCCCTTCCAACTTTTTGATGCTTTCGTTTGGGAAAATGACGATCATCGATTCGTTGATCATACGAACGGTAACTTTCTTGATGAAGGCATGAGTTATCTGACAAAGGTATATTGCAATTCTCTTGGTTAAATATTCCTTTTCTTGTCTAATTATCTGAAGCTGATTGGGTACTGCCGAATGTGTGCAGACGAATGCAGTCTTCGGGCGTTTACGTCCTAGACAAATGAATGCTGAATCTGATGAGGAAACTATGAAGAGAGAGATTAACTTGCTGAAGGCCACGTTAACTCGGGAAAGAGCTGAACATGAATCCGTTTTTCGTGCCAACGAGGACCTTCAGAGAGAATTGGCTCAAAATAGAGATGATCTGAGGGAAACTCATGAGGTGCTGACCTTAGTCAGGGAAGAACTGAAGACGACAAAGGTCAGCGAGCAGAAATTGAAGAATATGAATGTCCGCTTCGCTGCAGAGACCGAAGTTCTGAAGAGTAAGAATGAAGAGATCACCGCGGTACATCGGGATCTGGCGACGTAACTTGGCGAAGTTCATGCACAAGCTCGGGCGGATAGGAAGGCCCACAGGGCTAAGCGCCGTAAACTTCGTAGTAAGGTTAAGTCCCTTCAGGAACGAGGTTTTCCTCTGACTGAAGAAGTGCTCAAGCAGATTCGGGAGGACTATCAGACTTCTGATGAGCTTGGTGCAGAGATCATAAAAGTGTGCTACGAAGGATTCGAAGATTGTCGAGGCCGAAGCAAGGAAAAGCTGGTGGCAGCCCAATTAGATCCGGCCCTACTTGACTTTGAAGATGATGTATAGGCATGATCGGGTCACTTTTTGGCTTTTAAAATTTTGTGCACGAACGTTGTAAATAAGTTTGAATGGATTTGTTTAAGTGTTTAATTTTAATTTTAATTTGCATTAACGTGATTTTCGTTTATTTCGTGTCTTGTCAATAATTCAGTATCAATTGCCTTAAATGAATTAACTTATTCTGTAAATCAGATAAGGTGTATAGAAGTGAAATGAACTGAATGAACTGAACTGAACTTATCACTTGTAAAAAATGAAGTAAAGTATACTTATCGCTCTCGAAGTGTGAGACAGGTCATGTGTGAGGTGAGTTCGGCTGATCCTCCTTGCACCATTAAGATCTTGTTTACCACTCGGGGTAGAACAAGTATATAAGGACCATAGGATTTGATTGCTTCAGTGACCATTGTTTTCACCACCCTTGGTAAAAAACAATATAGGATCCAGGATTTGACTACCACGCGGGGTATCAAATAAATTGGCTGCCATCGAATGGCCAGCGAGTCCTACCATACCTCCTTACTTCAGTGACCATTGATTTTACCACCCTTGGTAAAAAACAATATAGGATCCAGGATTTGACTACCACGCGGGGTATCAAATAAATTGGCTGCCATCGAATGGCCAGCGAGTCATACCATACCTCCTTACTCCACTGTGACTTTAGGACAAATGCGAAGATCAGTTTTGAAATAAAAAGTGACTTTTTATTGATGATGAATGTCATGTACAGACTCCCGGTGAAATGACTCGGTTTCTATTGAAAGTACTTTCGGAGCCTGCCTGCGTGCCACGTGTTCTTAATTTCGGATCCATCGAATGTCTTCAGTCGATATGTAAGACCCCAACTTATTAATGAATAAAATCAAATTTTCTCTAAATATTATTGTGAATAATAAGGGGTTAATTTGATATAATACTTTGGTTATGGGAGAAATGTGCAAATTTTACAAAATAAGCAAGTGGTTATAAAATATTTATTTTTGGTCGGTGAATATTCGGTTGGTCGTGGAATATTCTTGCTGTCGGGGAATATTTGTACGACGACGCAGCCTTGTGTGGGCCCCATAACGGAAAGCGATTGGATGAAGAAAACGACAAGTATAAGTTGTTTATTAATAATGGCGTAGTTGTTACCGTTAACACTGTTTAAATACCCGGTGGTTAAAAATACAGTAATAACGCGTGGTTGCATAGTAGCACACGGATTGCACAGTATAGTTGAATTATTGATTCGTACGTAAGAAGGCACTACTCAATAATTGTTACAGTGATTACTGTTCAATATTTTATTTTATTGGTTCAATAATTGCTGCATTGATATTTTATATTATTGTTGTTTCAATAATTATTGTTGCACAGTATTTTCATTTATCAGATCAATAATTCATATTATTTGAATAATATTATTAGATAACATTATTGGCAATGTCTAGAAAGTTCTGTCTAAGGAGAGGTTTGGTCATCTAATTGCGCGCCAGTAAGGAGAAATCCTTATTGGAAAGCCCCCTCTTTCCTGGGAACGGCCTGGTTGTCATAAATGTGATTCTGTAATATTATTTATGAATAATTAATTATTGATTCATATGATAAGGAAATATTTATTTTATGTGGATATAAATGAGGGATATATTTTTGTGGTTAAAAATGAAGGAGTTAATGTTGAGGTTTTTATCCATATTTTTGTCGGAATGGAGGTATTACAAATCAGGGTTTTTGAGAAATATTGCGGGTGTTATAATTTTTAATCCGACCGTTGGATCGTGGTAATTTTTGGATATGTTATACATATATAAGTTGAGTATATGTCCACAAATTTTGAACCGTTAAAAATGAACGTATGATTTATTATGAATTTTACAAGATGACTGGTTCAGAAATTGTTGAATTTTCGGAGTTTATCATTTTGGTGGAAAATTCTAGAATTGGTGGGCCCCACTTGTGGTTGGTGAAGAAATGTGCTGAATTATATTTCAAATGTGGTAGGTGGGAATAGTAGCAGGTAAAGCCATCAGGTTGCAGGTCAAACCTACCAAAATTTTCCTATAAATAGAGGGCTAAGTTAGAATTGAAAATTACACCAGAAACAAGTTTTCTCTCTTTCTCTCTCTAGATTATTGAGTGTATTTTGTGAGTATTTAGATACTTTGAGAGTTTCTATTCATCAGAGCAAGTTTCTTTCAGCCTTATACCGGTATTCCGACCAGAAGTACTGATATTTTGAGGTAAGGGATATTATTTTCTTCTTAAATGATATTATTTTCTTCAATATCATTATGCTGAAATATTGATATGAGTTTTTATCAAATTTGGAACTTTTTGTGTCGGGGGTTACTATTCACGTATACGGCACTATTCACGTATACGGCACTATTCACGAATACGGCACTATTCACCGAAAAATAAAATTTTCCCTTTTTGTCCAAGATGTCTATTATGGTTACTATCTTTGATTGTATCCATGTTTTGATCTTTATTTTTGAATTCTGCTTCACAATTGATTATTATGAAGTATTATTGATCTTGGATAAACTGTTATACGAATCCCTACTATTTGTCCTTCTGTCTCATTGGATTCGTTCTCTTTAAGATATTTTTCATCATCCTCAGTCCTAAATGATGATATTACTGAATATCTTTGGCCTGTAGTGCAAAGATGTATAATTACTTGATGAATATCTTTGGCCTGTAGTGCAAAGATGAACAGGTGTTGAGATGAACATGACCGACTGATGATACAAATGAATATCTTTGGCCTGTAGTGCAAAGATGAATATTTGGTTAAAGATGATTATTAATTGATGTTACAGGGATAAAATATTGATGATGGACTTTTAAATCTTAGAAGATAGTAGAATTCTTTCTCTACTTGACTCTTCTAATGGTTTGTTGTTTCCGCTGCAGTTGTTGATCTAAAACTTGTTGTCGATTATATTTTATCAGATTTTTCCCTGTTGAAGACTAACGATAATTTGTTGTATATTATCTTAGTCATAATATTCTTTACTGGGCTAGTTGAGCTCACCCTTTTCCTTTTTGTTCCATTTTTCTTCTCAGGAGGTGAGAACATAGCAGGATCTAGTCGGGGTATGGAGTGATGGTTCTAGAAAGATGTATTAGCAGTCCTCACTATTTCTGTAAAATAGTGTTTGAATAATTGTAATGAGGATTTATTTGAGTGTGGATATTGTCTAGAAGACAATATTTGTATTTAAACTCACAGTATGTGTTGTCGTATTTTGCACGACAATTGTATTATTGAAGTTGTAGTTTGCTTTCTGTACCATGTATTTGGCGACTCAGAATGGGTGTTGTATACCTATTCTGGGGGCGTCACAGTTGGTATCAGAGCTTAGGGATATGATCCCTGGCTGAGATGTGAGACAAGAACTAGGAGGGGAGAGACGGGGAATTCCTTCGCTAGTATGACCTGACTAAGTTTATTTGGTGTTTATTTGGTCGGTCAGAGTATAGGGATAATATATGACATGACTATTAACCCTTGTTTTATGGCAGTATTTAAGAATGGCAGCTGAGAACGTTAATAATGGAGTAAATCAGACCGTGGAGACACCTTTGATCACTACCCAGGGGAACGTGCAACAGGAAGGCAATATTCCTCCTGTAAACAACGTTACCGAGCAAACGATGAATGATGGAATGTTTAGGAGCTTTTTGCAGTTCATGCAAAATCAGACGAGGGAGACTCGTGTGCAGAATACGGGTGGAAATGATAACAACGCGCGGTTTGTCACAGCTAAGCAGTTCAAAGAATTGGGACCACCAGAATTTAAGGGAAAGCCGGATCCGATCATGGCGGAAACGTGGGTCAAGCAAATTACCAAGATATTTGATGTCTTGGGATGCACGGAGGAACAGAAGGTTCCATTCGCCACATTTATGTTCCGCGGTGAGGCAGACTACTGGTGGGAGTCTGTGAAGCGTACCCAGCCTGACGCACTCAACATGTCCTGGGAAACATTTCAAAAACTGTTCAATGACAAGTACTTTCCTGAAAGTATTCGTCATATGAAGGAGGTTGAGTTTATTAGACTGGAACAAAACAACATGACGGTGTCCCAGTACGAGGCGAAGTTTGCAGAGTTATCCAGGTTTGCACCTCATTTGGTCGAAAATGAGGAACGAATGACGCGGATGTTTCTGAGAGGTTTAAAACCTGAGATTCGTCAATACCTTATCTCTCATAAATTTTCTCTGTATTCAGACGTTGTCAACAGGGCCCAATTATTAGAGAGAGATAATGAGTATACTCAACCGAGGGACCACAACCAGGGTCATACCGGTGACAGCAATCATCAGAGCGATGATAACCAACGAGGAGGGAAAAATACGAACAAAGGCGGTAACCACTCGGGTGGTCATCGTGGCCATGATAATAGGAGAGGTGAGTCAAGTGGAAATTTCAGAAAGAGGAGATTCAACAATGACGGGAAGACATCAGCACCAGCACCAACAACAAATTTTAGGGGAGGAGAACGACCGCCAGTTAGATGTTACAAATGCGGGAAAGAGGGACATATCAGCCCAAACTGTCCACAACAATCCAAGGTGTGTTACAACTGTGGGAAGGAAGGCCACATCGCTCGAGATTGTACTATAGCGAAACCAAGTTCAGCGGGAGTGGTGATTCCAAGGGCTGTCCCGGATAAGGCGAAATCAGCGGTTCCTGGAAGAGCGTTTGTCGTAACTGGCCAAAACGTGAGAAACCCGAACGAGGTGATCACGGGTAAGCTAATCTTGAATTCTTGCGAAGTTTATACTTTACTAGATACCGGTTCTACCCATTCTTTTATCTCTCCTGCTTGTGCTCAACGTTTAAACTTGACTCCGGAGAAATTGGACTTTAACTTATCTGTTGAAACTCCGTTGGGTGAAACCTTCGTTACATCTACAGTTTATAAATCTTGCATGATCCAAGTTGGCACTATCACATTACCTGTTGATCTTATCTCTTTAAAGATACTTGCTTTTGATGTGATTTTAGGAATTGATTGGTTAACCACTCATCATGCTAAAATTGATTGTTTTCGTAAGGTTGTTAGTTTTCATATTCCTAACCAACCTGTCATACGAATTCAAACTACTAAACCACTAAAATCAGTCACTGTCATATCAAGCCACAAAGCTATTCGTTTATTGAAAAACGGATGTCAAGCTTTCTTAGCCCATGTTATGGATTTGAACAAAGACAAGTCAGATTTGAATAATATTTCTATTGTTAGAGAATTTTCCGATGTATTTCCTGAAGAACTTCCCGGTCTACCCCCGGAACGAGAAATTGAATTCTTTATTGACCTTGAACCCGGTACAAAGCCCATTTCTAAAACCCCATATCGAATGGCTCCTATTGAACTTCAGGAGTTAAAAGTCCAACTACAGGAGTTGTTGGACATCGGTTTTATTCGTCCTAGTACGTCTCCTTGGGGTGCTCCTGTTTTATTCGTAAAGAAGAAAGACGGGAGTATGCGACTTTGTATTGACTATCGAGAATTGAACCATGTCACCATCAAGAATAGGTATCCGCTACCTCGCATTGATGACCTGTTTGACCAGTTGCAAGGAGCACAATTCTTTTCAAAGATCGATCTTCGTTCTGGATATCATCAGCTGAAGATTAAAACTGAGGATATTCCAAAGACTGCCTTCAGAACTCGGTACGGGCATTATGAATTCTTAGTAATGTCTTTTGGATTGACTAATGCTCCTGCTGCCTTCATGGATATGATGAACCGTGTATTCAAAGAATATTTGGATCAGTTCGTTGTTGTCTTTATTGATGACATCCTCATCTATTCCAAAAGCCGTGAAGATCATGAGCGCCATTTGAAGCTGGTACTGCAAAGGCTTCGTGAAAACAAGCTATATGCCAAACTGAAGAAATGCGAGTTCTGGCTTGAGGAAGTAGCATTCCTTGGGCACGTGGTGTCAAAACATGGAGTATCTGTCGACCCGGCGAAGATTGAAGCCATACAAAGTTGGGAGCAACCGAAGTCGGTAACCGAAGTACGTAGCTTTCTGGGCTTAGCTGGTTATTATCGGAGATTTGTGGAAGGATTTTCTCGAATCGCTACTCCGTTAACTCAGCTGACTCGGAAAGATACAAAATTCGTATGGAGTGAGGAATGCGAGAAGAGTTTCCAAGAACTCAAGAGGAGACTCATTTCGGCACCTGTTTTGACAATACCATCTGGTTCGGATGGATTTGTTATCTACAGCGATGCTTCAGGCAAAGGGTTAGGATGTGTTCTCATGCAACATGGGAAAGTCATAGCCTATGCCTCACGACAACTCAAAGAATATGAGAGGAATTATCCTACTCATGATTTGGAGTTGGCAGCAGTCGTTTTTGCGTTGAAGATCTGGAGACACTACCTTTATGGGGAGAAAGTGGAGATCTATACAGATCATAAAAGCCTCAAATATTTCTTCACCCAAAAGGAACTCAACATGCGGCAACGACGTTGGCTTGAGCTGTTGAAAGATTACGATCATACCATCCAATACCATCCTGGAAAAGCAAACGTAGTAGCTGACGCATTGAGTAGAAGATCATATGCGGGTACGAGTGCAATGTTTTTAACACAAAGGCCCATTTTGTATGACTTGCAAAGGATGGAGATAGAGATGAAGGCTCCAAGTACCCACATGATGATATCAAATATACGAGTAGAACCGACTTTAATCGATAAAGTTAAAGCTGCTCAAGCTACGGATATAGAGCTGATGCGTATGAAGAAGAAAGTGCAAGAAGGTGCTATTCCAGAAGCAAGAATCGATGAAGAAGGAATACTTCGAGTCAACTCCAGACTTTGTGTTCCTAACGATTTTGACTTGAAGCATAGAATAATGATGGAGGCACACAACACACCGTTTGCAATCCATCCTGGGAGTACCAAAATGTATCACGATCTTCGACATACATTTTGGTGGAGCAATATGAAAAGAGAGATCGCGGAGTTTATCTCGAGATGTTTAACTTGTCAACGTGTAAAAGCGGAGCATCAAGTACCAAAGGGTCCATTGCAACCACTTGAGATTCCGAAATGGAAGTGGGAACACATTACTATGGATTTTGTTACGGGTCTTCCCAAGGTTTCTCAAGGCATAGATGCGATTTGGGTTATTGTTGATAGATTAACCAAGTCCGCTCATTTCTTGCCGATACGTGAGACTTATTCCCTTGAACGTCTTGCTAGTATGTACGTGAACGAGATTGTGAGATTGCATGGCATGCCAGTATCCATAGTTTCGGATCGTGACCCAAGATTCACTTCACGATTTTGGGTTAGCTTGCAGAAAGCTATGGGCACGGATTTACGATTCAGTTCAGCATACCATCCTCAAACGGACGGACAATCAGAGAGGACTATTCAAACTCTTGAAGATCTATTAAGACTTTGTGTCTTAGATCTCAAAGGGAGTTGGGATAAGTACCTACCATTGGTGGAATTCTCCTACAACAACAGTTATCAGGCGAGCATAGGTATGGCTCCATTTGAGGCGTTGTATGGAAGAAAATGTCGTTCTCCAGTATGCTGGGACGAGGTGGGTGAAGCAACATTGTTGGGACCAGAGTTGGTACGCATTACTACAGAGAAGATCCAAACGATTCGACAACGTATACAAACGGCACAGGATCGACAAAAGAGTTATGCGGATCTTCATCGGAAGGACGTGGAATTTAATATTGGGGATCATGTATTGTTACGTGTTGCACCATGGAAGGGAGTTACAAGATTTGGGAAGAGAGGAAAGCTCAATCCAAGATTTGTTGGTCCATTTGAGATTCTTGAGCGAATAGGAAATGTGGCATATAGACTCGCATTACCTCCAAGCATGTCTCGTGTTCATAATGTTTTTCACATATCTATGCTTCGTAAATATGTTAAAGACCCGAACCACATTATTGAGTTAGAACCAGACGAGATAGCTGAAGATTTAACGTACGAGGAGGTACCTGTTAAGATCTTGGATAGGAAAGAGCATGTCCTACGCACGAAGGTTATACCACAAGTTAAGGTTTTGTGGAGAAACCATGCTATTGAAGAAATGACCTGGGAGTTGGAATCAGAAATGAAAGCGAGGTATCCTCACCTTTTTGAAACATCAGGTACGTACGTCAATTTCGAGGACGAAATTTCATAAGGAGGGGAGGTTGTAAGACCCCAACTTATTAATGAATAAAATCAAATTTTCTCTAAATATTATTGTGAATAATAAGGGGTTAATTTGATATAATACTTTGGTTATGGGTGAAATGTGCAAATTTTACAAAATAAGCAAGTGGTTATAAAATATTTATTTTTGGTCGGTGAATATTCGGTTGGTCGTGGAATATTCTTGCTGTCGGGGAATATTCGTACGACGACGCAGCCTTGTGTGGGCCCCATAACGGAAAGCGATTGGATGAAGAAAACGACAAGTATAAGTTGTTTATTAATAATGGCGTAGTTGTTACCGTTAACACTGTTTAAATACCCGGTGGTTAAAAATACAGTAATAACGCGTGGTTGCATAGTAGCACACGGATTGCACAGTATAGTTGAATTATTGATTCGTACGTAAGAAGGCACTACTCAATAATTGTTACAGTGATTACTGTTCAATATTTTATTTTATTGATTCAATAATTGCTGCATTGATATTTTATATTATTGTTGTTTCAATAATTATTGTTGCACAGTATTTTCATTTATCAGATCAATAATTCATATTATTTGAATAATATTATTAGATAACATTATTGGCAATGTCTAGAAAGTTCTGTCTAAGGAGAGGTTTGGTCATCTAATTGCGCGCCAGTAAGGAGAAATCCTTATTGGAAAGCCCCCTCTTTCCTGGGAACGGCCTGGTTGTCATAAATGTGATTCTGTAATATTATTTATGAATAATTAATTATTGATTCATATGATAAGGAAATATTTATTTTATGTGGATATAAATGAGGGATATATTTTTGTGGTTAAAAATGAAGGAGTTAATGTTGAGGTTTTTATCCATATTTTTGTCGGAATGGAGGTATTACAAATCAGGGTTTTTGAGAAATATTGCGGGTGTTATAATTTTTAATCCGACCGTTGGATCGTGGTAATTTTTGGATATGTTATACATATATAAGTTGAGTATATGTCCACAAATTTTGAACCGTTAAAAATGAACGTATGATTTATTATGAATTTTACAAGATGACTGGTTCAGAAATTGTTGAATTTTCGGAGTTTATCATTTTGGTGGAAAATTCTAGAATTGGTGGGCCCCACTTGTGGTTGGTGAAGAAATGTGCTGAATTATATTTCAAATGTGGTAGGTGGGAATAGTAGCAGGTAAAGCCATCAGGTTGCAGGTCAAACCTACCAAAATTTTCCTATAAATAGAGGGCTAAGTTAGAATTGAAAATTACACCAGAAACAAGTTTTCTCTCTTTCTCTCTCTAGATTATTGAGTGTATTTTGTGAGTATTTAGATACTTTGAGAGTTTCTATTCATCAGAGCAAGTTTCTTTCAGCCTTATACCGGTATTCCGACCAGAAGTACTGATATTTTGAGGTAAGGGATATTATTTTCTTCTTAAATGATATTATTTTCTTCAATATCATTATGCTGAAATATTGATATGAGTTTTTATCAAATTTGGAACTTTTTGTGTCGGGGGTTACTATTCACGTATACGGCACTATTCACGTATACGGCACTATTCACGAATACGGCACTATTCACCGAAAAATAAAATTTTCCCTTTTTGTCCAAGATGTCTATTATGGTTACTATCTTTGATTGTATCCATGTTTTGATCTTTATTTTTGAATTCTGCTTCACAATTGATTATTATGAAGTATTATTGATCTTGGATAAACTGTTATACGAATCCCTACTATTTGTCCTTCTGTCTCATTGGATTCGTTCTCTTTAAGATATTTTTCATCATCCTCAGTCCTAAATGATGATATTACTGAATATCTTTGGCCTGTAGTGCAAAGATGTATAATTACTTGATGAATATCTTTGGCCTGTAGTGCAAAGATGAACAGGTGTTGAGATGAACATGACCGACTGATGATACAAATGAATATCTTTGGCCTGTAGTGCAAAGATGAATATTTGGTTAAAGATGATTATTAATTGATGTTACAGGGATAAAATATTGATGATGGACTTTTAAATCTTAGAAGATAGTAGAATTCTTTCTCTACTTGACTCTTCTAATGGTTTGTTGTTTCCGCTGCAGTTGTTGATCTAAAACTTGTTGTCGATTATATTTTATCAGATTTTTCCCTGTTGAAGACTAACGATAATTTGTTGTATATTATCTTAGTCATAATATTCTTTACTGGGCTAGTTGAGCTCACCCTTTTCCTTTTTGTTCCATTTTTCTTCTCAGGAGGTGAGAACATAACAGGATCTAGTCGGGGTATGGAGTAATGGTTCTAGAAAGATGTATTAGCAGTCCTCGCTATTTCTGTAAAATAGTGTTTGAATAATTGTAATGAGGATTTATTTGAGTGTGGATATTGTCTAGAAGATAATATTTGTATTTAAACTCACAGTATGTGTTGTCGTATTTTGCACGACAATTGTATTATTGAAGTTGTAGTTTGCTTTCTGTACCATGTATTTGGCGACTCAGAATGGGTGTTGTATACCTATTCTGGGGGCGTCACACGATACGTCCCGGGCTTTGGTACTTCGGCCACTTCATACGGTCCTTCCCAGTTCGGCATCAACTTCCCCGTGTTCTGCGGTGTAGACGCTTCAGCCTCTCTGAGAACGAGGTCTCCCACCTCAAATCTTCGGAGCTTTACCCCTTTGTTGTAATGCTTGGCAACTCTTCTCTGGTAGGCTGCTAACTTGATCATAGCCACTTCTCTGACTTCTTCTAACAGGTCCAAGTTGGCCTTTAGTCCCTCGTCATTGTAGATCTCTCTGAACTGACTAACTCGAAGACTTGGAGATCCAATCTCAACTGGGACCAAGGCATCAGTGCCATAGGCCAGTCTAAAAGGCGAGTCTCCTGTTGTCGTCCTCGGTGTAGTCCTGTAAGCCCACAATACACTAAGCAATTCTTCCGGCCATCTTTCTTTGGCTTCGTCCAATCTGTGCTTGATCCCGTTTAGAAGTGTTCTGTTAGTCACCTCGACCTATCCATTTGACTGTGGATGAGCCACTGAAGTCTTCCTGTGCTGGACTCCCAGTTCCTTCAGAAATCCTTCAAACTTTGATCCTACAAACTGGCGTCCGTTGTCTGATATCACCACTTAAGGGATCCCGAAGCGAAACACTACGGATTCTTTCATAAATTTCAGACACTCCTTTTCCGTTATCAGCCGAAGTGGTTTCGCCTCGACCCATTTGGTCATATAATCAATAGCGACTATGACGAAACTGACCTGCCCTTTAGCTTTCGGTAACGGACCCAGTATATCAACCCCCCAGACAGCGAAGGGTATAGGAGATAGAATCGAGTATAGCTCTTCCGGTGGCTGATGTGGGATCGGACTGTTGAGCTGGCATTTATCACACTTTTTCACGTATTCCGTAGCCTCCTTGAAGATTGTTGGCCAGTAGTACCCCTGCCGAAGAAGTTTGTATGCCAGCGACTTAGCTGCCATGTGATCACCGCAGATGCCCTCATGAACTTCCCGAAGGGCGTACTCTGCTTCGGACGGGACCAGACATTTCAATAATGGTGACGAAAATGCCCTTCGATAAAGATCCCCATCAATAAGGACGAAGTTAGCACTTTTGTATTTGACCTTCTTTGCTAACATCTGATCCGAAGGAAGGACGCCATCTGCCAAATAATTGATGTAGGGAGTCATCCAGCAGTCGGATCGCTCCATACACAATCACCGAGTCATGTTGAATACTCGGCTGCTGTAGGACCTCCAAATAGACTGACCCATTGAAAACGACAGCATTTGTAGTGGCTAACTTTGATAAGGTATTGGCAATGGAATTATTGTTACGCTCTATGCCTTGAAATTCGTGAAAAGCAAAGTATTAGAGTCTGTCTTTTAACTCTGCCAAATACCTGATCATCCTCGTCCCACGGGCTTCATATTCTCCTGATAACTGCTTGACGACCAGCTGAGAGTCACTATAAATGATCAGCTTCTGGACTTCTAGACTCTTCGCCAGCCGAACCCCAGCTAGCACTGCTTCATACTCGGCCTCGTTGTTAGTTGCCTTAAACCCGAATCTAATAGCTTGTTGTACCTTGAACCCCTCCGGACTGGTCAGGATAATCCCTGCTCCACTGACATTTACCGTAGAAGACCCATCTACATACAGCGTCCATGCATTCAGACCATGTTGGAGAACTGTAACGGTTCGATCAGATGTCCCGGCTTCTGGTAATTCGGCATCTGCTTCGGTGAAGGAACATTCCACCATAAAATCGGCCAAAGCTTGTCCTTTGATAGCGGTTCGGGGATAGTATTCAAGGAAAAACTGGGACAATTCCATGGTCCAAGCTGCCAATCTTCTCGAAACCTCTGGCTTACCCATTACCTTCTTCAGCGGTTGATCCGTGTAGACGATCAGGAGCCTGCCCTGAAAGTACTGCCGAAGCTTCCGGCTAGCAACTATTAAAGCAAAAGCAAATTTTTCAATATTTGGATACCTGGTTTCGGCGTCTCGAAGGACATGACAGACGTAATAGACCGGATGCTGCTTTCCACTGATCTCCCGAATCAGCACCGCTCCAACGGCTAAGGAACTCGCTGCAAGGTAGAGATACAAGGTCTCCTTTGGGGTAGGTTTTACCAATAGAGGAGCAGAAGACAGGTATGTTTTTATACCTTGGAAGGCTTCCTCACAGGCCGAAGTCCATTGGAAAGTCTTCGTATTCTTCGGCCCCCTCAGTGTGTCGAAGAACGGTAGACACCTCTCTGCAGATTTGGACATGAACCTCCTCAGAGCTGCAATCCTACCGGTCAGACGTTGGACGTCTTTAAACGACTGAGGAGTCTTCATGTCAAGGACGGCCCGAATTTTTTCTGGATTGGCCTCGATGCCCCTCTGACTGACCAGATACCCCAAAAACTTTCCCGCACCGAGGCCGAAGGTACATTTTGCCGGGTTAAGCCTCAGTTTGTGATGACGGACAGTCTGAAAACATTCTTCCAGATCATCCAGATGTTTCTGAATCTGCATGCTTTTCACGATCATGTCGTCCACATAAACCTCCATATTTTTTCCTAGCTGCTTGTGGAAGATAAAATTTATCATTCTTTGGTAGGTTGCTCCAGCATTTATAAGGCCAAAGGTCATCTTCTTATATGCGTATACCGAACGGTGTGTAATGAATGCTGTCTTCGGGACATCTTCCTTGCACATAGATATTTGATGATAACCTGAAAAAGCATCCATAAAGTTTAGTAGGGCATATCCTGAAGTTGCGTCAATAAGTTGATCAATATGGGGCAAAGGATAAAAGTCTTTCGGACAAGCTTTATTCAGGTCGGTGTAATCGATGCAAACTCGCCATTTCCTGTTCTACTTCTGCACCAATACTACATTGGCCATCCACTGCGGGTAGTCGATCTCGAAAATAAAATCAGCAGCCATCAGCTTGGCGATTTCTTCGTCAATTATCTTTTGGCGCTCAGGTGCGAAGATCCGTCTCTTTTGCCGAACAGGCTTCTTCGAGGGATCTACCTCCAATCGGTGCTCAGCGACCTTTCTGCTAATCCCCGGCATGTCCTGCGGTTCCCATGCAAAAATGTCCGTATAGCAGCGAAGGTGTTCTACAAGATTTGTCCGAAGAGGCTCTGGTAGACCCAAGCCATTTTTCACTATCTTGTCTGCCTTCCCATGGATCAACTCAATCTCCTCTGTCTCCCCTGCAGGTGTTACCAATGGCTCGGAACTGCTTTCAGTGAAGGGCTCAATCTCGATTGCCATGGTTTGCTTCTGTTTGCTGACCCCTACTCCGGAGGAGATGCATGCATTTCGATAACAGCGTCGGGCTAGATCCAAGTCCCCAGCCACCTCTCCGACTCCGTGCGCTGTGGGGAACTTGATTTTGAAATGGGGGATGGAAGTCACGGCTTGGAGAGCTGTCAGCGTAGGTCTTCCCAGTATGGCGTTGTAAGCCGAATCTACATGCACAACATAGAATTTACACATTATTTCTGCCTGTTGAGGGGCTGTACCGAAGACCACTGGGAGCTCGATAGTGCCTGCAACTTTGACCGGATCATTGCTGAAGCCATATAAAGGAGCCTCCTGCCCAACTTCCATCTTTCGCCCATCAAGGTGCATTCTCTGATATGCGTGGGCGTACAGAATATCCACCGAAGACCCGTTATCTATCATCATACGTTTCACGTCCACCGAGCCCACCTGCGCGGTGATCACTAACGCCCCTTCATGTGGATCAATGGGCTCCAAAGGATAGTCTGCATCTGTAAAGGATATAATAGTTCCTGGAAAGGGCCTATCAATTTTTGGAGGAGCATCTGATACGGATATAACCGAATCCCGATACCCCCTTCTCTTATTTCCTACCAACTTTCCAGACGTCCCCCCTGTTATTACATAAATGACATGCCTTGGTGGCTGGTTCTGGGTGGGCTGTACAGGAGGATTCATTTGAACTGTCTGAACGGTGCGGTCGGCACTCTGTTGATTCTTCTCGGCCACATATTGGACTAAGACCGCTCTAGATCTTCTTTTCCACAAAATCCTTCAGATTACAACACTCGTTTGTGTCATGGCCTGCGGCTTGATGATAGTTGCAATATTTCCGAGAGTTGCCCTGCCCTGTCCTATAATTGTCCCGCGGTGGCTCAAAGAACGGTTGGTTCCTGATTTGGTCCAGAATCACCGATCTGTCTGTGTTTAGTTTGGTATAAACCTTATTCACCTTCGTGGCGGAAACAGGCGGACGAGTATCTCCTTGTCGCCATGAATTGTTATACTTCTTAGAACGGCTTTCCGACCTATCATTGTACCCCCCCCCCCCCGTCTTCTTCTGATCATCCCGGATTTTAGGGACATCTGCCTCCTTCATCTGTTCCGAAGAGGAACGCTTCAAGCTACTCATAGCCTCTTCCACAACGATATAGCCTTCTGCCTTATCGAATGCCTCTGCCAGGCTCTTTGGATGATTGAACATCAGCTTCCTCACCAGCTTCTCCGACTTCACTAAATCCAAACCGTTCTGAAATAATCCCACAGCTTGGAGATCATTCAAATCTGATACCTGACCAACGGCTTCCCGGAACCTTTTCACATACTGACCCAAAGACTCGTTAGTGTACTGTCTGACCTGTGCCAAAGAGCCCGTGGGTTTTCCTCTTCTTCGGTTACTCCCAAAACGAGCGTGGAACTTATCGCAGAGTTCGGACCATGATGAAATTGAATCTGCTGGCAAAGTCCCCATCCACTGTCTCGTATCCTTTCTTAACGTCATAACAAACATGTGACATTTAGCAACGTCAGTGAAATCGTAGTAGTCCATTAACCGGTCAAATGCTTGGCTATGGTCGTAAGGGTCTCCCGAACCATCGTAACTTTCCATGTGAGGCAACTTCTTAGAGGTGTCCGCCTTTTCCTTAAGAATATCCAAGGAAAATGGGGATGCTTTCTTTCCCGGAGTATCCTTTACTTGTTGGACCTCGGCCAACTGCTTCTGGAGCGCCTTCAGCTCTTTTACCAGGTACTCTACTCCTTCCGGTTGTGACGACACTTCCTTCTCCGATGACTCTCTTCTTTTTTGAGTAGATCGGTCGTTAACCATAACACCCCCAATCTTTGAAGGACTTTTACGACGACGGTCCTCTGAGTGAAGTACCCGACTTTCGGGTGTACGGCCCCTAGATCTGCTTCGCCTCTGGATCCGATGACTATGGTGAGAATGTGCGACAATGAGTGCCCTTTTCATGCTCTCTGGAGTCCGTTCTCTGGATCGGCTTCTCCGATCACTGCGTATCTGCCCCTAGGGGCGTCACGATGGAGTGTTTCCTTCGATCTTCGAGGAGTAGGGCTCCTCGATCTTTTTCTCTCCCGATGTTGGCCCTGAATTTCATGTTCCGAATGAACCGGCTCCTTCCCACTTCGATGCCCACGCTTTTCGGACTGAACATAACTGGACGCTTCACCTCTCAACTCTTCCATCCGGGACATCTGCTCGGCTATATCCTGCCTCTGCTTCATAAGTGACTCCATGGCCCTATCTGCTTCTTCTGCCATCTTAGCCAATCGGGAGGTCTTTTCGTCATGGTCTAGCTGTTTCCGACCGTGACCCGACTCTTTATCCGTCGTGAAGATTAACTTTTTCTTAGCTTTGCCCACGGCTCTTGGACGAGAATCTCCATGTGATCGCTTGGACGCTGTGCTAGCATGAGCACTTAGTGTATGCCCCAAACGATCTCTAGAAGAAACTCGTGGTGGTGAATCACCGATAGTCATCGGCTGTCCTTCAGGTGTATCTGCTCTGCTCTTCCCCATCTTTGAGAATGTAGAACAAATGAATATTTGTGATTGAAAGCTCTTGAACACTAGAACTCAGCCCTCCTTCTAGTGCCAGTGTTAACGCCAAGATCTTTGATGACGTCCCAATCACGTAAGACGTCCTAATCCTGCACAGTAAACACGATCAACACCAAAAGCTTGACGGCTGGACCGTCGGGGGATAGCTCCGGCGTGAGAGTCAATACAGGCGTTCAAGGTTTAACAATAGAGGATGTAAAATGTCTAGTGTGTTGAGCTAGATGAAAAGTGTATGCGTACCTTTTGTTAGGAGACCCCCTTGCTAGGTTATACTCTCATACTCGGTTTTTTGTGCCACTAACCATGATCTGACACAGCCCCCTGTTTCTCTATGGTCTCAGCCGTGTGCATGCAGGTTGTCACCTTTTTTTCACTGTTTCTGCCGCCGGCCGGATAAAATCTCATCCACATTAATGATCTGCAGACTTTTGGTCAACTGCTCTCCTTTTTCATCATTGCCAGTCAAAGTCTTAGATACTAAAAGATTTTATGGACCGGCCGCTTGATCCAGCCCAATGTTAAGGAGAGACAATAAAGATAGGGTAAAGGTTAAGCCCAATGATTATAAGATTTAATAGTAAATGTCCATTAGGCTAATTAAATAGATGGGCCCAATCCGCCTGGCCCAATAAAGGAAATATCATGACCTAACAAGTCTTATATTTTAGAACAAATAGAATATCATATATTTTTAACAATTAACAAGTTCCGTAAGTGGTGGTATTAATAATTTCGATCCGTTTGGTTTAAAAATTTTGACTCCTCTACGAAACTGTTTTGGTTCTGCCATTAATATTATTGACAACTCAGAATAGATATATATACCAATTTTAGGAGCGTCCCATATGTGATAAACCGATTTAATCGAATTACTCCCATAAAAATTGCAGTGCCAAACTAGTTCGTCTCTGTGAGCTTGAAAGAGAAGAAGGTTATCTTTTTAATAATATCTATATGCTCAAGTCTACCTTACCTTATAGAATCTCAACCTTCCAAATAAATCAATCTTTATCAATTAGACCAACCACCGAAAGCTCATCATCAATATTACTATGGAACGACAATTAATTTAAATGTCACTGGTCTGAGAATCCAGCAACCCAACTTGTATGTTTATTTTACATTTTATTTTATTAGTATTAAATGTTGTTATAATATTTTGTAATATTACAAAATTATAAAATCACTAATTTATAATATTTTTTGTATTTCAATAACAAAAATATAACAAAAAAATATTTCAGTAATCAAAATAAAAATCAACCAACTAACTCGATCTACGTCATTTGCCACATAATTAACACATGTTGAAACAATCCAGATCAAATTATGAGTCTGGAATAAATCTCGGATCAAATCTCAAGTCCAAATCGAATGAGATCCATCAAAATAAAGCTTTAAACCACTAGTCAAATAATATCTTTTTGAGTCATGTTAACCCACCACAGAAATTTTTTTTTTTATATTTTTTGATGTGATACTGAGGTATTATATATGTTAACCGTTAGTCTACTCAATATTTTTATTTATTTTTTTGGACAACATTATAAATACTGATTATTTTATAAGTTTTGCGTATATAATAATGCGTTTGTAACAAACAAAAAATTCAATAACCAAAATCGATCTGGAGGACACTGACCAAAAAGTCAACAAATGAGAAGGGAGTGAAATTACATTAATAGAGTATACTGGTGGGTCATTTCCAAAAAGGGTCAAGTACATCTGACGTCATAAATCAGAATTGCAGTGTTCTTTATTTCTTGATTACGAGATAACATAAACATCTACATGTGGGCCTGTTTTGATATCTTAATATTTTTGCATAGATATCTAGTAGTATCTAAACAGGCTAAACAGTGTATACATACGTAACTCAAGCTTCCAAATTATAAGAGGAAAAAAAAGTAGTTTTTTGAGGTCAAACTTAATATTTTTAAATTCAAATTTTGTATTTTGTTTTATACATTATAATTATAAAAAATTTAAAATATTTCCAGAAAGATAAATAGCCATCTGATTATATATTTTAAACCGGATTTTATCCATAAGTTTGAGCAAAAAAAAAGAAGAAGATAATATTATTCTTTCTCTGCTTATCATCAGAGTTGGACATTTGTTAATTTTATATAACTTCAATAAAAATAACGTACTAAAATGATTTTGAGAGTCCAAAGGTGACTCTTTCATTTTGGGAAAGAGCCCTAGAGGCTAGAGGCAGTATGCTAAGCTTTAAATTTCTCAAGTTGGATTGTAGCTCAGCTACTGATTTCTCCAACCAAATGCAGTACCTTGCAACAAACAAATCCGAGACAAAGCATTATATAGATATTTCATCATGCTTTCTACAACAACAGACAACACCCCTTTGCATATTAAATTAATGATCACCATCAATGGCAAAAGAAATCAAAGGCAATACAAGGTGTAGAATAAACAGTAGAAAGTATTTTCGAGGCTACAATGGTGTTTGCTGCTTCGCTGTAATGAATTCCGTCCCAACTAATGGATTTAGAGCCTTCATTGCAGACCTGAGAACCAGTCTCACCGCATGTCACCTGGATGTTGTAATTGTTTGGAGGTCCTCCAAAGCCACAACATGCCATCAATGGATTTGAGAAACCTGCAAGGTGAATGGATTGGTTAAATTTAGCAACAAAAAAGAGGGAGGGGGGGAAAGAATGGATCTGTTAAAGTAAATATAGCTAAAGAGCATAACAAAAATGTGACAAGTTTTGTTGGTGTTCTCGGAAAGCTTTCTCAACTAAGTGGAAAATTTCATCAAGTTCACATAACTTCAATGCGAAAAAAATCTTTAGTGCATTTGGTAAATGTTTCCGAAAGAGACAAAAAATGTCAAAGCATTCATCAACTTGCAGTACATGAAGCTCATTACAATGAGTAAACCAGAAACAGGGAGTATCTTAATTTGAGTATTCAATATTTTGAAGGAAAATTGTCAAGCACTTGAATCATACTTGATGTCAAGCGCTTTCTATTTTATATTCACTAGTTCTATTAATCATTATGGCAGCATATCAATTTAGAAATAAAATAAAAGGCCTGATAAGCTTACCGTGTTTGCTAGAGTTGGCAATCAAATCATACTTGATGGCATAAATATCTACATAAACAATAGTAGCACCCTTGAATATAGTTCTCATTTCTTGGCATAGATTGCGTAGTCCTTTATTAAACAAGCTTGCAGCGGCATTGTATCTCAAAAGGCATGCATGTTGATCAAGATCTTTATAAGTTCTCTGAGACGAGGAAAGTTTTTGAGGGAGACATCCCAGTGGTCCAGTGTTGTGGATCCAGAATTTCCTGCCACCTTGATCATATATAGTCTAGGGATGACAAGGACAATGAGAAACATTGTTATGGAAAAATTTAACAGATTAACTTGCATATAAGAAGTATTATTTGTCGGACAACATTATAATTTAGTAGGCAGGAAAATATTTGTTGGTGAAACCAAGCAACAGGTGAGGGTGTTCAGTGTTATAAAAGGGCAACTGAGAAAACAAAAAAAAGCAAAGCTGAAAAGAGTTCTATGAATGGTCCTGAAACATTGTCTTCCTTCAATATGTTACGACAATTTTAAAGACTTACCTTCATGGCAATCTCGATTTCCTTAATTACAGACGGAATCTTTTTCATAACTTCCAGATAAGATAGATTCATAGAAAATGAATCGGCCAGGTCGTTTTGCCCTATATCAATCATATAAAGCGCACCTCGGAAACCCTCATCATTGATCATATTTCGTGAACCTAAATACAAGTTCAAGAGTCTAGTCAATTCTTCTGCATACTTACATCTATATCATGCAAGGGGGGGGGGAGAGAGAGAGAGAGAGACAGAGAGAGAGGCAGAGAAGGCATCGGAAAACTATGGCAAGCTAAGTATATCCCTTTACAAGGAAACTAATTGTGTGTGAAATGTCAAGGTAAAAGCTTTGTAGGCCTATAAATTCCTTTCATCTAAATTAATCCTTATTATTCTTATTTATATTTGGTTGCCAATGAAAATGTTTAGATGTCCCATCACTTTGACACAACACAAGTTAAAAGTACCAATCAACACATAACCTAGTCTTTATGCAAGTTTCATGCTTCCTCTTACATCATATACTACCCTCTGATCCACACAAAGAGTCCCCTTATGATTTTTTGAAGTCAATATGAGAAATTCTAAAATTAAAAATTAATGCACATTTATTTAAGTTTTGAACAACAAATTTTATAATTAGTAATACTTTTCTGCGAGTATACAATATTCTTCATTGTATTGAGAAAAATCAAACAATTCACATCAATTTTAAAAGTCTAATCTTTATATTTGCAAAGTCTGTCAATGCGCAAGTTCTAACTAACATATAATTTACAAGATATGCATGCTTCTTACTCCATCTTTGATAATGAAAAAATCAGTGCATATATATATATATATATATATATATAGAATATCTAACTTGAAATATGCATTTGCGAACTCTATGTTTTCTTTGCACTTTTTGGCAACCAAGACATATCAGGTAATGAAAACCCCTTCTACCCCTGGAAATATAAATTTGTAACTGTAAATAGTATTTGTTTTCCCAATTTGAAATGCTTATATTATGAACAAATAGACCATAAATCATACACACAGAAAGTTCAACTAAAATTTTACCTGCAGTAACAAGTTCAAGTGACCGGGCCTTGAAACGAAGAAACTGCTTAATTTGAATATTCAGTGCAAAGGGTACAGATCGAGGAAGGGTAGATGAACCCACGACTGCAAAGTTTGCCCCATTTGAGAAGGTGGACCCCAATGCTTCCAAGTATGGGCTCAGAAAACTAGTGTTCACACTTTGGCCTGCAAAAGAAAATAATTCACTATTTCCTCGAATTCATCAACTGCGTTGCATCTTTGGAAGTTTGGATCCACTGGGGGACCATGTCACTATGTCAGTGCACTTATCTAGAATAAAAAAATACCGGCCCATATAGATACTGTTGTCTCCACCATACATATGAAGCTATGGTTATATAATAAGGTCAAGGCCCATAGACCATATTATCAGTAATTAGATAAATAGGTTAGCTAATAATTTTACGTAGTTATAAGAAGAAGAAAAAAAAAACATGATCAAATTTGGCACAGTCAATCATTCCTGCAATTTGGCACACTCAATCATTCCTGCATTTTCTATCATGTTTTAGTTCTGAATTTCTTGATATCTGTTAATGATGATAAGGTGATAAAATTATCAACACTATAAAATGATAATAGAACAAAAAGTGATGATACTGAGTCGCCAAAAATCTATTTTTTTTACATACAAATAAAATCTTAGTTGCTTTCTTGTGAGGTTATGAGGGAAAATAGTAACAACAACCACAAATATTACAGTAAAATAAATCAAAAAGTTATTGTACCTAGATTCAAGTATAATTAAATTTCTTTTGGGGTTCGAAGCGTATCAAAGATGAAAAATTACAAGAAAACAAAGTAAAAGTGGTTGTCACTACACACTTTTTAGCCCACCTAATACAGACCAAAATTAGAAGACTGTTGTTATTATACCAAAAACAACTTCATTTATTAGGAGATAAATTAATGCTACATCATTTGTACAAACTATATGATAAATAACCAGTGATTTTTACTATTAATTAATAACAAGAAATCCGATACAATAACATTAACATACTTTCTTCCAAGAATATTACTCGGAGATAACTTTTACAACACAAACAACAGGGTAACATGGAACATGCTTGAACCTCTTTATTAGGGGTGGGGTGGGAGGGGGGGGGAGGAATCTCTTTCCACCTCTACTATGCTAAAATATTGCAACATTTCTGCCAAATATATCCGAAGTTTAAGTTTCCCACAGTGATATATATATATATATATATATATATATATATATACACACACACACACACACTGACAGAGAGAGAGAGAGAGAATTTATGCTTTTAGTACATAAATTCTTCATATTAATGTGTGGGAAATGATGGCTAAATTACCACAGCTGGATTAAATACTTCTTTGATTCAAAATTTCTACCTACATAATTATGCGATTGAAGGAGGTAATTAACTTTAAAGCACATTGGTTGCTACTACATTAATGAAGAAAAACAAAAAGGTTACACAAAATGTAATAAAGTTGTAGTACTAACATAGGAAATCGACGATGAGGCGTCCGTCGGAGAGCCGGCCGGTGGATCTACGGAAGAAGGTGCGACCGTAGGGTGAGTTGATGTTGTAACCCAGTCCGGCGGCGAGGCCGCCGGTGTCGGAATTGGAATCTCCGAAATTGAAAATGACGGGCGGGATTTTGCATTGGGATTGGGGGAGAGCTTGTAATTGGAGGGGGGGAGAGAGAAGAAATGCAGAGAGGAGGAGAATGGGCAAGAAAGAGTGGGAAGAAGAAGCCATTGAAAGGCAAAAGACTCTGGTTTTGTTTTTTGTTATATAGCCATGTTTATAGCTGATATATAGGAATGACTAGCTTCGACGCATTCCGTGCGATTCCCTTGTCTCCCTCCCCATTAATTCTGTACTCGACCCTTGTCTAGTTTTTTATTGTTTAAATAGTCTTTTCTACATGGACATATTTATTGGAAATGTTTATTGGATATTTTTTATTTTTTTTTTGTTTATGATTCTCAAAAAATATATATTGTTTATTTTAATAAAATTTTTTATAAAATATAATGTTTTAAATGTGATTTGGATATATATATAAAAATAGAGTTATACAGACTATATTTTTTATAAACACTATACTCCATCCGTTACTATTTAAATGACGTTTTAAAGTTTTTTATTTATCCCTAATTAATTGACGTTTGTTCAAATCTAAGAGAATTAATAACAATTTTTTCAAAATTACCCCTCATTATTATATCTATTTTTTTGGTACTTTAAACTCTTGTGCTATAATAAATTAATGATTTAAAGGTATTATAGACAATTGAGTACTATATTTAATACTTTCCAATCATTATCTTAATTTTTATGCTCATCTCTGAAAAAACATTTAAATAAAAACGGAAAAAATATTTTATAAAAATTTGTACTAAAATAAATACTATATAAAAATTAGAAATATTCAATATTTCGGTCTGCCAAGACTTATTATTTTTTAGACGTTCTGAAAAGTGGTTGATGACAAAAATGTCTTCCCAAATCCCAACTTTGAACGATAATTAATTTGACCCTCAAAGTAAATCGTCAATCAATAAATTTAAGTATTTAAAAACAGTAATTTTGTTCTTTTTTACCATTCCGGCCAATTAATTCGTCTGATATCCTAGTTGACTACAAATTGCTATCTTCACCTTATGTTGTCTAGATTTTGACCGTATAGCTTCAATTATACTATTATTTCCTTCCAAAATAGTTACATCATTTCCCTTCAATGTTCATTGCCATATATATATACACGGTTCTCTTTTCACTGAACCTTAAAAATCGAATTAGATATAGCGAATTTTTCGAATCGTCGTCATAACTATGTCGTCGGCTTTGTATGTTATAGCGACGGATAAAATCGTCGTTATATCTGGTTCGTTATTTAAGGTTCGTTGAAGAAAAGGACCGTGTGTGTATATATATATATATATATATATATATATATATATATATATATATATATATATATAGAATCCGGATCTTAAGCTCACCCCTTATCCAACTCACCCGAACTCACCTCCCCTTTAGCGACGGTTCGATCATACAACCGTCGTCTATACTTTTCATTGCATTTTATTTATTTATTATTATTATAAAAAAGAGATTACATTGTAAGACCCCGAATTTTATGAAATAAAAGTATTCAATTTTTCTTATAATTACTATTCAGTAAATGGTTAAATTGATAAAAGTTTAAAGTTATGAGTGAAATGTGATTTTTTTTCAAAATAAGCAAGTGGTTATAAAATAATCATTGTTGTCGGGGAATATTCGTTTGGTCGTGGAATATTCTTTCTGTCAGGAAATATTCGTACGACGGCGCAGCCATTTGTGGGCCCCATAATAGAATAACTGTCGGGTGAAGAAAATGATAAATTTGAGTTTTTACAAATAACGGCGTAGTTGTTACCGTTAACACTGTTGGAATACCCAGTGGTTAAAATACAGTAATACGCGCTATTGCACAGTAGCACACGGTATTGCATAGTATTTTTGAAATTATTGATTCTTACGTAAGAAGGCACTACTCAATAATTGTTACAGTAATTACTGTTCAATATTTTATTTTATTGATTCAATAATTGCTGCGTTGATATTTTATATTATTGTTGTTTCAATAATTGTTGCTGCACAGTATTTTCTATTATCAGATCAATAATTCATATTATTTAAATAATATTATTAGATAGCATTATTGGCAATGACTAAAAAGTTCTGTCTAAGGAGAGGTTTGGTCATCTAATTGCGCGCCAGTAAGGAGAAATTCTTATTGGAAAGCCCCCTCTTTCCTGGGAACGGCCTGGTTGTCATAAATGTGATTCTGTAATATTATTTGTGAATAATTAATTATTGATTCATATGATAAGGAAATATTTATTTTATGTGGATATAAATGAGGGATATATTTTTGTGGTTAAAAATAAAGGAGTTAATGTTGAGATTTTTATCCGTATTTTTGTCGGAATGGAGGTATTAAAAATCAGAGTTTTTGAGATATTTTGCGAGGGTTATAATTTTTAATCCGACCGTTGGATCGTGGTAATATTTGGATATGTTATACATATATAAGTTGAGTATATGCCCACAAATTTTGAACCGTTAAAAATGAACGTATGATTTGTTATGAATTTTACGAGATGACTGGTTCAGAAATTATTGAATTTTCGGAGTTAATCATTTTGGTAGAAAATTCTAGAATTGGTGGGCCCCACTTGTGGTTGGTGAAGAAACGTGCTGAATTATATTTCAAATGTGGTGGGTGGGAATAGTAGCAGGTAAAGCCATCAGGTTGCAGGTCAAACCTACCAAAATTTTCCTATAAATAGAGGGCTAAGTTAGAATTGAAAATCACACCAGAAACATAAGCTTTCTCTCTTTCTCTCTCTAGATTATTGAGTGTATTTTGTGAGTTTTTAGATACTTGGTGAGTTGCTATTCATCAGTGCAAGTTTCCTTCAGCCTTATACCGATCAGAAGTACTGCTCTTTTGAGGTAAGGGATAGTAAGAGATTGTAAAGGATAGTAAGGGATAGTAAGGGATTTTAAGGGTTGTTATGTTTTTCAGTTTCGTAATTTTCCTGACCTTTAAAAATTCTGGAAAAATTTGAAATGATATTTTGATGAGTTTTCTTGATTGTGTCCAAAAATGGTGATTTTTGGATGTATAGATTGAGAGTTATGAATTTTATGAGAAAAGACTATTTTAAAAGTAACAGCTTATAATTCCTTGTGGTTAACTCCAAAATTGATGAAATTTTTATTGGGAGTACATGTATATGATAGAAGTATACTCTGTAAATTTCAGAATTTTTAGACAAAAATACAATTTTTGATAAATGTCTAAATATTTGGCTATTTTGGCCATATGAAAAATAGTAAATGACTTTTAAAAATTCTGAGAAAAATATATGTTCACTATGGGACTATATTATGCTAAATCCCAGAAAAGAAATATTTTTGGAACTGATTTGGTATTTTTCATAAAAATGGTCTAGTTATGAGTAATTGAATTAAATATGTTTTGTGAAGAAAAAAAATTGAAAAATAGGATTTTATGGCTTGAGAATCCTATATAAGGTATATGCAGATTTTTGATGAGGGTTTTGGTTATTGATGATGAAATTGTAAGAGTTGGCATTTTATGATGATTAAATGCATTAATTAGTAAAGTGTAAACAATTAAAATAAATTATTTATAAATTTAAGTAATGTTATTCTTTCAATATCATTATACCGAAATATTGGTATGGATTTTATTGTGAAATTTCTATCTTTTGTGTCGGGGTTACTATTCATGAGTTACTATTCACGATTTACTATTCATGAGTTACGAATATTACTCTTGAGATTAAAACTATATGTTGATCATATTATTTTTATCATCTTATATAACATTTTTATAACCCTGATGTTGAAATTCTCTTTCACTGGAGTGTAAAGATGGGTAGATTATTGGTATGATCATGACTAGGGTTCTCTTTGGCCTGTAGTGCAAAGTTGAATTGTGACTGGTATGATCATGACCATTGAATTTATAATTGAATATCTTAAGCATAAGTGCAAAGGTGAATTGATCAACATGGTTATAATTATTGTTTATATAAATTCTGAAATGATTATATATTTCTTTGAGATATGAATATATTTGGCCTGTAGTGCAAATATGAATCGTTGATGAATATCTTTGGCATGTAGTGCAAAGATGGCCTGTTGATGAATATCTTTGGCTTGTAGTGCAAAGATGAACTGTTGTTGAATATCTTTGGCCCGTAGTGCAAAGATGGTTTGTTGATGAATATCTTTGGCCCGTAGTGCAAAGATGGATTTGTTAGTATGATTATAAACAGGAACTGTGATTTGGTATAACCATGATCTTTGATGTTTCAGGTAAAGACAGGTGATGAAAATATTCTTCGTCCTGGGTGCGAAGAAAAATTTATAGTCACAATTATGATTATGAGTTATTCATATGATTGTGGAAAGGAACTGTTGAGTGATGGATAAAATATTATTGGTGGATTTTTAACATGGAGAAGATAATAGACTTTATAGTCTATTTGACTCTTCTAATGGATTGCTCGTTCCGCTGCAACTATGGTTGAAATTTTTATCATTTACCATATGTTCTAAATCTCTGATTTATTATTGATGAAGGCTATTGATAATTTAATTATCTTTAGTCATGATATTCTTTACTGAGCTAGTTGTGCTCACCCTTTTGCTTCACAATTCCTTTCAGGTAATAAGAGTGTAGCTGGGTCGAGCGAGGGTAACGGGGAAATAGAACGGTGGTCTCTAGCTGTGGATGTTCTCCCGAAGCAGTATAGAAAAGTTCATTTAGTAGTTATATTTGGTGAATCCAATAGGGTGAGGCGAACCTAACGTTGGAAGGGTGTTTTGCCACTGTCATACAAGATGTCTAATGACATACAACCTCGTGTCATCATAGGACAGGGTTGTGCTCATCCACTTGCTGAGTATATCTACGAGCACTACCTATATAATCTTGGTGTTTGTTTGAAGTATAATTCTCAATTAGAGACAGTGGAGATAATGATAAGTCAAGAGAAGACTCACCATTGGGAAGAATATGATAGTAATCTTCTCGTTTTTCTTTGGGGTCTATTGGGTCAACCAAGGATAATTCTGTGGCCATATGATATCTATCATAACCTAGACGCATGGCCTCCCATGTACGAAGGTTTCCTTGAGCACTTCCCAAAGATTCTAATTTCTAAAATAGTTTTTGACTATACCTTTATGTAAGGTGTCATTGTGAGGTGATGTCCACGATTGGAACATGAGTCACATTTGGTATATATTTGTATCCAAACTCACAGCATATGTGTTGTTGTATTTTGCACGACAATTATTGTAATAAAGTTGTAGTTGTTTTCTGTACCATGTATTTGACGACTCAGAATGGGTTGGATGGAATGGACCTATTTTGGGGTTGTCACATACATTATCTAAAAAACAAAGAGTAAGAACCTTTTTTCATTTTTATTTAAAAAAATAAAAAGAGAGAAATTTAAAACTTGTCTCATCCATTATTATGTTCTTTCTATTTTTTCGAAAGTATTAAATTAGTCAATAAGTTGTCATCTTTCAACAATTTATAATTACCAACTACTCCCTCTGCCCCAAATTAATTGCTCAATTTTGACTTTTTTAAGTCAAATTGACTATTTTTAGAATTAATAATTAAGCATATATAAGTATATTTATAAAATTATAAAAATTAGAATTAGTAATAAATTGTATATACTTTCTTTTGGTTATAATCTCTTCACCTATATTTTAGCAAAAATAGTAAAAAAATTAGTTTTAAAAATGGTCAATTTGACTTTAAAAAGTCAAAACTGAGCAATTAATTTGGGACGGAGGGAGTATTATTTTTAGACAAACTAAGTTTATTACTCCATTTTAGTTATATTTTAATTGTTACTCGTCCTGCGCAACGCATCCTGAATTCATAAACTTTATCATTTCTAGCACCGTCCAACCTAGACCTAACAAATGTTGTGTGGGTTGGGATTGAGATGACCCCTAAACTAGTCCAATCCGCCCAAGTTTCACGCCTAGAGTCACTAAATGATTGCCTCTTAATGGACTATCTCTTATTCGCTAAGAAGAATGATGTTGTTTGTTTATTTTTTTGTTACCTCTGAATGCCTCTTAATCGGTAAGATACAAAATAAAATCTTAATAATTAAGATGTACTTCTTAATGAAATTTTTTTGATAATTTTTTTTATATAAATATATATTCAACAAGATTATGTACTCATTTTTATTAAATTGAATATTTAAAATTATTAAATAAAATTTTATCCTTTAAAATGGTAAAATAGTGTCATTAAAAGACATCTTACTTTTTAGTTATCAAACAATTTTTTAGATTCAGACCTCATAACCATTCAGATGATCTAATTTATTAAGACATCATAATCATTCAGATCTTAATTCCCAGATTTATCAAACACAACCTTAGACGATTATAATCACACTTAATTATACGGTAACTAATAATTGTAATTAATTTTTGTTTATCATGGAATAATATGAAAAGTTTCTTCTTGAAGTACTAAAAGTTATACGTAATTTCAAAGTTTCTTCTTGACAATTAATTTGTAATTTTCAATCATTAAGTAATTAAGTAATAAAAATTCATAAATTTCCTTGCTATAATATAAAGTGTTCATTCATGACTCTTAATTTATCTATTTCTGTTTAATATATTATACAATTGTAAATATGATACTGATTCAAATTATCCTCGCCATATCTTTAAAATTTTACTCCCTCCGTTCTTAAAATATTGTCGTTTTAAAAAAAAAATTTGTTCCAAAATGTTTATCGTTTACAACTTTCTAGAAAAAATTATTTTTCTATATTACCCTTACATTCTCTCATTGTCCTAAAAAATTCTCTCCCTTATATTAATAGTTTTCAACTTCCAATAAAAGGTACTGAACAAGTCTATCCTCCCCCTTTTAAGTAAGAGTTTGATTCTTTTTGTTTCAATAGACGTTGGTGCATCTGTAATTAACTAGGTTCCTTATAGTTGACTTTTTTCTTTTTATCGGAATTTGGGTGCCCCTCTAAGCAAATTCTAGCTTGGGTTTTCTGCAAGGAGTAATGCTACAGCCACAACCAATTTTACAAACTTTTTTTCTGCGAGAGTCCTTAACTTGTGTGAAATAAGATAACTAACGGGTAACTGTTTGAAGACAGTTAAGAACAAAAGTTCGAGGAGATCAACAATTCGAAGTGCTTTTCTTGGATAGCTCCTGTTTTATTCCAAAAAAAGCAAGAGCCTCCGGACTTTTATTAAATGAGAGAGAAATCCCTAATGATAATTAAGGTTGTAAACGAACTGAATCGATCCGAGTATTGAGTTGCTCAGATTTGGTTCACAAAATTTATCGAGTATAAAATAAGGTTTGATTGAGACTCATTTAGCTATCGAGTCGAGCCCAACCAGTTTGAACTTTTCGAACGAATATGATTCAAGTATCAATAAAAAATTACAATTTGAGGAGGTTTGAGTAATTTATCGAACTTAAAATTTTTCTCATATTTGATTCATTTATATTTCGAATTGAGCTCGAATCAAACTTTTAATCGAACGAGTACGAATTATACCAAAACTATTTGTTCATTTTACCGCCTTAATGATAATCCACCTCATTCGGCTCTCTTCTTTGCCCAGCCATACCAACATGGGAAACCTAACGTCCCTCCATTTGAAGTGCATTTCTCAAAAAGTTTGTTAGAGACGGGCAAAAAAAGGTGGACAAGCAAGCTTCATATATTAATAAAAATTATTAAATATTTGTGAAAAAAGTGATATAAATTAATTTTTTTTGCCTCCCACGAGTTATCAAACTTGTATATTTAACAACAACATTGCAAGAAAAATAGTGACCAATTTCATTTGTAACTGTACCAACGAATTTTTGTACTTATTCTCATTTTTAATTATTTTTACACGTTAATATTTTTATAGTATTATATTTCAAAATAGAGATATTTTGACATTATGATATAAATTTGTTTAAATTTTTATTCTTTTGGACTGAGAAAAAATATGTTTAAATTTTGAAAATAACAAATATTACAATTATTAGTATTTTTTTGATTAATTTACCAATTTAATTACTTGTACTAAAATTTAAAATTTAAGAATTTTATTGTCTACTACTCCCTTCGTCACAGGATAAAAGTCATAGTTGACTTTTTGTGCATATTAAGAAAGATGATAAAATAATAAAATTGTTCATATTTAAATTCTCATTTAATTGTATAGTTTTCTGCGCATTACTAGTGATACTCCATAAATATGCATAAAGAATAGAAATATAACAATTAATAATAAGGGTATTATAGACAAATTATTGTAAAAAATAGATCATTTAAGGTAAGTAGACATTTAACTTGGGACTACCTAAAATAGTACTCCCTCCGTTCCTAAAATATTGTCGTTTTAGAAGAAAAAAATTATTTTAAAAAATTTGTCGTTTACAACTTTCAAGGAGAATAAATTATTTACTTTCTTATATTAACCCTACTTTCCATCCTTATCCCAATAAATTATCTCTATTGTATTAATATTTTTCTACTTTCTATAAAGGGATAGTGATGAAATTTCAAATAATTTTTACTTGTTAAATGATATCTTCTTAATCTATAAGCCAAAATTTTAAATCACAATCTTTTAGGAAGGGGGTAGTATTAAAGATTTTTATCGTGCGATGTAGGGAGTAAAATTTAAGAATTTCGTAATATTTTCAACCTTAAAATTTCACTAATTCACAAAAAAATAAAATAAAATAGGAGTGAAAAAAAATCAAAATGTATCAAAATATTTTAATTAAGTTAGGATCTGAATCTCAAACAATGGACTGAAAGAGGTATAAATAAAGAATTCATAATCCTCCGTACCTGGGAACTTGTATAAGGGCAGTCTCCAAAGATCTGCCCCCCTTCTCTCTTCGTCCAAATTCGCATAGCTATCTGTTGATCATCACGTAAGAATTCATAGTTTTGAACACATGTTATACTTATTTGAATTTAAATCTCTATTTGTATGTATGTGTTTCTAAATCTGTACTGAGGTTTGGATTAGATATGACTCGTTCTTTCATTATTTACCTGAATTTAGATCCATTTTCGTTCTTTAATCTGTTGAATTGTTATTAAGATTAGTATGTAATCAGTCCTATTAGCTATTTGTTGAAGGATTTGTGTTCAAGCTGTTCGTAATTTTTGGTATTTTCTGTGCTAGATATGGATTTTTATATGTAAATGTTCTCTTTTACAATTTGTTTGATGTCTACATTTCTCGGAATGATGGTTATTAAATTTTCTAAAGTTAGCTTTTGCTAGATTGTTTCTTATGGAGTAGATTTAATCGGTTTAATCACACATCTTTATTCATCTTCATTTCGGATTTTGAAAAAGATAAGGTTTCGGGATATAATACCTTTTTTTTCCTATCTCCACCTGATTTCACCATATTTTAAGTAATGCGATGAGATTTAAGTTGGTCTAGGAGGCTGTATGAGTTTATCCTTGATTGCATCCCAACTGAAAGTTCTCCTTTTTTGAAAAAAATATTAAGCTTATTCCAATATTTTTTTTGTAAGTTCTAGAGTACTTTTTCATAATATTGCGTAGGTTCTTCCGGTTTTTGCATTTCATTTTTTAATTAAGGAAAATTTAACTCAATTAATACAAGAAATAATAATTCTATATTATGGGAATTGACTTGTATTACTGGCTCAACAGACTTGAAAGATGGGTTTGTCTTTTACCAAGCTCTTTAGTCGGTTGTTTGCGAAGAAGGAGATGCGTATACTTATGGTGGGTCTTGATGCTGCTGGTAAGACCACCATATTGTACAAGCTTAAACTGGGAGAGATTGTTACCACCATTCCTACAATTGGTATGTTTTTTTGCTATCTATTTTGGATCATTTGCTTTTTGAACTTTTTTCTCATCTTATCCTGCAAATTCTCATGTCGAAAACTTGAATGTATGCTGCACTTTCTCTAACATGTTTCAATGCTCCTTGAAAGGTTGTTTAGATTCTATAACATCTCCCTCACCCCAGACCTTCTCTTTTTTCTCAAACACAAAAACACCCACATTTATGCACTGCATATGCGGAACGAAATCGGATACGGGGAACGTTACATCTTGGTGAAATACAAAAGGTATTTACATTCCCGTACCACGATTTGGAATGCGGAACGATAGTTCCCGGTTCACAAATCACAAGGCAGATAGCGTCTCTGGTAGCCCTGCATGAAACACAAGGAATTGAAGAACGAAGTAAATGTTGTAAAACTGAATGTTGATGCAAATAGGACTTTGTTGTTTTCAGGGTTGCTAGTATTAATTGGAGTTTGAAATTTACATTTGGAATAAGAAAGTACAATAGTTGGTATCATTCCTATTCAGTTTGGCTTATTTCCAAAGCTATTTCTCCTTCTGCTTCTCTTATCAACTTTGAGTTAATTATACCCACTTCAAAACCACTGCTACCAGTAATTAGTACATAGTGAACACATATATTATTTAAGTTTGGCAAATGAAACTCATTTGTTTCTTTGCACAGGATTTAATGTGGAGACTGTGGAATATAAGAACATTAGCTTCACCGTTTGGGATGTTGGTGGTCAAGACAAGGTAGAAAATATGTTTTTCTTTTTCTGGAGTTGTATTGTGTAGTCTGATCTTTTCCCAGACCACATGTGGGCTTTTATGTACAGTTATTTGAGATTCAATTGTTGTACGTAATTTTACAAGGAAATTTCAAGATACAAATGGGTATTAGAATAATGTGTGAAGATTTTTTTGTGCTGTTATGAAGGTCTTTTTGATAAACTCTTATGATCTTATCTTATATACTTACTGTGTGGTGCATATGCAGATTCGACCCTTGTGGAGGCACTACTTCCAGAATACTCAGGGGCTTATATTTGTGGTTGATAGCAATGATAGGGAACGTGTGGTTGAGGCTAGGGATGAGCTTCACAGGATGTTGAATGAGGTAATGCAAGCTTAGTACTATCTCAGTTCTAAAATACAAGATCACTTGGCTTTGTAAAGATAGTACGACAAGTGATCTTATATTCTTGAAAGTGAAGAGTTCAGATTTTTTCTCCAACTTTTTCATTGGTAAAACTCCCTTATCTGGAATGAAAAGGAACACATAAATACAAGATAACCACATTAACTTGATATTTTTGTCTAAGAACCAGAGAAAGGAAGATATTATACAGTTGGTTATTGTTAACTTTCTTCTATTAAAAATATCTCTATTCTCACTTCAAATATGAATACTATGACTGTAGTATTATGAAAAAAGCCAAAGCTCCTTATTGGATTTGAACAGATGATATTTGAAAAAATTACTGCCGACTAGAACCTGATAATTGTTGAATTTTGCATCACTTAATGCACCTGATTTTGTTTATTTACAGGTTGCATCAACATAATAAATCAATAATAGCATATTTATCATCATAGGCACATTCTTAATCCTGTTCCATCTATATAAAAATCAATATGCGGACTCTAACCTTGAGTTTAAAATGGTATGCTTGAGATGCAATGTTCATTATTTTGCCTCAAGTTTTCTGGGTAAATTATCTTTTCAATAACTATTTTGCTTGTATGCATGGATAGGATGAGTTGAGGGATGCTGTGCTGCTTGTTTTTGCCAACAAACAAGATCTTCCAAATGCTATGAATGCTGCTGAGATAACTGACAAGCTAGGTCTTCACTCCCTCAGGCAACGCCACTGGTATCTCTCTCTCTGCCCCCCTCCCGTGTCTTTCAGTCGATCTATCTAATCGTCTATATTTTGTTTGTTCATTTTGCGCGTGGTGCCCATGCTTACGCATTATCAAATCATGAAAATTGTTCCCGCCATCTGTTGCAGGTATATTCAGAGCACATGTGCCACCTCTGGGGAAGGGCTGTACGAGGGGCTGGACTGGCTCTCCAACAATATTGCTAACAAGGTAGTACCATACTTGATTGCTTTGCAACACATACTTTGATGGCTTCATTTCCTATTGAAGATAGCGCTGATTCAATATTTATTTTTCCAATTTCGCAGGCTTGATGGTATGATTTTTGAGCTGAAGTATCTATATGGAGATATTAATGTATTTCTTGGCATTTTGTAATTTGTTCATCTTACTTCCTGTGAATGATTTGTTTGTCTTGGTAAGTTTATTATTATGACAGTTACTGGCGTTTCTCACTCATCCATGTAGCTTCAGATTAATTCTTGTTAGTTTTGCACCGACTTCTGTTGATTTATCAGTTTTTTTTCTCTTCATAATGCGAGGATAAGTAAATTGTTGACTGGTGCTTAGTGCATGAGATTAGTACTGTTTGACTGGAAGGAATTTTAGCCATTGCAGCTGAAAGGAGTTATAAGAAAATTTGCATGGTTTCAAATTTTCACACGTTTGCTAACTAGTTGAATTGTTTATTAAAAGTAATCTTGATTGAATTCTTAACTGTAGATCCAAATTAATATATATTAGAAGTGACCTTAATAATGGTTTTGATAGCATCGCAAGCATTTCTTATAAAAATGAAAGGCATTTGGATACTATGTTTTTTAAGGCTTAAATATGGGTTAATACTTTAAAATTTTATTTTTTTCCATTTGGGGAATGTCTTTTAGCTTATATAATAGATACGCAGAAGGTCGGAGCTAAGATGGAGCAGATATCAATCATTAAAGAGTTTGCGGATGTGTTTTCAGATGAATTGTCAGAACTTTCACCAAAAAGAGAAATTGAGTTCGTAATTGATTTAGTATCAAGGACAATCCCTATATCGAAATCCTCATACAGAATTGTTCCAATTGAAATGAAAGAGTTGATAGTTCAATTGCAAGAGCTGTTGGACAAAAAGTATATACAGCCGAGTGTGAGTGTGTCACTATGGGAAGCACCTGTATTGTTTGTTAAGAAGAAGGACGGGTCGCTACGACTTTGTATAGACTACAAAGAACTGAATAAAGTTATCAGAATAAATATCCGTTACCAAGGATTGACAATCTTTTTTATCATAGAAAATTTAAACACATGAAAAAATTTCAATCTCTTCTTCTCAATTGTAGGCTCTACAATACCTAAACAGTGTTAATTTCTAACAAAGTTGATATTGAGGAAAGAAAATGGAAATTAGATAAATAAATTCTAAGGAAATAATAGTTCTAGCATTGGAGAACAAGATTCTTGCTAATTTACCTATTTTCTAAACACTCCCCTACCGTAGTCTAGCAGGTAGGATTGTGCCAAACTGTGGATCAGGCCGAAATCTGGTGTCAAGCCAAGCACACTCTTTGCTTTGTCGATGGAGGTAAAGAAATGGTGCATTTCATCAAGAAAACCATAAGAAGTTCTTAACATACTCACAAGTGAAAAGTATATTTTTTAAATAGACAGTAATATTTTTAGATGCATGAATTATTTCCCAGCTTGACCAGAAATTGAAACTTGCCACACCAATTATTCATGCTATCAACAAACAGAGTAGGAAATTTTTATCCATATCTACCTAGTCATGGAATGGAAATGCTTTCTTTTTATCAAAATCAAACTCCTTATGCTACGTTTTGATTGAAGTAATGAAAGTGAGAATGAAATGACTCATTTCTATAGAAGGATAAAAATTGTGTTTGGTTGAGATTGAAATGGATTGAACCATTCTTATTCCTCTCAAATTTATGAATTTTATTCCATGGGGAGAGAGAGTATGGAATAACTCATTCCAACTAAAATGAAATGAATTATCCCACTTTCTATTCCATTCCTTCAATCCAAACGTAGCATTAGGGTTGTAGTGAACAATTTCGGGCTCAAGGAATCCACCAACGTGTTAATATATATATATAGCCCGGTTCTCTCCAGCGAACTGGAGGGAGCGAACTAAGAACGAACCGGTTATAGCGACGGTTTTTTCCGTCGCTATAGAATAAAAAACCAGCTTTCTATGCTATAACGACGAAAAAAGCTGGCACTATAACTGGTCTTAGTTCGCTTATTCCAATTCGCTGGAAAAACGGACTATATATATATATATATATATATACTTTTAAATATTTTGACTAGGGTACAAGATTTTGGTTAAAATTATATACTGGCCAAACTACCTTACATATATGCCCTTGCTAATCAATCAAAGGTGACATGTATCTCGATCCGAATATGTTGAATATTTGTTTGATTGCTTTTTCATTACCATGAACCTCAACAAAAGCCTTCGTCAAATCCTGGTATTGTGCAACAAAATCATATTACGGTCGTGTTTGTTTGCAAAAAAATATATTAAGGATTTTATTATTTGTCTTAATTTAATATTATTTTGGACTATTTAATCTTTTGGAGAGGGACTATTAGTCCCTTAACACGCGACTATTAATTTCACATTCATCATGAAATTATATAGTTCATCATAATTAGCCTTAGAAATGACAAGAAATAGTTCATAAGATTATTTAAAGAACTTTTAATCCCACGTCATGAGATAAAATAATCTGAAATGGGGTTAAATTAAGGCAAATAATTAAATTCTATACTTTTTACAAACAAACATAATTTGGGTATGCTTTTAACATATGACACACAGTTTATCTTGGTGACTACATGTGTCATAATTTCTAACTTTCCATTGGGTATTTGGTGCATTGGGGTTGGGGTTGGGGTTCGGGGGGTGGGGGGGGGGGGGGGGTGGTGTGTTTGGTTCATGTCGCCTTTTCCTGGGTCAGCTTTCTTGTAGGCCTAAGTTCCTCAAATTCCTTTAGCTAATTAGATGTTCAAATTTTCCAAACCTCAAATATGAAAAATCTTGGGTGTCTCTTGCGTTTATAGTCAAATGGTTTCCTTAATGATTTTCTAAAGAAAGATGAGATCTCAAACATTTACGTTCTGTTTCTGAGTTTTAAAATGGACAAAAAAAAAGAAATTGACGAAAAATTTAAGTTTTCTTTCCAATTCTTATGTTTCTAAGTTTTTTAATAAACGGAAAAGAAAAGAAATGGATAGAAAACTTGACCACTTTTCTTGCCAAAGTTTTCCGTCTAAAATTGGCCTGATTTGGACGGAAAAAAAATTAGAATAAGTAATATTTTTATAATTCCTATATTATCCTCAACTTTTAATATAATAAATTTTAAATTACAACTCATGTACTCAATTTTAAATTTTCTATTCTTTTCTATTAAAAACTCAGAAACAACACAAAGAAAAATTTCAAGTTTTCTATTCTTTTCTTTTCTGTTCTAATTTAAATTTTTTATTCTTTTCTTTTCTGTTCAAAACTCAAAAATATAGCGTTAAAGAATGTAATTCATCGACTGAGTACGAAAATCAAAGGACGTTTTACTGATTTGCATTGTCTTTTTCATTGAGATATATGGCAATTTACTAGAAGAGGAACACAGTAGGGGTAATTTAGTAAATATAAAGGGGGATAGAATGGGGAAAGATAAGGGTGTAAATGAATCGAGTCGAGCCGAACATTGAGTTGTGCAGATTTGGTTCAAAAAATTTATTGACTATAAAACAAAGTTTGATTGAAGCTCGTTTAGCTATCGAGTCGAGCACGATCTCGAATTGAGCCGATCAGTTTAAATTTTTCAAACGAATATGATTCGAATATCAATAAAAAATTACAATTTGAGAAGATTGAATAATTTATCGAACTTTAAAATTTGTTTATATTTGAATTATTTATATTTCGAGTCAAACTCGAATTGAACTTTTAATCACAAATCAAATTCGAACTATTTGCTCAGCCTTAACGGGAGAACAGTAGTGTGTTATATATACTCTGTGGGAACATACATAGTTAAAACTTCAGCTATACATAAATTGTATGTGAAACAAAAAGCTTTTCAAAACAGAAGTATGATATATACACACTAACCACAGAATGTGGTAAAATATCATATTTGAGATAAACAAAGCTGAAAAGCAGTAAATGTGCCTGCCATTCAGTGACAACAAATTATATATATTAGCCAATGGAGAAATATATATCAACTAGTTGTGTCCCGTGCCTCCGGCACTATATGGACGATGGAATTTATTTCAAATTTTAGACGGTTCAGTTGATTTATTAGGGTGAGCTGAAAATTCAAAATCAGTTGTATTTTGTTAGATAGATATTATTAACTTTATCAGGCCGTGTAGATACAGTGTTATATCCCAATTCCCAAATACTTGGAGTTATTACATCTGCTCCGCTACTCTGATCAGTCCATGGAAATTGGAAAACAATGCCCAAAGATTCAAGCATCAGTTTTTTTAATTTACTTCACATGAAAAATAACTATAAAAATTAATATGAATGTATACCATCAGAAGAGCACATTAAATTTTAAACAACTAAAGTTTGTTCTTCTGTACCACCAATATTTTTTGTGCATGTGTAAATTATGCTAATAAATAGTTTTCTCATCTTTTGTTCAATAATACTTCCTCCTTAATTTCCAAAATATAAGATCACTTGCCTAAAATACAAAGGCAACTGTTGCTGTAGTTTACAGTCTACAGCTAGACTAAAGAAAAACATAGAGAATAGATAAAAGAGGAAAGTTTTATATCATTCAATGCCCATTTCTGATTACATGAGAATGTTTTAATACTATCATTGCTACAGAAATCTAGATAAATAAACTCCTCATTTTGATTGGTCCTTTATTACATCACCTGGATAGCCTAGCTGGCATGTCTATCAAGAAACTCTACTATTTTAAATATTCCCCTTTTTACCCCTAACGTATCCTCTCATCCAAGTGGGTTCTCTAATTTCCCTCCTTGATCTCCTGAGCTTGTTTAGTGTAACTAAATCTTCTAATTCCTTCTCCTCCCTTTCCACTTGCTCTGCAACCTCTGTTTCCATCAACTCTTCTGGTTCACCATGTCCTGAACCATCACATTGTCTTCTTGGTCATCCTTGTCTTGGTCATCTGTTATATTTTTTGCTACATTGTCCTGGGTTTGTTGAGTCTGATCCATGCCATCAATTTCAGTAGGCACTTGCATTGTTTTAGACATGTTAAGTGTATCAGCAACTAATCTTATATTTTGGAACAGAGGTAATATTATTTTAGTGAGTTCAATTTAAAACAATTGTAACAGATAGATAGTTTAGAAGCAATGCTTGAAGTTCATAAAAACTATAGAATTATGACTTTGAACATATTTCATCTTACGTTTGAATTAAAGGAATGGAATCGGTGAACGAATGGAATAGATAAGCGAATGGAATGGAGAGTGGAATGATCCATTCCATACTTTCTCTCAAGAACTAAAACTTACAAATTTGGTAAGAATGAGAATAATTCATTCCATTCCAACTAAAGGTGTAAACGAATCGAATCGAACAGAGTTGCTCGAATTCGATTCCAAACATTAAATTCGTATTCAAATTCGAATTGTATTTGAAATATTCTACTCATATTCGACTCGACTCGACTTGAATATTATTACTCAAATTCGATCTGACTCGGATCGATTATATTCAAACTACTCGCGAGCTTCAAATTCAAACTTGAATTCGAGTCTTCATATAATAACTAGCTTTATAATAAATATAATTATAAATTGAATTTGTTATTTTACTTAGAAATAAAAATATATATTTATTATTACACTTTACAAATATAAAATCACAATTAAAATTAAAATAATAATAATAATTAATTATCCTAATTTAATTTAATTTTATATATATTATAAGAGAATGTATCGAATGTCTAATCGAATATGTATCAATCGAGTACATATCGAATCACAATCGAGATTTTGAGTAGTTTGAATTTTAAACGAGTCGAGCATAACCTTCCTCAGGTTCTACTCATATTTTTATTCGAATTATTTTTTATGCTTAAATTTGGATCATATTATTAACGAATCTGAGTCTTACTCGTATTTTTTGAGTCAAGTCCAAACCGTTTGGTTCGTTTACTGTCTTAATTTCAATGGACCAACCAAACATAATTTTTTTTTATTATATAATAATAAGTCATTTCATTCCCAATTTTATTTGTACAATCCAAACACAGCCTTAGAATATATCCTTTTTCTTATTAGGACCATTCTGCAAATGATGAAACACTAGGTGCATCTTTTGAAAATATTACAATTAGTTTGGGCTTTTTTGAAAATCTCATAATTAAGATCCCTAAGGCCCAAACCCAACACCATCGTTAATAGGGCTGAGTAAGGAACCAAATTAGAACTAAAATGCACTAATTAAAATCGTACCAACGATTCCGGCATATGTGACGATTTTAGGTGAGTTGAAGAACCAAATTTACGATTTCGGTTTGATTACTAGCCAAAACTGCACGCATAAAATCGAAACCAAACCGCACTATGAAAATTAATTAATTATACAATCTTATTACAGGAAAGATGTTTCAATTAACATTGTGTAATGAATCTCCTATGAAAATTAAGCTACTAATTCTGAATTTGGATGACATTGATCTACATGATCACCATCAACATATAAATCTCATACAATTATCTCTTAATTTTGAAAAATTATTGGACTACATACTGATTCAGCATATATATATATATATATATATATATATATATATATATATATATTTGGATTCAATATCTTTTATAGTTAAAAGAATTGAAGATATTAGAATTAGACAAATCATGAGGCAATCCACTTAAGTTATCAGCGTACTTCTGAAACTTGGTATTGGATGAAGTAGTACTGAATATTCTTCTTTGCTGCCTGTTTTTTCTTTTTGGATGTGTAGAAAGAGAGATAAAAATTTCGGTGCCTTTACTTTGATCTCTTTTACAATTTTAATATTGTGTGATGCTAAATTGTCAATTAAAATTACATAAAATTTGGCAAAACTAAAGAAATACCCACTGTAGTTGGTAGGTTTTAATAATTACACCATTGAACTTTTAAGTTTTCAAATTACTCAACTACACTAATTATTATTTTAAAATTGGGTCATTCCGTTAAAAAAAATAAACAGACTTTAATTTTTTATGGCAAAACTTATTATTTGGTCACCGAAGTTTACACGTTTTACTGAATACCTGATTGAACTTTTAATTTGTCAAATTAACTAACTGAACTAATTAAAATTTTTAAATTGGGTAATTCTGTCAAATCTGGTTAACGACTGTCAAAAATTTTCATACGTGGAAGCAAAAAAAAAAGGAAAAATAAAATAAAAAATGAGGTGGCCAATCAGCAACAATGACATGAAAATAAAAATAAAAAATTTATTTTTAACTTATTTTTAACATTTTAAAGTTTTAAAAATGACAAAAACATAATAAAACAAAATAAAAACTAATAAAAATAAAATATTTTTTCATTCATTAAATCAAATTTATTTATCAAGATAAATTAAATCTTAATCAATCGAAAAATCAAACATATTTACCTTAGAAAAAAGACAATATTAATAACTAAACATTAAAATTAAAATCAACAACACATCTCTCTTCTTCGACTAAAACAGATCTGAAAACGATTCTCCTTCATTCGCGATCCTCCTTCATTCGAATAATAGATCTGAAAACGATTTTCCGGATCGCGATCCTCTTTCATTCGAACGCACGGTACATTCTATAGATCTGAAAAAATCCATCTCATAGTTTCTGTTCTTGATTTTACCAGATCTGATTTGATGATACCGTTTTCTGTTCTTGTACTTTGGATCTTTAATTTTATTTGTTCGATGTTTTCTTTATTCTCTCTTTTCGAAAATCTATTTTATTGCCCTTATACCGTTTGTTTGATGAATACTATTGTTTATCTGAATATATGACTTCGAATTTTGCATCTATTGGGCATGTATTCAAACATCCATTCTCGTCTTTACTCTAAAATTATGTTTCTCATCTCTTAATTGAGGCTGTGATGTTGAAAACTTACCTATTTTCTGAGGGATTGTTTTTCCTTCTGATTGAGAAAATACCAATGGATCCTTCTGAGCCTCTTCTCTTCTCTTTCTGATTGTTTCTTTTTCTGATAATTTTGTATTTTATTCAGAAAATAGAGACAAGAGTGGTTTTCAATCTCTGTTATTGAATCTTTGAATACTTGATTGGATGTATCTATTGGGCATGTATCCGAAAATTTTAAGTTCACAATTCACCTAATTGGTTAATGCATTTCATAAAATTAATGGTATTTTCCTGCAAATTTGAGACCTGTTATGTGTTTCTCGTGGCTACTTTGCCGGAATCTGCATTTTCTGAAAAGGTCATGTTGTGTCTCACCGTCGGATCGATTGAGGGTCTCTACCGGATGGTTCTGGATGTTTGTATCTGACTCCTGGGGTTTGTTTTGATCGACCGGATGTTTTGATCGCATATGTATAAACTTATGCTGGGAAGCTCTAGGTTCTGATTCTTCTCATTTTTAGGGAAGATGAAGATTTTTTTAGACGTTCTTCCATATGTAATCTGATTAATTTAATGAATTAATATTTTAATTGATTATATATTATTATTTTGTTGATGTAGAAAGTCAGGATTGATTGAAGTTTTTTATTTATTTTTTTGTACATGTAATATTTTTAATTTTTGTATATTTTTTTCAGCGTCACTATAAAATTAAAAGTTAATGTCTGTCTATTTTTTTTGACGGAATGACCAAATTTGAAAATTATAATTAGTTTAGTTAGTTAATTTAATAAATTAGAAGTTCAATCAGTTATTCAATAAAACGTGCCAACTTCGGTGGTCAAATTATTAGTTTTATCAATTTTTTATCTACAAAATTAATGAATTACCCAGTGTAGTTGGCATATTTTATTGATTATATCATTGAACTTTTAATTTTTTAAATTATCTCATCAAATTAATTAAAAATAATTATTTTAAATATTTTTAAAAATAATTATTATTTTAAGTAAAAAATATTAGAAACTTTTTTTCTTCATAAAATGAGTAGAGTTTCATAAAATATAGATTCAAAAAAATTAAAGTGATTTTAAATTAAATTAATGTCTACTTAATTTTTTAACAGAATGACCCATTTTTAATATTAAATTTTTTTTTAAAAAAAACTAAAATTAGAAATTAAAATAAAAAAACAGTAAAAGATAAATAAAAAAACTGATTCAATTTATTCAAAAAAGAAATTAATAATTTTTATAAATAAATATTATTTTCAAGAAAAAAATTGGAAAATTCTTCATATTTTAAAAAATGAGTAAAATTTTATAAAATATAGATTAAAAAAAATAAATTTTATTTTCAAAAGAATTTTTTTTAAATCAGCAAGGTTTCATAAAACTTTAATTTTTTTAAATCTATATTTTATAAAATTTTATTCATTTTATGAAAAAAAAATAAAGTTTCTAATATTTTTTTACTGAAAATAATAAATATTTTAAAAATATTTAAAATAATTATTTTTTAATTAGTTTAATGGGGTAATCTGAAAAATTAAAAGTTCAATAGTATAATTAGTAAAACGTGCCAACTACAGTGGATAATTCATTAGTATTGTAGATAAAAAATTTATTTCTATTTATTTTTTTTAACGAAATAACCCAATTTCAAAATAATAATTAATTTAATAAAGTAATTTAAAAAATTAAAAATTTAATTATGTAATTAGTAAACTTATCGACTATAATAGGTATTTCATTAATTTTATCCATAAAATTTTATTATTTCAATTAATTTTAAAACCGAAACCCACCAAATAAACAGGCACAATTCAAAACTTCACCTAAGTTTGGACTTCAAACCGCAACTCACCCCTACCATCATATATATTCAGAATCAGATCAAGAAAGGCCCGAAACTTTTTTCATTCCAAGGACGAGAGTTTAATCAGCTAAATCGGAATCCATTCAATTTTACTTCTGTTTACTTTTTTCGTCACTTCCATTGTGATGGATCTGAATCCCGTAAGTTTCCAAATCTCCATTTACTCGGTACTCTCCCTGAATGATTTCATCTCCTGTTAATTTGTTTAGTTGTGCATGATTTTATTGTCCTGAAATGGTAATAATTAGAGCAATATCTGTTGTATTTAATGCTAATTCATTGCTGCAGCTTTGATGAACATACAGGATTTATCAATGATCATTGTGCTTGAATATCTTTCAGAACGTCGTTGATTAGATAATTGAATTTTTTTGAACTCTTTCGGATCATGATGTGTTTATAATAGATCCGTCTATGAAATTGCATTATGTTTGTTGTCGGTTTATGGCATCAATTATTCCATAAGAGATGAATTCAGGTTGCTGGTTTCATTAGAAATTTTGATTTCTTTGATAATATGATTAGAAATTTTGATTTTCATAGGATAGTCCTGATATTTTCAGGTTTTGTTTGGAACTTAGTCGAAGGAACGGGGACAGAAAATGAATTATTAAATTATATGAGTTTTTTTTAGTGTCTATTAAGCTTAATTTTAGCATTATACCTGTTAGTATTTTATTCTTAAAAGTATATACCAGTAGACTTGTGTTCATTTCGGTGGGTATTTATATTTTGCTAGTCCTTTTCCTTGTTCTTTTTGAGCTCCAAAATAAGCACATGAGGAAGGATTTTCACTGATACCAGGTGTAGAATTTCTTATCGGCAGTCAGAAGTAGTAGTTATTATTAGGACAGATCATTCGGTTATAACTGAACCGAATAGCCTATTCGGTTATAACCGAAATTTGTATAAATATAATATCCGAACCGCTACAGGTAACCGAATAGTAAATTAGGTTATTCGTTAATAACCGAAATTAAGGTGCTTTTCACTTAAATGAAGAAAAAGAGGTGCTTTACAAAGTATTGAAAAAATATGACAAAACTTGCTCAACAAGTTGATGTGTTCATTAACTGAATAGTGAATATACTGTATTTTAGTTTAGCAAGATAGAATACCTTGTCTTGTGATAATGAAATTGTAATAGTTTAAACATATTGTATTATTTTTATATTACGAACATAGGTATTAGTCTTCTGACGTCAACTGTGATACACTGTTCAAACGTGTTGACAAGCACTACATTCACTTCATGATTCTAACAGGGTCATATTTTCACATCTGCCTCTTGATTTGCCAATGAAAAATTGAAACCAATTCTGTTAGAGAATTCCTAATCTTATTAGTATAGCGAAGAGGTTCAAGAATAGCAATGCACATTGTGTTTTCAATTACTGTAAGAATATAATAAGGATTTTATTAAATTTAACGGTAAAATTAAAAAATACAAAAAAAGTTAAATAATACTCCATCTGTTCCAAAATTAGAGACACATTTTCGTTTTTAGTATGTCCCAAAATTAGAAATACATTTCTATTTTAAAATTATAAAGTGACATGATGTTCCTAATTTGTCATTAATGTTTTACTATAATTTTCAATCATCACAGTTGAATTCTTAGCTAATACTAAGGTTATATTTGAGAATATAAAATTATTATTAAAAGTCGTCGTTTTATAAATGTATCTCTAATGTTGGAACGAAAGAAGTTCATTTTATAAAATTTAAAAAGTATATATCAATAGGCATTGATCATGGTTTTCAAGGTGGCATCAATTAGATAGGCAAAAGTCAAGTGCTCCTATTGAAAATCTCAATTAATTGTCTCATTGTTGGAGGAATCAATGTCCAGAATTTATGGGATTGGAACTGAAAACCGAGGGTTCAATAAAAGTTTAACCAAGGTTTGGAACTGAAAACCAAGGGGACAATTCGGTTAACCGAATAACAAGAAATAAAAACCGAAAACGAAAAACTAGATACTAAAACGGTTATAACTGAAATGTACAAAATAATCGAATAAACAAAATATTTAGGTTAAAAAAATTCGGTTCAATTCGGTTATTCGGTTTTACCCATTTTTTTGCTAAGCCCTAGTTATTATGTAGTTATTTTGAATACTGAGAGAAGTTATGCAGTGTGGGAGCGAAATAGTCGATAGTTATCTTTTAAACTGTGGGGTATCCTTCTCCAATAGTATAGTTTATTACATAAACAAAAATCATCTGATGTCGGAAAAAATAGCTACAAAAACTTACGAGATGGTCTCATTTTAATCCAATAAAAGTGAATTCATAATTTTATGTTTCCATTTTTCAAAAACCTGAATTAAATGCAAGAAAATTATATGCAACACTTGCATGGACTAACTGTATAGATTTAGCAACTCCTTTTGCAAGTCAAGAAAATTGTCAAAGTTTTGAACTGGAGTACCCATGAGCTTATTTTGGAGGAACTTGTAAAGTTCACGAGAAAAGAAGTTGATTTGAGATTTCTATGATTGCTTACTTCAACAGAATATTTTGTGATGCAATAATAAAATATGCAAATTCCATACAAGTTTATTGTACCATTTATTTTATGGGAGACTGACTATTATGGTAATGATGAACATATGATTTCATTTTTGGGAGTCAATCTTGACAAAAAAACTATATCTAATAGTTCTTTTAATAAAACATATTGCAAATAGGTATGGGCAAATGATTCAAGTTTATACCTGTTTAGTAGGCACTAGGCAGGCTGAAAAATTCTGTAACTATGTAATTGATTATGTTGCATTTTGGTTAATAATATGGGAGCAGACATAAGTTTGTTGTGTGTTCAGGATAAGAATGCACCGGAACTTTGTTTGGTTGAATATCCCAAGACCACCAACTAGGAATGGCCATGTATATTTGAGTATCTTCAAACAATCTTAAGGAAACTAGTGATGTCATTTTTGTTGGAATGTATTAAGTGGTGTAATTTATTGTTTGTAAAATTAATTTCATGTTATGCTCTGGAGAAGTATAATGTGGTGTTTTGTGTTTACTATTGGAAGTCTATCCATAATAACTTGAAGGTTGATTTTATGCTCTTAAAATGTTGCTTTATTTGGAGTTTTGATATGAGAATTATGTGGATGGTTCCCACTACTTTTGCCCCCCTTTTGGCAGGTTTATATCTTTACATGTTCAATAATATCTGACCTGTTATCTTCTTTTCTACATTTGATATGCGTAATTAGCATGGCTTCAGTAAGCAAAGATCTTAAAGATTATTGCATTCGCCACATATTCCATTAGGAAAAAGAATCTCTTAATAAGAAAGAAAATGAAGAAGAATGTCTTTAGTTTTATATTTATCAAATTAAATGTACAAATGTTGGACCTTTCTATTAGAATGTGAGATGATTGCTGCTTTTGGTGCTCTCTCTCTTTATTATACTATATTAGCCGACAATATCTTTTGGTACGTAATATTGTATTATTTAAATTGATTGCAAACTACATTCTTATCCTCCATTGAAAGCCGTCCTAACTCATAACATATTGTTATTATGCTCAGACTGCAGGGGAGAATTATGCCCACCCAGAGATATGTTTCTTTCATGTGCTCTTCAAGGTCGTAGATTTGATATTCATTCACGAATTTTCTTGTTCTTGGGTAATTTATTTTGTCTTCTAACATTATATTTTATATTTGACAGGCTTCAGCTTTGGCGTTTTACATACTTTCAGCTCTATTTTTTGACAGTTTTGTCATAATTTTTGTGGTAACTGTACTTCTGGCTGCACTTGATTTTTGGGTAGTCAAGAATGTCAGCGGGCGCATTTTAGTTGGTTTGAGGTGGTGGAATGAAATAAATGATGAGGGTGAGAGTGTGTGGAAATTTGAATGTCTTGATCAGGAGGTGGGTGATTTTCTTTCATGCATAGCCTGGGCTACTTTGTAATTGAGTGTTTATTTTAAATAACTTCATTGACTTTGTAACTGAGGTCTGAGTGTTTTACTCGTGACCTTAAACTAACCTGGGTTACTATTCTCACACATTTACTCTTGTTTTTGCATAGTCATTGGCTCGAATGAACAAGAAGGATTCATGGCTGTTCTGGTGGACCATTTACCTCACTGTAAGTTAAATATTTCGATACAACATTTCACAGTCAATAATAACCATAGTATTCACATTCAAAGAGAAAAGCATGTCATGGAACAAGTATTCTACAAGAAGATAAATAGTTACAGCAAGTGTCGTGGAACAAAGCATTTGACATTTTGAAGAACCAAGAAATACAGTTTTGGTCCTTTCTTGTGTGTTTTTAATGTTGATTTACTTCCAACACTAGATAAAATGGAGCTCTAGAAATAATCATTAAATTTATGGGTGAAGTGCTTCAGTAGTACTTAAAGAGTACTTTGGCATTATGACTTGTTATAAGCTTGGGTAGGTCTTGTTTTCAAAACTACTGACTGGGAGATTCATCTTTTTACATTTACTTGGATCGGTCTATGCATTAAGTCGTTTTCTTTCGTTTGCAGGCGGTTTTGTGGCTCATCCTTGGAATATTCTCCCTCATAAGGTTTCAAGCTGATTATCTCCTTGTTGTAGGGGTTTGTTTGACCCTCAGTATTGCTAATATTGTTGGCTTTACTAAATGCCGCAAAGGTGTGCATACCACCTATTTTACTGTTTCTTTTTGTTTTTGGAAATCCGAATTATATAATTGTATGTCAGAGTCTGATCTTTGTTAGGAACTATAGGAGTCTCATTGCTCCTTCCTTTCCCCCATCCACCACCCATACACACACATAAAAACATATAATGCTCTCTGTGGGGTTGATCAACAACATAAAAGAATAGACATGAACGTTAGGAACTTAGGGTTTCATCGGTTGAAAATAGATTTCAAGGGCAAAGATTTTTCCTATATGATATGAAATACATATATCTGTTAAATATAAAAAGATTAAGATTGATAAAGGGTATTAGGTGTGAATGTTACATAATCAATTAGGCTAACTATGTATATCAAAAGCAACTTATTTTTGTTTATTTCAACTAAAAGGTACTTCTGAAGTAGTTATGACCCCCCAAATAATATTAAATTCAAAAAAGAAAAAGAAAAAAAGAAGAGAAAGATACTTCTGCAGTATTGAGTAGTTTGATTCTTTACATCCTTGTCTACGTCCTGAATACGATGATCTTTAAATTGATTCTATGGATTATCTTTAGTTCTTTACCATGATTATTATGTTTGCATTGGAAAGTATCGACATTGTTTTAACACGAGGTTACTTTTGATGAGTCTCTTTTTTTTTCTTCCTAAATGCTTTTGATGAATCACCATTTATTGGAGACAATTTTGCTTTTAGTTTATTTTCCTTTTGTCCAAAAGAAATTTTGTGGGGAGTTATATCTTAATAATGTGGTCAGGGTTGTACTTCAGTGGATGTCTTATTTAGTTTATTACCTACCGCTACCAGTCATATCAAGTAGATTTTGATTCCACTTTGTGCTATGCCTTGCAAGAAATAATTTTTGGAACTAATCTGCTTATTGATACTAGTTGAGATTGTTTTTGTTTCTTACGAAATGAATTTTGTTAGATATTCTTGTCTGCTTGTAGAGCTGAAAAGGATTCGTACATTTCAGTCTAATGATTTAGAATAGGTTCAAACATTTCACTTTTGAGGTTGTCGGAATTCATGTATTCAGATTATGTCATGATTTTTGACTACTTAAATGAATCTTTTCTAATATTTCTAATAAACATAGGGAAAACAGATTTGTCAAAAAGATGCGTACTCACGACTTTATTTGTTGCTTTATATGCCCCCGATTTATGTTATTCTATTCAAGTTCTTGAATAATGATATTTGGTGTTCTTTTCAGATGCTAAGAAGCAGCTTCAAGCATTTGCCTCCCAAACCATTGCATCTCGTTTCTCATCCACAATACGGTCTGCATTCAGTGTTGTCTGAGTTACTCATAAAGGAAGACGGGACACAAGTAAATCGTCAAGAACCGGTGATCTTATGTATGTAATCAATATAGTGGATGATACTGAACTTGGTTCTTGCAACTCTTCCAAGAGATATAACAGGGTTTCTTAGAGAAGTCGTGATTTTCCCCCCATTAATTCACAATTTTTTTTTACGAATTCGATTGTTTGTAAACTCAATTTTAAGTAGAGAACTTTCTTTTCATCAAATTGGGGGATTTTGTTCACATTTCCATTTGATTTTAACTTATTCCACTTATGCTGTGTAACAGAATATAAACAAAGTCCCAGGTTGAGACTTCTTGGAGGATTATTTTTAGTATGATGTATGTAATTTTCTACAGATCAATGGATGTAGCTCTGTTGGGCTTTTAAAGGATAAGCAAGATTTTTAGTTGAGAAAGTAGTGAATCTTGAGAAAATTTGCAGTTGGAATTAGGGTTTTGTTTGGGATTCAAATCCAGTATTTGTGAGTTTTATACTTGAAATTTGCCCAATTAAGTAGATGATGTTTGCTCAAATCTACAAAAGCCACATCATGGGTGTGCAATTTAAAAATTGTAAAGTAATTCCTTTTTTAATAATAAATTTGTAATCAATAATTTTATTTAGATAGTTTATAATTATAAATAATTGTATTTTCTAAAATTAAATTAATTCACGTCAATTTTCAAATTTTAAAAATATTTAAAATTGACTTTAAAAATTTAGTATTACTCTTATATTTTGGAATTTATTTTAAAGAGAGAGAGTATTGAGCTCGTCATCAGTACCAGAGGCGGAATTATGGGGGGTCGAGGGGGGCATATGACCCCCCTGTAATCTCCGGCGGCGAGGGCACATATTTACTCAACTTTTCACAATTTCACATACAATTGTGAAAGGTGAAATTGATTTTTTCTTTTTCTCAAGAAGATAATTTCAGTAACTTTGCCTTCTCTACACTTTGACTAGTAACTGTTTGATAAAATGCCCAAGAAACAACTTGTAGATTAATCTTACAATTTCCTACAAACCCCACGCCCCTTTACAACACAAATCCTGAAAGCATTCTCTTTCTTTCTGAGAACTATGGCTGAGATTCTCCTTAGTGTTGCCCTGGAGGAATTATTGAGCAAAGCAGTTTCACTTGCTGTCATTAAGTTTGCTCTTGCTCAGAGCTTCAAGAAAGAATTGTCAAGACCGAGTGAAATACTAAACATGATCCGGGCTGTGTTAGGTGATGTCGAGAGACGACAGTTGAGGGATGAGCCTGTGAAGTTATGGCTGAAAAAGCTCAAAGATGTGGCCTATGGAGCTGATAATGTGTTGGATGATGTTGGTTATGATATTCTGCGACGCAAAATAAAGTAAGGAGAAAGGTGCGCTTTTTCTTTTCGGCCTCTAACCTAATTGTGTTGCGTCAAAATTGGGCTCATATGATCAAGAGTATTAATGCATCCTTGAAAACTGTAAACAACGAAGCCAAAGATTTTGGACTCCAAATGAGACTTGAAGTGGATGTAAATGATAATCATCAAGTCAATTTGAACTGAGAGACTGATTTAGTCATTGAAAAATCATAGACTGTAGGAAGGAAAAATGATTTATCAGAAATGATGACAAGTTTGATCGAGTCTAGAGATGATGGAAAGCTTTCAGTTATTCCCATTGTTGGAATGAGGGGAATTGGAAAGACCACTTTGATTAAGTTGATATACAATGATGAGCGAGTGAGAAGTAATTACACACACACACATATTGATTTATAATTACACACACATATTGTTTTATAATTACAGTTATTTTTATTCAACTTCCCACAAATTCCAAATTATATATTAGATGTATTCGTTCACTTCGTTCTAAATATTATATGTTGGATGCATTGTGTTGTTAGGATCACAAGTGAATTAGAGTACCACATTAGATAAATAATGAAAGTGTAAATGATTAATATACATGAATGATAAATAATGAAAGTGTAATTTGATGGTGTTTTTATTTGTCTAGCCTTGAGATGTGCAGTATTATGTAATTAGGCTAGACAATTATAATTGTGCAAAATAAATTTAAAAGAAGCACTCCAAGCGTTAATAAATAATTTTTTTATTTATGTATTTTAACCCCTTATAAAAATGTTCTGATTCCGCCACTGATCAATACTCAAGTATGAGTAACATTTTGCCACCTGACTCTGGTGAAATATAGTCAGATTTTAAATAGAATCTGTTAACGAATAATAAAAAAAAAAGTAAGTAGGGAGTTTATGGAGACAAAAAAGAGAGGAGATTTTATGTATTTTTTTCTTTTTTACTTATTTTGGAGTTGAGAATATTTTTTTTTTACATTTTGAAAAATATATTAATAGGTCAACAACGGATTTATAAATTAAAAAATAATTTAAATTGGAATTGCACACGATCCGATCCTTAACACTCTGTTTCTGAGTTTTGAACAGAAAAGAAAAAAATAGAAAAGTTAAATTAGAACAGAAAAGAAAATAATAGAAAACTTGAAATTTTTCTTTATATTGTTTCTGAGTTTTTAATAGAAAAGAATAGAAAATTTAAAATTGAGGATATGATTGTAATTTAAAATTTATTATATTAAAAGTTGAGAATAATATTAAAATTATAAAAATATTACTTATTCCAATTTCTTTCCGTCCAAATCAGGCCAATTTTGGATAAAAAACTTTGTCAGAAAAAGTGGCCAAATTTTCTACTATTCATTTCATTTCTTTTTTATTTATTAAAAAACTTAAAAATATAAGAATTGAAAAAAAACTTAAATTTTCTGTTTATTTATTTTTTATCTATTTTAAAACTCAGAAACTGAGCTTAATAGACGAAAACGAATGGATTGGTTCACCCGGATCGAGTTTGTAAATCGGATCCAAGATTTATCCAACAGAGTGACAGAGAGCGCGCTTTGCAGTCCAAAACCCGAAGAAATTTCTAATCGTTGCATATTTATTCATCAAAGTTTTGATCGATTCAAGAGAGAAGCAGATCGACAGAAAAGATGCTGCAGTGTATATTTCTTCTATCAGATTCTGGGTATGTTTTTAACTACTTCTTCTATCACTATTTCCTGTATTAGCTCACTAACACACCCATAAATGTGTGATTTCGATCTGTAAATTCAGTTATCGAATCTTTAATCTTACACATTTTGCTAATCTTTTTTCACAATCCTGTCGAGCATTCAAAGGGTTTGAATTTAAAGTTTTTTTCCCTTACCTGTTTGGTATTATATTTTTAGGGAGGTAATTTTAGAGAAACAGCTGACTGGCCATCGAGTTGATCGGTCAATATGCGCTTGGTTTTGGGATCAAGCTATCTCTCAAGGTGATTCCTTCAAGGTACCATAATTATTATATTAGTAGAAATTCAATTAAAATGTTATTAACGGGGTTTTAATTCTTTGTGCTTTCTTAACTTATGTTGGTAATTATAGCTTGTACCCGTAATTGCCTCACCAACACATTACCTTTTCCAAGTTGTTCGTGATGGCATCACATTCTTAGCCTGCACCCAAGTTGAAATGCCGCCTTTGATGGGCATTGAGGTGAGCTTTGAATTTTGTTTTTGAATTTAAGATCTATTTAATATTTCTATTACTTGGTCAATCGACGATATACTATAAAAGCTTAAATGTTTTGCATACTTTAATCATGCATAAAATTTATATGGTATTCTTATTCTATTACTTCTACATTGTTGTGATATGCCATTTAAGTTGGGTACTCAATGACTTATGCAATTTTATTATTTTTAGTTTTTAATAACAATAAGAAATTACTTACATGGAGAAGGGAAAAAAACATGAACTTGATTTAAAATGTGACTCCAGGGTTCTGCCTGAATTTGCTGGACTTGTGGCATTTGTGTTTGGTAGCAGTTATTGACACAAATATTATAGAGTGGAGGAAAAGTCTGATTCTTCTGAAAAATTAATTATCCATAGAATATTTAAGTTGCTTGAATCATGGTTTTGCGTAGTTGAAGGATTAATGACTTTTACTTTCTGTTAGATGGTATAGCATTTCCACCTAGTTTAATGTACTCTGTCTTACCTATTAAGAAAATTTATTCTTTCATCCAATAAAAAAAAATTCTTGGGGTACACATTAGCTACATAACGAGAGTCTTCTTTGTATTGGTTGAGGAGAGTTGCTGTCTCAGTTTTACAACACCAAACACATTTGGGGTTAGTCTCACTTTAGATCTAGAATGTTCTGTGAATCTCATTATGACATGGCCAAGGTGAACAATGCTGATAACGGTTATCTAATTTTCTGTCAAAAATTAATGGATATAATGCTATTGCAACATATCTATTTGAGCAATTCTATATTTAGCAGATTTTGATTAGAAGGCATTAGCTGATGCTGGTATTGAGAATTTGGTGTGTTTGGAGGAATGAATTAGACAAACTGATATTTGACATTGTTTGTACAAATTGGTTGGGTCTAGACTTGAATTTCTGTGTCACGCTTGACAAATCAATGGCTCTTTTATATAGATCCTAGAATGTTGATAGTGATTTAAGAGCTTTTTATTTGAACTTTGACTATTAAAGATAGAATGCTATGACGAGTCCAAATATTGTAAAATGTTATAGCAAATTAAGGTGTAGACGACTTACAGAAAAGTAGATATTTGTAGTACTAGTCCCAGGGAGGAACTAATCTTTGAAACCAACTCCTAGTTTAATTGTTTCCTCTGATAACACTACAAGATGTAGCTAATTGAGAAATAAAATTTTGCATGATATGTGATATGTGATATGTGGACCTCAACCAAGATCTGTAACAACAGGATCCGAGTTGTGGATATCATCAATTTCTCAACCAATATCTGGACCTCATGTTTGAAGGTCAAGCAACTATTCTTAAATTAGCTCCTATAATTTTCATACCATTTCTTAGCATTTGCATGTTCCTTAATTGATAACAATAAGCCAGACCTGGCTATCTAGAGATTTTATTGTGCTTGGTTGTGATTATATTTGAGGATAACATTGAACACCTGGATCTTTAGTTGGTTTTCTTTAGTTCCTTTGCAGAGTAGCTGATGTTCTCTCGGATTATCTTGGAGGGTTGAATGAAGATTTACTTAAGGATAACTTTGTTATTGTATACGAGGTAGGTGAGATCTTTTCTTGTTTCTGCTTGTAAATTAGTGAAATTTATCGCAGCAGATGCTTAGTGTACTCTGGTAAAGTACTGTAGTAGTGGTCTATGCGTAATTAATGTGTTATATATGGGAGGGAGGGAGGTTTTTGCATATCTAGATCTATGTGTAATACATGGTTCACTCCTGTTGAAATTTTTAGCTTGTTCTTGCTTATCTTATGAATTTTCAACATGTGATGGTTTAAAATATATTAAACTATTCCGGGGTGGCTTTCTTCTCCATCATCGGCATCGGCATCGGCATCGACATCGACATCGACATCGACATCATCTTCCGGATCAGCACTTCTGCAACTGCTTTCTCAAACCAACTTCCTGCTTGGATAAATAAATGTAGCAATTGAAGTCCTTCAGAAGACTAAACATAATTTCACCGGGTTATTGACCACAGCCCTGAATAATTACTCTATTGCCCAGTGTCCCTTAGTTTTAAATTGCACAACACTTTCCATACCAACTCCTTCATTGGCTCTTGTAGAAACGGAACTTTTTTATTTTTAAATTATGAAATATTGCTAAGCTAGCCTTCACCAATACAAGCAACTAATAAATGGGGTTCAGAATTTCCTGTAGCCTAGTATGATCCTGCAAATCCACCTTTAAAAACTGTAAATTGTATGATTACTTTAAAACCATTGGTAATCAGCACAAATCTTACCTTCCTGCAGCTGTCTACATCGGTTTAGCTGATAAGAAAGTAGTTTATGCACTTGTCTGGGACACACACAAGCTTCTTCCTACATACATATACATCTACACAAACAATATAGTTGTCAAATCATTAATCGTATCGTGTATTGAAAATCCCGATATCATGTTTCATGTATCGTATCATCGTACCGTATAATATGGAAACGAAATGAAAAATATGGTAATATATATTTAAACATATAAAACACACAATTTATTTGACAATCAAGCATATTATAGACTAAAAATAAATTTTAAAGTTAAATAGTAGCCAAAATACTCTAAATTGATTATTAGATATTATTTTAGTAATCTTTATAGAATAACAAGAGAAATAAAAATTCAGATTCACCTTTAATCTATAAAACAAAAGAAAATAATTCTAATTAATTAACAAGTGGAGATTTATGTATCTGCTTATGGAAAGTGACATGAAAAAAAGAGAGCGACATTCTAAAGAAAATATAAACTCTAAAAAATGATTAAAAGCTCATCAAGTGATAAAATATGTTGTGCTCAAAAGCCACTTCAGTTGAAATGGTAGAAGGTTAAAAGTTTTGTTTTTACTCTTTTGGATCTACATAAAAATTTTTCCAAGTCGGTTGCTAACTTTAAAAGGTTTATCGTATTGAATCATAACTGAATTGTATGATACGATGTTATTTTTATATTTATCCCTACGATACGTATTGAATTGTCACCGTATCGTATCGTATCAACAACTATGACAAACACTCACACACACACACAGACTCACAAACAACTATCGAGAGTCGGCTTTGATACCATATGAAACAACCCGGGTTAAATCACGAGTCCGGAACAAATCCCGGGTCAAATCCCAAGTCCGAATCAAATAACATCCATCCAAATAAGGCCTTAAACCACTGGCCCAAGTGTATCTTCTTGGATCATCTTAGCCCACCACAGACTCACCCAAAAGATCATGACTTGAAGGTACTATTGGTAGTTACTTAATTTCTTATATACAGACAAATTTTTCCCATATCTTTCGATGTGGGACTGGAGTGTTACATTAGTAGTGGCATTATATATGTACATGTATTGTACCATCCAAATATCATTATTTTTCCCATTTGTTAGGATACCTATATGAATTTGGAATTATTACATGTTTTTAACCTTCATAAGGTGCACAAATACTTGGATTTTTTGGTGCTTCTAACATGATTTTCTTAAAATGTAATAATTTTTCTTTATCCATTTAAAAAAGAATATGCTTGGTCATGTGAGAAGGTACTAAAGATGCTATTATACAGTAGACATGGATGATGGAATATGGATAAAGAAATATGGGTCTAATCATTCATGAAGAGCCTTTCCACCTTTCCCTCATTCCTCACTTAAGTTTTTATTGTAATCTTTTCTGAGAACAGGTTTTGCTAGAGCTAATAGAATTTTGTTTGTTTCAACTTTCAGCTTCTGGATGAGATGATAGACAATGGCTTTCCTCTCACAACAGAACCTAACACCCTGAGGGAGATGATTGCTCCTCCGAATATTGTTAGCAAAGTGTTAAGCGTTGTGACGGGTAACACTTCTAATGTAAGCAATACCCTTCCAGGCGCAACAGCATCTTGTGTTCCTTGGAGAACGACAGATCTGAAGCATGTAAGCAATGAAGTATATGTTGATCTTGTTGAAGAAATGGATGCAATTATAAACAGGCATGCACTGACTCTTCTCCAACTCAACCTTTCTAGCATTTATTTTGTTTCTCTCTATATTGACTTGTATAGAGACATTGTGTTCCCGTGGAAAATGAATATTAAATTTTCATAGAGGACTTCGAAATATAAATTTTTCTTTATAGAGGTAAAAAAAGGAAAGGAAAATAATTTCTTTCAAACAATAGAAAAATTGCTTGCCTCTGGAAAATTTACCTTCCTGCAGATTTGAGCGATTACCAACCTTCTTCCTGTCAGAATAAAGTTTGGGAATGAATTGGAGACAGGAAAACTATTGCATTAGTTTCTCTCATACAACAGATAATGAGAGAGAGAGGTACTCTCGAGTTTCCTTGTTTGGAATATTTTTTGCCAATTATCTTTGATGAGGTTAAAGACCAAACCAAATGCATTTTTGCAGGCATTACCATGTCAAGTTGTTGGAAGAAATTTTGTTTGTGTGTACTTGATCCTCTAATAGTTTTCTGTTTTAACGGAAGACAAAGATAAGCATAAATGCCTACATGCAGGGCATTTTCTGGGAGTAGCCCCGCTTATATGATCGATTTGTAAAGAGAGGCAAACTTGTTGATATGAAACCCTTAAGGTTTCAATAATTCTACAACGACCGTGTATTGCCGACTTTTTGGCGACCGGCTGATGTTGTGCCACATCAGCAAAGAAGAAAGAAAAAACACGAAAGCTAAGTGTAATTTACTTTACCAATTCTTGTTGCTACTTTACCAATATCACACTCTCTCTCCCTTTCTCGCCAAAAGGGTAAACTTTGTTCTTTCTTCTTGTCTGCCTCTGGCATTGCTTTTTGCTCCGTCGCGGTTTCTGCCATTTTTAACAGCTAAAAAAAAGCTTATAACTTGATATAAAGTATTTATACGCAAGTGGGTATAGCTCTTATAAGTGTTTGCACCATTGAAGAAGAAGAAGAAATTATGAGGTTGTTCTTGAAGACATACTCATTGAAGAAGAAGAAATTATGAGGTTGTTCTTGAAGACATACTCATTGAAGAAGAAGAAATGATGAGATCTGAGTATTTAATTTGTGGGTGTTTGCTATATTGAGGGGAATTTATGAGTCCAAGAAGAGTGAGCAAGTGAGTCTATTTGCAGAGCAAAACAGAGTAAAGAGAAAGAGAGCGCTTGGTTTGGCGGAAAGAGGAGAGAGAAAATAGAAATGTAGCTTCCGTGTTTTTTGTTTCTTCTCTGCTGATTTGGCTGTGCCACATCAGCCGGTCGTCAAAAAAGTCGCCAATACACGGTCGTTGTAGAATTATTGTTAAGGTTTTGAGATATCGTTTCAACCCGAGGAGATGCAGTGATTGAGTATCTTACTGTACTAGAAAAGTAGAGATTTCATAAGATAGACAGAAAATAATAAAAAAGATATGAAAAAAGTAAGTCAGTATTAAATGATCTCTTAGAAGAAAGCAGTCGTTATCGAGCTACACTTCACCCATTGTTAATAGTAACAGTGATGGTTTTCAGTGCTTCTCTTGATAGAACATCACTCATACATACATTATCAAAAAAGCTAATGGTGTACAGCACTATAACTACTTTCAGTCAAAAGAATCTTTAAAGTTATATTATTTAACTAACACGTTAGAGTACATAAGTTGTGAATGTCATCACATAATGACTTAAAGTTGCTTCTTTCTGCTGCTTCTATAATCTGTTGAATAAGATAATCTCGATATATTTATCTTGGATCCTATATATGATTTTGGAGTTCTAACTTCATTGGTTACTTTTGGATCATCTTGTAGGCTGCAGCTTATGTTGGAGTTTTGTGTATGATTTTTGTACTACAGAGGGCTTACGGATTTTCTTTTCTTATGCTGTTCAGGGAAGGAGTCCTCGTTAAATGTGAGATATATGGTGAGGTCCAAGTGAACTCTCATCTCTCAGGTCTTCCTGATTTGACTCTTTCATTTGGAAACCCTTCTATTCTGAATGATGTGCGATTTCATCCTTGTGTTCGGTTTCGACCATGGGAATCAAATCAAATCCTATCTTTTGTGCCTCCTGATGGACAATTTAAGCTCATGAGTTACAGGTGTGTGCCATTAGGCTACAATTTTGTGCATTTGTACTTTTAAATTTTAATTGAATCCGGCTATTTTAGCTTCTTACTGTAGCAGCATTTTAGCCATGCACAATATTTCATACTCAGCATGTGTATGTACATGATCTTGTATGTGAGGAATCACTGCAAAGGCCACACAATTATGCATTTAAGTATTCACTGTTTCCAACCTGTTCATTCATGGTATAAGCTAAATCATTTTTTTGGAAGTAAGCATACATATAGCATCCAATGTTTGTAATTGGTTTTGTTCTCTAGCTACGAATCTTATAACTATCATCTTTAACTCGCTACAGGGTTAAGAAGTTGAAGAATACTCCAATATACGTGAAGCCACAACTAAGTTCAGACTCTGGAACATGTCGTATTAATGTGCTAGTTGGAATACGGAATGATCCTGGAAAGACAATTGACTCAATAAGTGTGCAATTCCAACTGCCTCCTTGCATTTTGTCAGCTGATCTTACTTCAAATCATGGAACTGTAAACATCCTTGCTAATAAGGTACTATCATTAGACTTCTAGGATATTTTAGCAAGAGGTGAAGAATAGTTCTCTGTGCATGTGTCTGTAAGATTCATGATGTGGTTTTGGTGTTTAATTTAACATTAACTTATAGTTCTAGTATGTGCCATTGATGGTGGATTGAATCTTGAGGAGCGTTACATCTTTATAGTAGATTCATGGATTTCGATTGTTTTCAAATCTGGAATGGAAACACCAGGACTCAATGAGAATATGTTTTATCAAAATGATATTCATATACATGTATCCTCAGAAAGCTTTTTCATTGTAGATTCATACGAGTAATATTCGCGTTCATGGTAGAATGAATCTCACAGGAACCATCGAGTCTATGATATGATTAGCGGGAGCATGTATTCTTGTAATGATTTTTTGATGTACATACATACGAGGAGTATCATCCGTCTCTCTCACTCATTCTCTCCCTTTCATGGGGGTTTTATTTGCTGTGTCTCTGCATATGCATGCCATTGTGGTAGGGATGTAGGAGTTGCACCTTTCTGTTGGCTAAATCTGAAATTTGAATATTTGGCTTCACTTTTGGTTTTCCTTTCTATATTTCAGTCTGCTTTTTCCAGCTGACTAATCAGTTCAGTATCTAAAGTTAAATAGTAAAATCACTGCATGTGATGTGTCTTTTCTGAGTGGCACTAGATACTTATTGATTGCATGTTTGCTTGCAGACCTGCTGTTGGTCCATTGGACGAATTCCAAAAGATAAATCCCCTTCAATGTCTGGAACGTTAGTGCTCGAGACTGGTCTAGAGCGCCTCCATGTATCTCCCAATTTCCTAGTGTCATTCAGGATAATGGGTGTTGCTCTCTCTGGGCTTAAAATTGATAATCTGGATTTGAAGAATCTTCCTGCGCGTCCTTACAAAGGTTTCCGTGCTCTCACACGAGCAGGAGAATATGAAGTAAGGTCATAGTATTAACTTCTGCTAGCACGAGTTTCAAGTTGTGGTGTTGTTATCTACCGGAAGAAAAAACAAGTACTGCCTGGAGTTGAGTGCCTGTTGCATTTGTGGTACCCAGCTGAATATGAATCTTAATTTTAATGGACTTTGGCAGCTGGGATACTCATCTGGCTGTCAATAGTAGAAATCACCCAACTATACATGTTACCAATTTGAAAAGAATGAACAAAAAAACAGTAAATAGAGTTTGAAAATTTGGGAGTTTTTTCTTATTCGTCTTTTTTTCTTTATTGGACATGTCCAACATGTAACACTTTGTTAGCTGAATGTCACGTACGATCGTTTTATTTAATTCTGAAAAATCATGATTTCCTCGAGCATCTGCAAACGTAGTTGTAATCATCTTGTTGAATGCAGCATGCATCAGGAAAACTCTGGAATTCTTGGAGCAAAATGCAGCATCTCTGGAAGTAGTTCCAAGGAAATGTAAAGCTGAGATTTGAAAGCATATCAAATTTCACAAGTTTACTGCCCAAAGTGGATGCATTTAAGCTTTAGCTATAATAACTTGAGCTTCAATAGTGATGCTTGTACATCATTGCAACGACTTCCATTTATTTAAAAGGACTTTTATCATCTCTTCTTGGAGAACATTTTACTCTCCATTTATGGGAACCTAGAGAATTTTGTTTCTTGGTCAAATTATATTATCCAAGTAGTGATATAATTTTTTAAACTTGCATTATTGTACAAGTATTTTTTTATAAAAGTAACAAAATAATATTAAGCAAGATAACCTTATTTTATATATATATATATATATATATATATATATATATATATATATATATATATATAGCCAGCGGATCAGGTCCGGATTCTCGGACCTGATCAAAATCCGGACCCTATTTTCTTTTTTTTGCTTTTTTTTTAAAATAACTAAATAAAAGGTTTACTATTTTGGGGAATTGGAATTTTTCCATAATACAGTGTTTTAGATGTGATTTGGATACATATAACAAAACAAGTTTTCCAAAACACTGTATTATGAAAAAAATTTCAGTTCCATAAAATATTAAACTTTTTTTTTAATTGTTTTAAAAAAAAAGCAAAAAAAAAAAAATAAGGTCCGAATTTTAAGAAAATTCGAAGTCCCTTACCAGAACCGGACTCTATATATATATATATATATATATATATATATATATATATGCGGGTGACATTTTTGTAAATAAAAAGAAAGCAAGTGGAACCATTCTCTTTTAAGAAACTCCAAAATGACGTAATTTTAATAAAGGAGAATGTTATTTAAGAGGAATACTCTTGATCCTTGCTATATATATATATATAGGAATGATCCATAGCATCTATATGCTATGAAATAAAAAATGGCATATAACATCTTAACCATCCTTGTAATTAATGAAGGGCTGAGATTTGTTTTGGGTTAACACCGTCCGCTAGTAATTCTAGCGGACATTAAGTATGATTTCAGGACATTATGCCCCCATAATTAGCCCTGACAAATACAGAAACTACACAATCTGCTAGACATTCTAGCGGACGGATAATTACCTCAAAACAATTGGGGGGTAATCGACAAAGGTAAAACAATACAGGAGCATTCATAGACTTGAGATTAATTTCCCAAATCAGAGTACATCTAATTCACGTTATCCCAAAGCTCTTTGGCCGTGGAATAGCACATATAGTTGGAGCTAATTTCCTCTTCATTGAGTTCACAAGCCAGGTCATCACCATCGAGTTTTTTACATCCCGGATCGCATATGCATGTTCCTCCGGTGTCGACGCTTTCTTATTTCCTGTTAGGTACCCAACTTTTTCTCTTCCTCTGATATACATCCGTATAGACTGGGACCATCGTAAAAAATTATCGCCATTAAGTCGTATGGTAGTGATTTGAACTGAGTGGGAATCGGTATTGGGTATTTGGACAGTAGGATTGGTTGGCAGAGTGTTTGGCTGAGTTGCAGCAGGTGCGGTAGAAGTAGAGGACTTGTCAGACATGACAGCTTAGCAGAAGAAGGAAGAGGAAAATATGCAGAAACAAATAGGTTGATTTTTCTCTCTGAATTTTCTTAAGGTTGCTTTGATTCCATGTGAAATGAAAGAGAGAAACTTTTTCTTATTTCTCGATGGGTTTACACAGACTGTTCTTATAGAAGAGAATACAAGCACAAAATCAGTGTAATGTCTGTCGATTTGTCAGGGCTAAGCTGGGAAACACAAGCATAAATGTCTAGAAATCATACTTAATACGTCCGCTAGAATTACTAGCGGACGGTATTAACCCAAAACAAATCTCAGCCCTTCATTAATTACACGGGTAGTTAAGATGCTATATGCCATTTTTTATTCCATAGCATATAGATGTTATGGATCATTCCCCATATATATATATATATATATATATATATATATATATATATATATTATAAAACTATCTTATTAATTCTTATTTTTGATTTGGTAGGACCAATGACGAAAAGAAAGAAAACAAAGTAAATTGTCTATTTAATTATAGTAACAAAATATTATGTATGTTTTCTCCTAAAATTTATTACTAGTTTTTGATTTGGTCGGGACGATAGTTAAAAAATGAGGACTGATGAGTGAGTTTTATACCTACGAATCGGATCTCATTAGACTTAGATTATTGTTAATCTCTATTGTTTTGTGTGCATTTCATACATTTTATGTTATTTTGTAGGCTATAACACGACATTGGCATGAGGAAGCAAGGAAAAGTAATATGAACATCTTTTGGAGTATAATATGCAAGCAAATGCAAGAAGAGAAGGTTGAAGTGCTTTCAATGCTATGGATCCATGTTCTTGGCTTGGAACTTGAATTTTATTATATATACTTCTTAACTTTTCAGAACATCTTGAATCGTCCCAATTGGAGTTCAGATGCGAGAGTTAGTCTTTTTATCAACAAATATCAAAGCTCAGAGTTGTCATGCTTGCCATTTACATAACAGTCACTTTCAGCCAGATTTCGACCTTGATCCAACCAGAATCACTCAATTTTCAAAGAATGAAAGTTGTAGATCTCGTCAAGATCTTTGATTTGATAGGTGGCAAGTCCCGTAACTCCTCTCGGATCAAAAGTTATGACCATTTTACCAAATGACGTCAACAAAAAATTCCAGCAGATTGTCTGGCGGGACAACGCCATCTAGTCAGGGATTTTTGTGCTCAATATGAAGAAAATCAGCGCTACAGCGCCCGAGACGTGGCGAGACCAAGTTTTGACACGATTTTACGTGTTTTTGGCCCCAAATTGGATTGTTTTTCCTCCTAAATTTAGAAATTTAACTTGTAACATATAAATACATGATGGGAGGCATAAAGTATAGAGTGGATTAGTTTGGGGTGTGTATATATATATATATATATATATATATATATATATATATATATATATATATATTGTTGAAGTTAGAGACATAACAAACAAAAACATTAGCATAATATTGTAAGCCATTAGAGGTCTCATATGTGCTTGAAAGTTTGGTAGCTACACGAACTGTGAACATATTTGGTACTCGTTCTAACGTAGTCCAAATTATTATTGAAATAATTGTTCGTTGAGTTAGTAATTCTAGTTGTTCGTTGTTGTGGACATATGCTACTAGAAAATGTAAAATTTTCCGGTTCATATCCGGTGCATTATGCTATATATTCTTACATGTATAATATGTTATTTAGTAGCGGTTGGTTTAATATATAGTAACAACAATATTATTTAGTTTAGATGAGGGGATCTTGGTAATTATGGCATCTGCTACTAATTAGTAGCAGAATAGCGATAGCGATGATGGTCAAGTGTGTGCAACCATGTAATTACATCTGGTTTAGTCAAGCGTATCTGGAGTTTATGCTGAGAGATAATAACCCTGAAACAATTGGTGTTTATGGTTCTATTGACGCTAGGAGCAACTTCTTAATATATCAACCTGTGTATTAGACTACCCTCTTCCTCTTCTAGAAGCGCCAGGGTGAAAGCGTACTAGCACAACCCTGGGCAGAAAATTCAATTGTCTAGGTAGGTTCATAGTAAACTCCAACCTCATAGTCTGTATGTGCAAATATGAAAAGCCAGAAGGCGAAAGACTCGCCTTTCCTCCAGAAGGCAAGGCAAGGATACCTCGGTGCTTCACATAGATGGAATAATACAAGTGAAGGTCACTTGGTAAGTTTCTCGTAGAGGTTATTTCCCGTTACTACGGATTGATTGCCAGAGAGCAGCAACATTTATAGTTTCCATGTGTTTTAGATGATTAAAGCATGTTTAAATGAGTTCTACCTAATTTATTAGATTATAGATGAGCAGTTGACTCAAGATATAAGGCATTTCTTAGATAACATATATATATATATATATATATATATATATATATATATATATATTCTCAGCTTTTAGATTCAGTTCTATTTAAAAAGCTGCTCTTTTTTTAATCTGAACCAGGAATTAGATTGGGGGTACCTTGTACGGACTGATCCAGCAGCTGTGCCAGTGCAGGAGATCTCGTCTCTTCCTTGAGCATCTGCAGTCATCAGGAAAACTCTGGCATTTTTGGAGCAAAGTGCAGCAGGGAAATTTAAAGCTTTAAGTTCTAGTTTATTTTTGAAACATAGAATATTCAACATCTAAATTTTCTGAAGTATTTCTCATGGCAACTACAAGAAGCAACTACCACCAATTTATAAATACATAAAATGCGCAAGAAGAATGGAATTTACTGATATAGTACAATGATTGTAATGGCAAGTTAGACCAGTTTATGATCAAGGAAATAAAAATAATATTAATCAATTATAAATTAAATGGACAAGTCTTCCATGTACCAGGGTGACTAAGAGATTTGAAATCCTTGCCCCTGGTCAGGGGTTTAAAGGCTAGTAGGATGAGGAAGAAGAGAAATTGGAGAAAATAATATGAGTCTACAAAAGTGACTTCAATAAAAAAAATGATAGGTCAAAATCTCATGTTACATAACTGATCAAGCAGCCACCTTGTTTACTCTGAATGAATCCATCACTCTACGAAGATTGTTTTGCTCTTCTACAAATACATTTGCAGGTACTTGCAATCTTAACTCATATAACTGGTTGTTTTCGACTGCAAGAACTGAAAGGTAATGACGATCCCATTCTAGACGGGCAACTCGGTCTTGTGGCATAACAGCCAACTCATTGTTGTTTGCATATGACTTGATGTTTACCTAATTACATTACAACAGGATAGATCAGTATATAACCAGACGTACTAATAATGCAGTCTAAGAAATAGAATATTATTTCTTAAGAGTTCTAAAACCCAAAACACTTCACTGTTCAAAAAACTATAAAAAAAAAAGAGAAGAAAAATGAACCAAAAGAAGAGGCAAGTTATATCTTGCTGGAAGCTGTTTTCTCCACTGGAGGCTGGTTTAATATCCGGAACATCTCTGTTTATTCATTGCCTAAATTTTGGGTTTTCTTGGATGGATAACGGAACTTGATCAGGTTGATATATTTACTAACAAAATAAGAATTCTTCCAAGATCATATGCCACATACTTGTTCATATATTCATTACCAAAAAACCTAAGACAAACTCGATGCTCAAATCTTACATCCCATACAATATTAAGAATAATCAATCGGTCATTACTATAACAAGAAATCTATAGCTGTCTAAGAAGCAAGGATTCGGGTTCGCCATACCTCTTTGGTGGTTCAGCAAGTATCAGAAAATGGTAATTGAGGGATTTGTCACATATATTTACATATTAAATAGATTTTTTTATATACATATAAGTATACATACATACATTAAAATTTTAATTCTAATAAATATTAATTCATGATAAAATGTAAAAAAAAAATCAACAAACGCAAAAAATTTATATACTTCTACTATTTAGGAATTTAGGAAATATATAGTGATTAATTTGATACTAGTTTCATAGATAGTATTAGTATATAAAATATTACATTAGTTACTATTGTATAAGTATTAGTAATGTTCTAAATTTTTATCATTAAAAATCTATGGAAGAATCCCCTAAAACAATCGAGAAGACTCTGGTATGGATTCTGGGATTCACCAATCTACTAGAAGAATTCTTGCTTCTTAGATAGCTGTATAGTGCATGAAATTGACATTTATAACATCAAGAAGACCTTACCTCAACTTGATAATACATCTTTCCATCATCAGCTATACTTGAAGAAGTAGAAAGAATACTTGATTCACGCTTGACGCCAAGTCTGGTAGACATAAACTCTGTCAAGTACTGCCTTAGAACTTTCTTTCCAGCTTCTTCCGGTGGACCAAGATCTTCGACACTCTTGTATTTGGAGGATGAAGGAGAGGATAACTCCACGGAGAGATTCTCATCAAGAATAAAAGGATCCCTGAAAAATATGTCTGCATTGGCACCGCGGACTTGAATCCAGTTTTGTGGATACTTGAAAGAATAGCCATCAAAACTATCTATGTATTCTCTCAACCCAACAGATTGTAGAGCAAATGCAGTATTGTGCGAATCAGCTTGTGAGAATATGTAACCTGAAAGAAGTAAGGTCATCGCTTTCCTCCTTGGAACTGCAAAAGCTTTAGTCTGATTATACATTAGAAAATTGACCATGAGAAGCCACATACTGATAAAAGAACTCTATATGCTGTCCAGAGTGCCTGATGCGTGAAAAGTTCTATGTAGAATTCTAGGGAGGAAAAGAAATGCAGTAAAATTGATCTTACACTGAACAAAGGCCATTGGCACATTTGGTGACCCTCAAGTGGAAAAATCATCTTGTGAAGCTAAAAACAGGAGATTTCAAGTTTTCAATGTTATCTTCTATACATTTTTCTCTAATTTTCTTCAAAACAACCAAGCCCGTGAAACATTAGAAGGGAAGAAACGTAGTGGAGAACTCATCTGTTGAAAAGCTAAGTAACAAGATTAAATCACAAGTCTTGAATGTTATTGCATCTCTAGAATTTTCTCTAACTTCTGTTTTATACAACCAAGATGCTGAAACATTAGAAAGGAAAAAACATGATAAATTTTTGGTGCAGCCTTCTCAAGTGCTAAAGGAACTCTGTATGAGAGTAAGTCTTTTCCTTATTATGAAAATTACGGAATTCGAGAATATTTGCATGATCGCAAAAAAGAACAAACAGTCACAGAAAACTCTCAATTTTAAAATCCACTTGTACATTTTTCACTTAACTTTGAAATGCCGAAGCAACCTAAAATAGAGGAAGCCAAGAGGATGTCACTTAGTAACCCTATGTTTAGCCATAGAAGTTATACAATTCAGAAAATTAAACTAAACCTTGATTAATGAGTTTTAAATGTCTCTTTGCCCACCATCATCAATACACACTCCCCTCCCCCCCCACCCCCCCCACCCCCCACCCCGACCCACACTCCCACCCCCACCACCCCCACCCCCCCCACCCACACCCACACCCACACCCACCAACATTAACCCCTGAACTCATCATGTTTCAATTATGCATTATATTAAATGCTATTGCTCCCTCCATACGAAAATAAGAATTCACTTATAATCCATATTAAATTAAATGTACCACCTCATGTCTTGTTTTATGTAAGAAAGTTGTTGATCTTATCATTGCTAATGTCATTTTTTTGCTTCAAAACGGACTTATCGTGCAGTCTCAGTTTGGGATCAAGCGATTATCATTCTGTGACAGTTCCAGTTACATAATCATGTATAGACCTATCCGTAGAAAGACCATACAAAATTAAACTAGTGAAATTTTGAATCATTTAATGAGCAAAGGATTCCAAGAATGAGAACAGTCACCAACTATGAATATCAGTCAACACTCTTTGATTAATAAGGCCCAACATAGTGCCTTGTAATTTTTTAAAGTCTATCACATATACTAGTATCTAAAATTCCTGAAAAGCACATAGATAAAACTAGTATTACAATTTATTGATTCTAAAAATAATCAATTTGACCATAAAAGTCGAGCCATATTAGTACAATAAAAATGGGACAGAACCATTGACGCAACACTTGTTTGACACTAACAAAATCTACTCTGGCAATACACATTTGGAAACGAATTATTGAATAATACTCTCTACAAAATTAGAAATACATTTTTAAGACAGAAACTTTTAACTAAAATTTTGTTTTTGTTTTCAAACATATCCTTGGCATTTGACAGAAATGCAGTATTCTATTCAATTTGTAGTCTCAAACTAGAAACAGAAATTTATCTCTAATTCTATAACGGACATTTCTCCAACAGAATTACAGTGATGTAGAAATACAGGAGCTAATAAAATTACTTATTATTTGAAGGCTTACAGTTTGCAATTCGGAAGAATTGGGTGTAGAGCTGCTGAAACAAGCAACTGAAGCCCGCCGGTAAATCGGAGTAGTTAACTCCGACCAAGAGAACAGCTTCTCACGGCGCCACGAGATGGCTGGTTGAGTTGCAGAAGAGAGAGAAAAGGGGATTATAATAGCCATTCTAGTTTCTATAATGAGTGGGGGACGGAGAGGGAAGACGGAATGGATAGAAAAGGCAAATTTAAGGCCCTGTTTGTTGCAACTAATTTTATAAGAGTTTTTTTTTTATAATCGTTAAATCCACGATACTTTTTATTATTTTCACAATAAAAATATAGCTGTAGATGTATAGCGACGTAAAAACCATCGCTATAGAATCTATAGCGACACTTTTATTGTGAAAATAATAAAAAGAGTTGTGAATTTAATAATTTATTTTTTTTTTGACAAATTTTTTTAGAAACGACTAAAATACAGTTTGAACCCTAAATTTTATAGGGTAGTTGATGTTTGCACTATAATATTTAAAATATAACTAAGTGCACCCTAAAAGTTTTTTTTTATATTTTAACTCTTCAAAAGTGAGAGTACATTCTGTTTAGCCCAATAAATTTTGGAGTGCATTTTATTAACTTAAAAATAATTTTGGGATATATTTTGACCAATTTAAACTTTTAAGGGTGCATTTTGTTTAACATAAAGAATTCTTAAAGTGCGCATAAATATATTTTAATTTTTAAACATTGAGATTCTGTAACACCCCCCTCCCGAATAGGAAAGGGACGTCACGTGCAAAGCACAACAAACCTCAAAATAAATAAACTGATCATTAACAACCTCAAAATATTAATAGTGGTGATCCATTAATAAAGTAATAAGTACAATTCTCCAAACTGAGTCAAAATAATCAAAACCTAAAGTTTAATCCACCTAGATGGTCAAAGACAACTCTCTCATCCCACTAGCCCTGAATCAACCCTGCAAACCTGCCGGAAGAAAAACACAGCATGAGCCAATTGCCCAGTACGGATATAGATATACAAAGGATATATAACTGAAATACAAAATTCAACTGAAGCAATATACTCAACAAAGCTTCAAGCTTAAAGACTGACAAAAATAATCTCCAAAGATCTGAATAAAATATATTTGAATCAACAGAATTGACAAAACCAATAGATGAATAAAGAAATAACGAACTGAAGTAACTAACTCAATGAATTGAGCTGAACAAAAACAAATAAAACTAATACAATGAATAATAGGCTGAATCAAATGGTTGGATGTTATTTCATATCGAGTGAGCTCAAAAATATATCTTGCCACACAGGCAAGTCAAACTAATGCCACACAGGCAAGTCAAACTAATGCCACACAGGCAAATCAAATGATGCCACACAGGCAACCAAAATAATGCCATACAGGCAAATCACACATTGGACCGCGAATCCAAATGTATGCAAATCGGATAGTGTGTTTGGCACAACATCACCAATCCGCAGAACAGAAAACTAGGGTTAACCCATACGCCTCCCACAACATAACACCAAATGGCCCACTTACTCCGGAGCCCAAAACGGAGACGCCGTGGACTAATCACACCGCCACGGAAAGTGTCATGCCTCTCGTGCCAAGACGACATGCATGTGGTACCCCCACAGGTGGTTATAGCTCAGGTATACCCTACGGTATATTCTAACAAGGATACCATGTCACAACACATGTAACATAATACTAACAAAAGGGTTCTATATGTACATGTTGAACCAAATCAAATTATGGTCGCAAGGTCTCAAAAGAAGGTAACAACATGTACCGCTCTACAATTATCAAAAATAAATATTAAACATGATAACCTAATTCAAAGAATACAAATACGAGTCATATGTATCAACTCCAAAATGGAACTAATATATTTATTTCACAGGAAATAATTATGTGAAATAATAACGAAATTCGAACAAGCGACAAAACGAACAAATCAAATTTAACAAGAGTATCGCAGGAAGAGTACGGAATCCGTACCTGATACTTCCAAACCATTTATAGCACCCTCCACAAAATCTTACCCTCAATTGCTAACGATATCAAATACGAAACGTTATTCGCAACCTAAACATATTCACCTCAAATTAAAAACAACCCAAACTAATAATTTCAAAATAATTCATAATCTATTTAATATGCCTTTAATCATAGCCTTTTATCAATTATTAATACTCCAAAATTTATATTCCAAAAAATAACTCTTTAAATTCCGCCTGTCCGATCTAATAAAAAATAATAATAATACAATTATAAGTTACCTACTAATTATAATTTATATTAATATGAAATTAATTTTTTCCAATTACATCAATTTACAAAATAACCCAGAATTAAATTATAAATAATCCTTAAAACATTATATATATAATAATTATCATTCACTCAACAAAATCATACTGCCATATATATACTTTAGATACATGCCATCCAAAACATAAAGAATATATATATGTATCAAGAATAAGTGTTGGACCTGTTGTTTTTTTTTTGTTTTTTTTTTTAAAACATGATTCGGACGTCCCTTTTTTTTTTTTGTTTAGCAGGTTTCGTGTATACATATTCTATTGCCTGCCTGGAACATATAAATCTTCCTGAAACATTCATATATATGCAGACAAATCAGTCTTACTCGAACGGAGAGCTTTTGTAACTTTTAATAATTGAATAAATAAACTTTAAACTATTAATTGCATAAAATTTTCCCTAAATGATATACATTCCCTGTGACGCCCCCAAAATAGGTATACAACACCCATTCTGAGTCGCCAAATACATGGTATATAAAGCAAACTACAACTTCAATAATACAATTGTCGTGCAAAATACGACAACACATACTGTGAGTTTAAATACAAATATTGTCTTCTGGACAATATCCACACTCAAATAATTCCTCATTACAATTATTCAAACGCTATTTTATAGAAATAGTGAGGACTGCTAAAACATCTTTCTAGAACCATCACTCCATACCCCGACTAGATCCTGCTATGTTCTCACCTCCTGAGAAGAAAAATGGAACAAAAAGGAAAAGGGTGAGCTCAACTAGCCCAGTAAAGAATATTATGACTAAGATAATATACAACAAATTATCGTTAGTCTTCAACAGGAAAAAATCTGATAGAATATAATCGACAACAAGTTTTAGATCAACAACTGCAGCGGAAACAACAAACCATTAGAAGAGTCAAGTAGAGAAAGAATTCTACTATCTTCTAAGATTTAAAAGTCCATCATCAATATTTTATCCCTGTAACATCAATTAATAATCATCTTTAACCAAATATTCATCTTTGCACTACAGGCCAAAGATATTCATTTGTATCACCTGTCAGTCATGTTCATCTCAACACCTGTTCATCTTTGCACTACAGGCCAAAGATATTCATCAAGTAATCATACATCTTTGCACTACAGGCCAAAGATATTCAGTAATATCATCATTTAGGACTGAGGATGATGAAAAATATCTTAAAGAGAACGAATCCAATTAGACAGAAGGACAAATAGTAGGGATTCGTATAACAGTTTATCCAAGATCAATAATACTTCATAATAATCAATTGTGAAGCAGAATTCAAAAATAAAGATCAAAACATGGATACAATCAAAGATAGTAACCATAATAGACATCTTGGACAAAAGAGAAAATTTTATTTTTCGGTGAATAGTGTCGTATTCGTGAATAGTACCGTATACGTGAATAGTGTCGTATACGTGAATAGTAATCCCGACACAAAAAGTTCCAAATTTGATAAAAACTCATATCAATATTTCAGCATAATGATATTGAAGAAAATAATATCATTTAAGAAGAAAATAATATCCCTTACCTCAAGATATCAGTACTTCTGGTCGGAATACCGGTATAAGGCTGAAAAAAACTTGCTCTGATGAATAGAAACTCTCAAAGTATCTAAATACTCACAAAATACACTCAATAATCTAGAGAGAGAAAGAGAGAAAACTTGTTTCTGGTGTGATTTTCAATTCTAACTTAGCCCTCTATTTATAGGAAAATTTTAGTAGGTTTGACCTGCAACCTGATGGCTTTACCTGCTACTATTCCCACCCACCACATTTGAAATATAATTCAGCACATTTCTTCACCAACCACAAGTGGGGCCCACCAATTTTAGAATTTTCCATCAAAATGATAAACTAAACTCCGAAAATTCTGAACCAGTCATCTCGTAAAATTCATAATAAATCATACGTTCATTTTTGACGGTTCAAAATTTGTGGACATATACTCAACTTATATATGTATAACATATCCAAAAATTACCACGATCCAACGGTCGGATTAAAAATTATAACACCCACAATATTTCTCAAAAACCCTGACTTTATTTTTAATACCTCCATTCCGATAAAAATACTGATAAAATACCTCAACATTAACTCCTTCATTTTTAACCACAATAAATATATCCAACATTTATATCCACATAAAATAAATATTTCCTTATCATATGAATCAATAATTAATTATTCACAAATAATATTACAGAATCACATTTATGACAACCAGGCCGTTCCCAGGAAAGAGGGGCTTTCCAATAAGGATTTCTCCTTACTGGCGCGCAATTAGATGACCAAACCTCTCCTTAGACATAACTTTCTAGACATTATCAATAATGTTATCTAATAATATTATTCAAATAATATGAATTATTGATCTGATAATGGAAAATACTGTGCAGCAACAATTATTGAAACAACAATAATATAAAATATCAACGCAACAATTATTGAATCAATAAAATAAAATATTGAACAATAACTACTGTAACAATTATTGAGTAGTGCCTTCTTACGTAAGAATCAATAATTGGTGCAATACCGCGCGCTACTGTATTTTAACCACCGGGTATTCCAACAGTATTAACGGTAACAACTACGCCGTTATTTATAAACAACTTATACTTGTCGTTTTCTTCATCCAATCGCTTTCCGTTATGGGGCCCACACAAGGCTGCGCCGTCGTACGAATATTCCCCGACAGCAAGAATATTTCACGACCAAACGAATATTCCCCGACAAAATGAATATTTTATAACCACTTGCTTATTTTGTAAAATTTGCACATTTCACCCATAACCAAAGTGTTATATCAAATTAACCCCTTATTATTCACAATAATATTTAAAGAAAATTTGATTTTATTCATTAATAAGTTGGGGTCTTACAACCTCCCCTCCTTATGAAATTTCGTCCTCGAAATTGACGTACGTGCCTGATGTTTCAAAAAGGTGAGGATACCTCGCTTTCATTTCTGATTCCAACTCCCAGGTCATTTCTTCAATAGCATGGTTTCTCCACAAAACCTTAACTTGTGGTATGACCTTCGTGCGTAGGACATGCTCTTTCCTATCCAAGATCTTAACAGCTATCTCGTCTGGTTCTAACTCAATAATGTGGTTCGGGTCTTTAACATATTTACGAAGCATAGAAATGTAAAAAACATTATGAACACGAGACATGCTTGGAGGTAATGCGAGTCTATATGCCACATTTTCTATTCGCTCAAGAATCTCAAATGGACCAACAAATCTTGGATTGAGCTTTCCTCTCTTTCCAAATCTTGTAACTCCCTTCCATGGTGCAACACATAACAATACATGATCCCCAATATTAAATTCCACGTCCTTCCGATGAAGATCCGCATAACTCTTTTGTCGATCCTGTGCCGTTTGTATACGTTGTCGAATCGTTTGGATCTTCTCTGTAGTAATGCGTACCAACTCTGGTCCCAACAATGTTGCTTCACCCACCTCGTCCTAGCATACTGGAGAACGACATTTTCTTCCATACAACGCCTCGAATGGAGCCACACCTATGCTCGCCTGATAACTGTTGTTGTAGGAGAATTCCACCAATGGTAGGTACTTATCCCAACTCCCTTTGAGATCTAGGACACAAAGTCTTAATAGATCTTCAAGAGTTTGAATAGTCCTTTCTGATTGTCCGTCCGTTTGAGGATGGTATGCCGAACTGAATCGTAAATCCGTGCCCATAGCTTTCTGCAAGCTAACCCAAAATCGTGAAGTGAATCTTGGGTCACGATCCGAAACTATGGATACTGGCATGCCATGCAATCTCACAATCTCGTTCACATACATACTAGCAAGACGTTCAAGGGAATAAGTCTCACGTATCGGTAAGAAATGAGCGGACTTGGTTAATCTATCAACAATAACCCAAATCGCATCTATACCTTGAGAAACCTTGAGAAGACCCGTAACAAAATCCATAGTAATGTGTTCCCACTTCCATTTCGGAATCTCAAGTGGTTGCAATGGACCCTTTGGTACTTGATGCTCCGCTTTTACACGTTGACAAGTTAAACATCTCGAGATAAACTCCGCGATCTCTCTTTTTATATTGCTCCACCAAAATGTATGTCGAAGATCGTGATACATTTTGGTACTCCCATGATGGATTGCAAACGGTGTGTTGTGTGCCTCCATCATTATTCTATGCTTCAAGTCAAAATCGTTAGGAACACAAAGTCTGGAGTTGACTTGAAGTATTCCTTCTTCATCGATTCTTGCTTCTGTAATAGCACCTTCTTGCACTTTCTTCTTCATACGCATCAACTCCGTGTCCGTAGCTTGAGCAGCTTTAACTTTATCGATTAAAGTCGATTCTACGCGCATACTTGACATCATCGCACTCGTTCCTACATATGATCTTCTACTCAATGCGTCAGCTACTACGTTCGCTTTTCCAAGATGATATTGGATGGTATGATCGTAATCTTTTAACAGCTCGAGCCAACGTCGCTGCCGCATGTTGAGTTCCTTTTGGGTGAAGAAATATTTGAGGCTTTTATGATCTGTATAGATCTCCACTTTCTCCCCATACAGGTAGTGTCTCCAGATCTTCAACGCAAAAACGACTGCTGCCAACTCTAAATCATGAGTAAGATAATTCCTCTCATATTCTTTGAGTTGTCGCGAGGCATAGGCTATGACTTTCCCATGTTGCATGAGAACACATCCTAACCCTTTGCCTGAAGCATCGCTGTAGATAACAAATCCATCCGAACCAGATGGTATTGTCAAAACAGGTGCCGAAATGAGTCTCCTCTTGAGTTCTTGGAAACTCTTCTCACATTCCTCACTCCATACGAATTTTGTATCTTTCCGAGTCAGCTGAGTTAACGGAGTAGCGATTCGAGAAAATCCTTCCACAAATCTCCGATAATAACCAGCTAAGCCTAGAAAGCTACGTACTTCGATTACTGACTTAGATTGCTCTCAACTGTGACTCATATCCCAACCTTGGATAGCACGTCACAATGACACCTATCAGTTTACTATCGTACGAATATGGCGTCCCCTACGGAGAGTTTGGCTTCAGTGCATTCCGCAAAGGAAGTCACCAGATATAGGCTCAGGTACCAACTTCTATAGTTGGGTTTTTAACTCCTGAAGTTCAATATGAGCTATTCAATATGAGATTTTAGAAATGAGTTTTGTACCGGGTTCAAAGTCGATACAAAATTCAATATCACACTTTGGGAGTAAGCCAAGAAATTTTTCAGGAAATACGTCAGGAAACAAACAACAGAAATATCACTCAAATCTGACGTATTTTTGTTCAAGTCCATGACATAGCTAAGAAAGCTTGACATCCGTTTTTTCAATAAACGAATGACTTTACGGCTTGATATGAAAAAGTTTGACTTCAATGGTTTGTTTGCTTGAATTTGAATAACAGGTTGCTTAGGAATATGAAAACTAACAACCTTACGAAAGCAATCAATTTTGGCATGATGAGTAGTTAACCAATCAATTCCTAAAATCACATCAAAAGCAAGTATCTTTAAAGAGATAAGGTCAACAGGTAATGTGATTGTGCCAACTTGGATTAAACAAGATTTATAAACAGTGGATGTAACGAAAGTTTCTCCTAACGGAGTTTCAACAGATAAATCAAAGTCTAATTTCTCCGGAGTCAAGTTTAAACGTTGAGCACAAGCAGGAGAAATAAATGAATGGGTAGAACCGGTATCTAATAAGGTATAAACTTCGCAAGAATTTATAATTAACTAACCCGTTATACCTTCGTTCGGGTTCCTCGCATTTTGGCCAGTCACGACAAACGCCCTTCCAGGAACCGCTGATTTCGACTTATCCGGGATAACTTTTGGAGTCACCATCCCCGCTGAACTTGGTTTTGCTATAGAACACTCTCGAGCTATATGACCCTCCTTTCCATAGTTATAACATACCTTAGATTGTTGTGGGCAGTTTGGGCTGATATGTCCCTCTTTCCCACATTTGTAACATACTACCGGTGGTCGTTCACCTCCCCTAGAAACAGTTGTTGTTTGTGCTGACGTCTTCATGTTATCATTGTTGTACCTTCTCTTCTTGAAATCTCCTCCCGACTCGCTCCTTCTATTATCACGACCACGATTACCACCAGAGTGGTTACCGCTTTTGTCTGTATGTTTCCCTCCACGCTGGTTCTCATCACTCCGATGACTGCTGTCACCAGTATGACCCTGGTTGTGGTCCCTCGGTTGCACATACTCATTATCTCACTCTAATAATTGAGCCCTGTTTACAACATCTGAATATAAAGAAAATTTATGAGAGATAAGATATTGCCGAATCTCGGGTTTTAAACCTCTCAGAAACATCCTTGTCATTCGTTCCTCATTTTCGACCAAATGAGGTGCAAACCTGGATAACTTTGCAAACTTCGCCTCGTACTGGGACACCGTCATGTTGTTTTGTTCCAGTCTGATAAACTCCACCTCCTTCATATGACGAATACTTTCAGGAAAGTACTTGTCATTGAACAGTTTTTGAAATGTTTCCCAGGACATGTTGAGTGCGTCAGGCTGGGTACGCTTCACAGACTCCCACCAGTAGTCTGCCTCACCGCGGAACATAAAGGTGGCGAATGGAACCTTCTGTTCCTCCATGCATCCCAAGACATCGAATATCTTGGTAATTTGCTTGACCCACGTTTCCGCCATGATCGGATCTGGCTTTTCCTTAAATTCTGGTGGTCCCAATTCTTTGAACTGCTTAGCTGTGACAAACCGCGCGTTGTTATCATTTCCACCCGTATTCTGCACACGAGTCTCCCTCGTCTGATTTTGCATGAACTGCAAAAAGCTCCTAAACATTCCATCATTCATCGTTTGCTCGGTAACGTTGCTTACAGGAGGAATATTGCCTTCCTGTTGCACGTTCCCCTGGGTGGTGATCAAAGGTGTCTCCACGGTCTGATTTACTCCATTATTAACGTTCTCAGCTGCAATTCTTAAATACAGCCATAAAACAAGGGTTAATAGTCATGTCATATATTATCCCTATACTCTGACCGACCAAATAAACACCAAATAAACTTAGTCAGGTCATACTAGCGAAGGAATTCCTCGTCTCTCCCTTCCTAGTTCTTGTCTCACATCTCAGCCAGAGATCATATCCCTAAGCTCTGATACCAACTGTGACGCCCCCAAAATAGGTATACAACACCCATTCTGAGTCGCCAAATACATGGTATATAAAGCAAACTACAACTTCAATAATACAATTGTCGTGCAAAATACGACAACACATACTGTGAGTTTAAATACAAATATTGTCTTCTGGACAATATCCACACTCAAATAAATCCTCATTACAATTATTCAAACACTATTTTATAGAAATAGTGAGGACTGCTAAAACATCTTTCTAGAACCATCACTCCATACCCCGACTAGATCCTGCTATGTTCTCACCTCCTGAGAAGAAAAATGGAACAAAAAGGAAAAGGGTGAGCTCAACTAGCCCAGTAAAGAATATTATGACTAAGATAATATACAACAAATTATCGTTAGTCTTCAACAGGGAAAAATCTGATAGAATATAATCGACAACAAGTTTTAGATAAACAACTGCAGCGGAAACAGCAAACCATTAGAAGAGTCAAGTAGAGAAAGAATTCTACTATCTTCTAAGATTTAAAAGTCCATCATCAATATTTTATCCCTGTAACATCAATTAATAATCATCTTTAACCAAATATTCATCTTTGCACTACAGGCCAAAGATATTCATTTGTATCACCTGTCAGTCATGTTCATCTCAACACCTGTTCATCTTTGCACTACAGGCCAAAGATATTCATCAAGTAATCATACATCTTTGCACTACAGGCCAAAGATATTCAGTAATATCATCATTTAGGACTGAGGATGATGAAAAATATCTTAAAGAGAACGAATCCAATTAGATAGAAGGACAAATAGTAGGGATTCGTATAACAGTTTATCCAAGATCAATAATACTTCATAATAATCAATTGTGAAGCAGAATTCAAAAATAAAGATCAAAACATGGATACAATCAAAGATAGTAACCATAATAGACATCTTGGACAAAAGAGAAAATTTTATTTTTCGGTGAATAGTGTCGTATTCGTGAATAGTACCGTATACGTGAATAGTGTCGTATACGTGAATAGTAATCCCGACACAAAAAGTTCCAAATTTGATAAAAATTCATATCAATATTTCAGCATAATGATATTGAAGAAAATAATATCATTTAAGAAGAAAATAATATCCCTTACCTCAAGATATCAGTACTTCTGGTCGGAATACCGGTATAAGGCTGAAAAAAACTTGCTCTGATGAATAGAAACTCTCAAAGTATCTAAATACTCACAAAATACACTCAATAATCTAGAGAGAGAAAGAGAGAAAACTTGTTTCTGATGTGATTTTCAATTCTAACTTAGCCCTCTATTTATAGAAAAATTTTAGTAGGTTTGACCTGCAACCTGATGGCTTTACCTGCTACTATTCCCACCCACCACATTTGAAATATAATTCAGCACATTTCTTCACCAACCACAAGTGGGGCCCACCAATTCTAGAATTTTCCATCAAAATGATAAACTCCGAAAATTCTGAACCAGTCATCTCGTAAAATTCATAATAAATCATACGTTCATTTTTAACGGTTCAAAATTTGTGGACATATACTCAACTTATATATGTATAACATATCCAAAAATTACCACGATCCAACGGTCGGATTAAAAATTATAACACCCGCAATATTTCTCAAAAACCCTGACTTTATTTTTAATACCTCCATTCCGATAAAAATACTGATAAAATACCTCAACATTAACTCCTTCATTTTTAACCACAATAAATATATCCAACATTTATATCCACATAAAATAAATATTTCCTTATCATATGAATCAATAATTAATTATTCACAAATAATATTACAGAATCACATTTATGACAACCAGGCCGTTCCCAGGAAAGAGGGGGCTTTCCAATAAGGATTTCTCCTTACTGGCGCGCAATTAGATGACCAAACCTCTCCTTAGACAGAATTTTCTAGACATTATCAATAATGTTATCTAATAATATTATTCAAATAATATGAATTATTGATCTGATAATGGAAAATACTGTGCAGCAACAATTATTGAAACAACAATAATATAAAATATCAACGCAACAATTATTGAATCAATAAAATAAAATATTGAACAATAACTACTGTAACAATTATTGAGTAGTGCCTTCTTACGTAAGAATCAATAATTGGTGCAATACCGTGCGCTACTGTATTTTAACCACCGGGTATTCCAACAGTATTAACGGTAACAACTACGCCGTTATTTATAAACAACTTATACTTGTCGTTTTCTTCATCCAATCGCTTTCCGTTATGGGGCCCACACAAGGCTGCGCCGTCGTACGAATATTCCCCGACAGCAAGAATATTTCACGACCAAACGAATATTCCCCGAAAAAATGAATATTTTATAACCACTTGCTTATTTTGTAAAATTTGCACATTTCACCCATAACCAAAGTATTATATCAAATTAACCCCTTATTATTCACAATAATATTTAAAGAAAATTTGATTTTATTCATTAATAAGTTGGGGTCTTACACTCCCTTTGAATTCATAAAATATTTAGATTTACTGCTCATCTATGCAAAAATAAAAAAACAATTATACATATATTGTTACTCATTATACACATATACTTGCCTGATCAAGAATCAAATGGTTGCTTCTCTTCCTCCTGTGCAGCCGCTAACTTTTTTTTCCTAAATTTATATTAGACGTGATGTTGAGTAAATTAGGTTTTAGTATTTATTCATTTTAAAAACCTATTTTATTAATTAATATAATATATTTAGTAACTCTCCAAATTTTAATAGAATTTTAATAATACCTAAATACAAAATAGACCCATTTAGTATAAAAGTCCAAATTAATGTAATCACATACTTACTATAGTTCACACAAATTTAATACAATTTGACCCAATCATAAGGAAAGCCCAATTAAAATATGGATTTAAATATTATTATTATTATTATTTTTTTACCGGGTATTACATCACTTACCCCTTAAAAAGGATTCCGTCCCCGGAATCAAAAGAATGAACTAACCTAATTATCAAAAGATATGGATACTCCGCTCGAATAAACTCCTCCATCTCCCAGGTAACTTCTCGCTCCGAATAATTTTACCACATGACTTAACAAAATGAATTATCTTCCTCAATTTTAATTTAATCAATTATTTAATTACCAACTAAAAGAATTTAATTTTCCGAATAAAACAAGGAAGAAAAGAGGGAAACAACAATTATTTACCTTTTCCAATTTAAATACAATTGTATTTTGATATGGGTTATTACATCTTTTACCCCTTAAAAATAATTCCGTCCTCGGAATTCAAATAAACTCTATTGAGTTTTATTTTAGTTTTTATTTAAATTACATAATTTTTCATAAACTTAAATTGAAATGTAGCGTCGCCATATGTAACGATCAAGCATGGTAAGTCCATAGGTCCACACAAATATTCATGTACTCCTAAAATATTCGTCAGCTATCGTGTCCAACCTTGAAAAGGTTCTTCGCGTTGCATCAAATTAAATCACATGATCCACCGTTGGTGCGGGTCGTCGCTAATATCTTCGAGTTTCATTCTTGTAAACGTACTCTTCGGAAAATAATTCAAAATCACAAAAATTTCTCTTCATCTAAATACGATTCGAATACCCAAAATATTTAAAATAAATTTTAATTCATAAAACGTTTATGTTCCACACATGACAAGGATTTAACAAATTATTTTTATTTAATTTACATAAAATCATACAAAACTCCAAGGATATCGGATAAACCAAACAACTCTACAAATTATATCAACTTTTCCTAAATTCTCAAGAGCTTTAAAATATCATAACCTCAAATCAAATTAGTTCCCAAATATAATAATACTACAAATATACTACTAAGATCTCTTTATCACCATATTAACCTCCAAGTCACATATTCTTCAATCTGGATAAGCAAACTACAAATATTTAAGATCTCTAAAAATCAATTGAATTTCATCTGTTATTATCTAATCAATTAATCAATACTTCTCTTAGTGCAAACATTAACCCAACAAAATTTAATGTCTCCCCATACTATCACAAAGAAAGTTCACAGAACATAACTCCAATATCTTACTAGAAAAATAGCCACAAAATTGATCATTAACTCCAAATGATTAAACTAATTACCTCGAATATCAACCACTCAAATTACAAGAAATCCTCTATACTTAATAATTTTCACTTTATCATATTATCCCACCGATTCACATACCTCAATTTATTCACAACTTAACAAAAATCAGAATCTAACCTAAATCAAATCTTCAATTCCAAAATCATAATAATTGTCACAAAATAAAACAACTCTAACAAATAATTTTTTTTTTCAAAATCAAATTCTCGTCGATACAAATACTCACATCATAATCGTATAATCATTTCTTAACTAAATAAAATATGACATTATTCTCCTTAATGATCCAATCACAATCCTTAACTAATATTATTACTCCAACGCATAACAATATTAATCTTAACAAATTATCTCGCCTCTCTCAAGTCAATTACAACTAAAAGAGCTAAAAACCCTTGGTCAAAATCAAGACCAACCAAACAGAGAACAAAATCGAATTGAACTCCTACGTCTACCCAATGATTCACCCATAACTCACAGGTCAAACCTAAATAGGTTTTCTACAAGAAAGAACCTAAGCTCTGATACCATCTCTGTAACACCCCCCTCCCGAATAGGAAAGGGACGTCACGTGCAAAGCACAACAAACCTCAAAATAAATAAACTGATCATTAACAACCTCAAAATATTAATAGTGGTGATCCATTAATAAAGTAATAAGTACAATTCTCCAAACTGAGTCAAAATAATCAAAACCTAAAGTTTAATCCACCTAGATGGTCAAAGACAACTCTCTCATCCCACTAGCCCTGAATCAACCCTGCAAACCTGCCGGAAGAAAAACACAGCATGAGCCAATTGCCCAGTACGGATATAGATATACAAAGGATATATAACTGAAATACAAAATTCAACAAAAGCAATATACTCAACAAAGCTTCAAGCTTAAAGACTGACAAAAATAATCTCCAAAGATCTGAATAAAATATATTTGAATCAACAGAATTGACAAAACCAATAGATGAATAAAGAAATAACGAACTGAAGTAACTAACTCAATGAATTGAGCTGAACAAAAATAAATAAAACTAATACAATGAATAATAGGCTGAATCAAATGGTTGGATGTTATTTCATACCGAGTGAGCTCAAAAATATATCTTGCCACACAGGCAAGTCAAACTAATGCCACACAGGCAAGTCAAACTAATGCCACACAGGCAAATCAAATGATGCCACACAGGAAACCAAAATAATGCCATACAGGCAAATCACACATTGGACCGCGAATCCAAATGTATGCAAATCGGATAGTGTGTTTGGCACAACATCACCAATCCGCAGAACAGAAAACTAGGGTTAACCCATACGCCTCCCACAACATAACACCAAATGGCCCACTTACTCCGGAGCCCAAAACGGAGACGCCGTGGACTAATCACACCGCCACGGAAAGTGTCATGCCTCTCGTGCCAAGACGACATGCATGTGGTACCCCCACAGGTGGTTATAGCTCAGGTATACCCTACGGTATATTCTAACAAGGATACCATGTCACAACACATGTAACATAATACTAACAAAAGGGTTCTATATGTACATGTTGAACCAAATCAAATTATGGTCGCAAGGTCTCAAAAGAAGGTAACAACATGTACCGCTCTACAATTATCAAAAATAAATATTAAACATGATAACCTAATTCAAAGAATACAAATACGAGTCATATGTATCAACTCCAAAATGGAACTAATATATTTATTTCACAGGAAACAATTATGTGAAATAATAACGAAATTCGAACAAGCGACAAAACGAACAAATCAAATTTAACAAGAGTATCGCAGGAAGAGTACGGAATCCGTACCTGATACTTCCAAACCATTTATAGCACCCTCCACAAAATCTTACCCTCAATTGCCAACGATATCAAATACGAAACGTTATTCGCAACCTAAACATATTCACCTCAAATTAAAAACAACCCAAACTAATAATTTCAAAATAATTCATAATCTATTTAATATGCCTTTAATCATAGCCTTTTATCAATTATTAATACTCCAAAATTTATATTCCAAAAAATAACTCTTTAAATTTCGTCTGTCCGATCTAATAAAAAATAATAATAATACAATTATAAGTTACCTACTAATTATAATTTATATTAATATGAAATTAATTTTTTCCAATTACATCAATTTACAAAATAACCCAGAATTAAATTATAAATAATCCTTAAAACATTATATATATATAATAATTATCATTCACTCAACAAAATCATACTGCCATATATATACTTTAGATACATGCCATCCAAAACATAAAGAATATATATATGTATCAAGAATAAGTGTTGGACCTGTTGTTTTTTTTTTTTTTTTTTTTTTAAAAAAACATGATTCGGACGTCCCTTTTTTTTTTTTGTTTAGCAGGTTTCGTGTATACATATTCTATTGCCTGCCTGGAACATATAAATCTTCCTGAAACATTCATATATATGCAGACAAATCAGTCTTACTCGAACGGAGAGCTTTTGTAACTTTTAATAATTGAATAAATAAACTTTAAACTATTAATTGCATAAAATTTTCCCTAAATGATATACACTCCCTTTGAATTCATAAAATATTTAGATTTACTGCTCATCTATGCAAAAATAAAAAAACAATTATACATATATTGTTACTCATTATACACATATACTTGCCTGATCAAGAATCAAATGGTTGCTTCTCTTCTTCCTGTGCAGCCGCTAACTTTTTTTTCCTAAATTTATATCAGACGTGATGTTGAGTAAATTAGGTTTTAGTATTTATTCATTTTAAAAACCTATTTTATTAATTAATATAATATATTTAGTAACTCTCCAAATTTTAATAGAATTTTAATAATACCCAAATACAAAATAGACCCATTTAGTATAAAAGCCCAAATTAATGTAATCACATACTATAGTTCACACAAATTTAATACAATTTGACCCAAACATAAGGAAAGCCCAATTAAAATATGGATTTAAATATTATTATTATTATTATTTTTTTACCGGGTATTACAGATTCAAACTTTAAAAATCTTAAAAATATTAAATACAAAGTATATTTTAGTCTTTAGAAACCGTTTATATTTTGCATCAAAATTGATAGGAAATATTATAAATGTTAAAATATAATAACATTCTATGATCTCTTATTTATTCTTTTCTACTTCATGTACGTTAACATAAATTTATCATTATATATAACAACTCTCGATCAGCTTTTAATTTTTTTAATAACTTTTTAAGCCCTTTTTTAAATAAGGTAAATTTCTTTTTTAGAATAATTTTTCAAGGTGTTGGCAACATTATTTATTATGACAATATTGTTGGTTATGCTTCAAATTTATGATTTTATCAAAGTCCCATATTGGCTATTTTAGAAACACTCATGATGTATATTAGTACATATTGGCTTAGGTTTAGTAATTTGGTTGGAAAAAAGGGATGGGCTAGTGCACACAAGGATGTCTAAGAAATAAGGTCAGACCAAGCTTGGTTCTTGGACTCTTCCGATCAGAAAATCTTAGTGCGTGTGTGGCGTAGGAGATACTTTTTTCAGTAATTTTATTTTTCAGTTCATCTTGCTAATTCTGCTCTATATTCCAACAAATATTACTAGGGAATTATTAAATGTATAACACTTAGAAACAATACTTTTTATGGTGAATTTAACAAATTTTCTATTAACCATAGTAAAACCTGTGGCTTTACTCTTGATGGGCTTTATTTAGACCTGGCAAAGATAGCACAGGCCCGCCCGCCAAAAATTGGGCTTTGGGCCGTAATTTTTTAGTCCACCAAAACCTTTCTATTAACCATAGTAAAACATGTGGCTTTACTCTTGATGAGCTTTATTTAGACCTGGCAAAGATGGCCCAGGCCCGCCCTTCAAAATCCGGGCTTTGGGCCGTAATTTTTTAGCCCACCTAAACTAGGGTCTTTTTGGCCCGGGCTGTAAGACCCCAACTTTTATAAATAAAGATGAATTTTCTACAAATATCATTTTTGAATATTATGGAGTTAATTTGATATAATGTTATAGTTGTGGGTAATATTTATAAATTTTACAAAGTACGCAAGTTGTTATATAATATTCGATTGGTCGGGGAATATTCGTTTTAACAGAGAATATTCGTACAACGGCACAATCATTGGTGGACCCCACAACAGAATTATTGTCGGATAGAGAAAACGACAAAAATATTTTATTAAAAATAACGGCGGAAGTTTTACCATTGTTACTGTTGAACTACTCGGTAGTAAAAGTACAGTAATACGTGTGGTTGCATAGTAGCACACGGTATTGATTATTAATGCTTATGTGAGAAGTCGCTCAGTTTGATTCAATTATTGTCAGTTAACAATATGAATTATTTAGCGATAATGACGTTTTGTTTTATTCGTATTATTAACGTAATAAAACAGAAACATATTTTTATATAAAACAGAATACTTTATTAAAGTTATTCTATAAATAGAATATATTATATTTTATTTAAAAGATTTTTCTTTAAATATGGACCGTCAGATTAAAGTAATCAATCTGGACCATTCATGGATTAGTTACTATGCATTCTATTTTTCTATAAATAGTAGCTCATTCCTTCATTATTTCTTACGAATTCACTGAACTCTAGAGAGAGAAACTATAGAGAGAGAGAAGAAGAGTATTCTGCTACTTAACTACTTCTTTATTTCAGCTCTTCTTTAAAACGGTAAGGGGTTTTATTCTTTCTTATTCATGAAGAGAACTGTTGTTATTCCATTTCTTATTATTCTGTTGGAATAACCTGTATACGCAGTCTACCCTATACTTGGTGACATTCTTCTGTTATTCTGTTGGAACATCCTGTCTGTGTGTTTTACACCGGACCTGGTTCCGTTTTTATTATTATTCTGTTGGAACATCCTGTCTGTGTGTTTTACACCGGACCTGGTTCCGTCTTTATTATTATTCTGTTGGAATATTCTGTCTGTGCGTTTTACGCCGGACCTGGTTCTATTATTTATTATTCTGTTGGATTAACCTGTCTGTACGGTCTATCGCATGCATGGTCATTTCTTTTGTTATTCCATTCTTTATTATACTCAGTTGGTTAAGTTTTCACTTCTATACTCCATGAAATTTGTGAAATATCCTTGATAATTGCGTTTCATCCAATATCTTTTCATGAAAATATTCTTCTAAGCATTCTTGAATTTTACTCCACAAAGCAGTATCATGTTGACAATTTGGACGTTGTTAATTCTTGGATAAATTAATTCTTGAACTTGTTTTATTGAATTCTTATATCATTGTCATCATCCTAATGTTTATAAAATGTTAAAAGTCATCTGTGGCCTGTAGTGCATAGATGGACTTGGTATGATTATGACCAGGAATTATTCGGTATAATCATGACCGTAATGTTACAAATGATGTGGTAAAAGTCCTCATTGGCCCGTAGTGCGTTGATGGACAGTTGTTGGCATGATCATGACCATAAATGAATACACGAATATCCTTGGCCGTAGTGCAGGGGTGATTCGATGATGTGGATTATTTTATTAAGCTGAGTTCCAGCGATCACAGTGTTGAAAAATATTTTAGATCATAAAAGATAGTAGAATTTATTTTCTACTTGACTTTTTTAATGGATTGCTTGTTCCGCTGGAGTTAAACTTGATGTCTATTATATTTTATCAGTTTAACATTATTGAAGGCTAATGATAATTTATTCTGCATTATCTTAGTCATAATATTTCTTACTGGGCTAGTTGAGCTCACTCTTTCTTTCACTGTTCTCTTCAGGAAATGAGAACGTAGCTGGGGCAAGTCGGGGAACGGAGTGATGGTCCGAATGATAGTATTAGTTAGTAGTCCTCACTTGTGACGCCCCCAAAATAGGTCCAATCCATCCAACACATTCTGAGTCGCCAAATACATGGTACAGAAAATAACTACAACTTTATTATTACAATTGTCGTGCAAAATACGACAACACATATACTGTGAGTTTAAATACAAATATTGTCATCTAGACAGTATTCATACTCAACTAAGAACTCATTATACTTATTGATACACTATTTTACAAAATAGTGAGGACTACTAAAACAACTGTCTTGAACCATCATTCCACACCCCGACTAGTACTCGCTACATTCTCGCCTCCTGAGAAGAAAATGGAACAACAAGGAAAAGGGTGAGCTCAACTAGCCCAGTAAAGAATATTATGACTAAGATAATATACAACAAATTATCCTTAGTCTTCAACAGGGAAAAATCTGATAGAATACAATAGACAACAAGTTTTAAATCAATAACTGCAGCGGAAACAACAAACCATTAGAAGAGTCAAGTAGAGAATGAGTTCTACTATCTTCTAAGATTTAAAAGTCCATCATCAATATTTTATCCCTGTAACAACAATCAATAACCATCTTTAATCAAATATTCATCTTTGCACTACAGGCCAAAGATATTCATTTGTATCACCAGTCGATCATGTTCATCTCAACACCTGTTCATCTTTGCACTGCGGGCCAAAGATATTCATCAGAAATCATCAATCTTTGCACTACAGGCCAAACATATTCAATTATATCATCATTTAGGACTGAGGATGATGAAAAATATTTTAAAGGAAACGAATCCAGTGAAACAAAATAATAAATATTAAGGATTCGTATTTCAGCTATTCCATATCCAAAAATACCTCATAAATAATCATAGTGAAGTAAAATTCAAGAATGATCAAAACATGGATACAATCAAAGCTAGTATCCAGAATAGATATTTTGGACGAAAAGAAGAAAATTTTATTTTTCGGTGAATAGTAACTCGTGAATAGTAACTCATGAATAGTAACCCCGACATGAAAAGTTCTAAATTTGATAAAAAGTTCAGATTAATACTTCGGCATAATGATATTGAGGAAAATAATATCATTTAAGAAGAAATAACATCCCTTACCTCGGAAATACGGTACTTCTGACTGGAATACTAGATATAGTGTTGAAGGAAACTTGCACCGTATAGCAACACTCAAAGTATCAAATACTCACAAGAATACGCTCGATATAGAGAGAGAAAGAGAGAGAAACTTGTGTTTCTGGTGTAATTTTCAATTCTAACCTAAACACCCTATTTATAAGAAAATGCTTAGAACACCAAAGCAGAAAATTGAATAAATTAATAATATAATTTTCTTAATTTCCTTAGCACACCACATCAGCTGATTTCCACCATTAACATGTGCCACTCAAATGTCAAAAACGTTTTTCTTAATAAAAATAATTAAAACTTCTAAAAATCAATTATTTCGGAACTTCAGAACTTCAATAATTCATAAAAAATAGCCCTTTATTCAGAAAATTCAAATCTCGCGAGTTTTTATAGGAAATTAAATTCTCTACAACTTTGCAGAAGAAAGTTTTTCCAAATTCCAAACAGAAATTGACCGAAATCCACAAACGGGCGATTTTACAGTCAATAATAAATTTTCGGTCAAGAATTGTATCCACCAACACACAAAACATGTGTTAATCATTTAATGCCACAAAAATACTCTTCCTCCTCATATACTCATATATCCCACATTTATTGTAAAAATATCACCATCCATATATTATTAAAATAATATATTTAAATAAATTATTTTATCAGAAAAAGATAAAATATTAATTTTCAACAATTGTCACATTAAAAAATTTTCTCCATCTATATCCACATAAAATCAATATTTTCCTCATCATATAAATCAATAATTAATTATACACAAATAATATTATAGAACCACAGTACTGGCAACCAGGCCGTTCCCAGGAAAGAGGGGGCTTTCCAATAAGGATCTCTCCTTACTGGCGCACAATTAGATGACCAAACCTCTCCTTAGACAGAACTTTCTAGACATTGCCAATAATGTTATCTAATAATATTATTCAGATAATATGAATTATTGTTCCGATAATAGAAAATACTGTGTAGTGACAATTATTAAAACAACAGTAATATAAAATATCAACGCAGCAATTATTGAATCAATAAAATACAATATTGAACAGTAATTACTGTAACAATTATTGAGTAGTGCCTTCTTACGTAAGAATCAATAATTGGTGCAATATCGTGTGCTACTGTGCAACAACGCGTATTACTGTGCTTTAACCACCGGGTATTCCAACAGTATTAACGGTAACAACTATGCCGTTATTTATAAACCACTTATTTTTGTCATTTTCTTCATCCAATCGCTTTCCGTTATGGGGCTCACACAAGACTGCGCCGTCGTACGAATATTCTCCGACAGTAAGAATATTCCATGACCAAGCGAATATTCCCCGACAACAATGAATATTTTATAACCACTTGCTTATTTAAAATATTTGCGCATTTTGCCCATAACTAACCACATTAATCAAATTAACCCTTACTATTTCAGAATAATAAATAGAGGAAATTAAATTTTATTTATTAATAATTTGGGGTCTTACAACCTCCCCTCCTTATGAAATTTCGTCCTCGAAATTGACATACGTACCTGGTATTTTGAAAAGATGAGGATACCTCGCTTTCATTTCCGTTTTCAACTCCCAGGTCATTTCCTCAATAGCATGGTTTCTCCACAAAACTTTAACTTGTGGTAAGACCTTCGTGCGTAGGACATGCTCCTTCCTATCTAAGATCTTGACAGGTACCTATTCGTACGTTAAGTCTTCAGCTATCTCGTTTGATTCTAACTCAATAACGTGGTTCGGGTCGTCCACATATTTACGTAACATCGATACGTAAATAACGTTATGAACACGTGACATACTTAGCGTTAAGGCGAGTCTATAGGCCACAGTTCCTACTCGATCGAGGATTTCAAATAAATTGAAGGCTTGAGCTTTCTTCTCTTCATCGACTCTTACTTCTAGAATAACACATTCTTGCACCTTCTTCTTTATATTCATCAGCTCCAGGTCTGTAGCTTGAGTGGCTTTAACGTTATCGATTAAAGTCGATTTTACTCGTATATCATCACGTGGTTCCCTAGAGTCATTAACTCTATCTCTATCATTTATAAATTATACAAAATAGGTCTTTGTGTTCAACAATATCGCACTCGTACTCGCATACGATCAATGCGTCAGCTACCACGTTTACTTTTCTAGGATAGTATTGGATGGTGTGATCGAAATCTTTCAACAGCTTGAGCCAACGTCGGTGTCGCATGTTGAATTCTTGGAAGCTCTTCTCGCATTCCTCGGTCCATTCGAAGTTTGTATCTTTTCGAGTCAGCTGAGTTAACGGAGTAGCGATTCGAGAAATCCTTCCACGAATCTCCGATAGTAACCAGCTAAGCCTAGAAAGCTACGTATTTTGATTACTGACTTAGGTTTGCTCTCAACTGTGACTCATATCCCAATCTTGGATAGCACGTCACAATGACACCTATCAGTTTACTACTGCACGAATATGGCGTCCCCTACGGAGAGTCTGGCTTCGGTGCATTCCACAAAGGAAGTCACTGTAAGACCCCAACTTATTAATGAATAAAATCAAATTTTTTCTAAATATTATTGTGAATAATAAGGGGTTAATTTGATATAATACTTTGGTTATGGGTGAAATGTGCAAATTTTGCAAAATAAGCAAGTGGTTATAAAATATTCATTTTGTCGGGGAATATTCGTTTGGTCGTGGAATATTCTTGCTGTCGGGGAATATTCGTACGACGGCGCAGCCTTGTGTGGGCCCCATAACGGAAAGCGATTGGATGAAGAAAATGACAAGTATAAGTTATTTATAAATAACGGCGTAGTTGTTACCATTAACACTGTTGGAATACCCGGTGATTAAAATACAGTAGCACACGGTATTGCACCAATTATTGATTCTTACGTAAGACGGCACTACTCAATAATTGTTACAGTAGTTATTGTTTAATATTTTATTTTATTGATTCAATAATTGTTGCATTGATATTTTATATTATTGTTGTTTCAATAATTGTTGCTGCACAGTATTTTCCATTATCAGATCAATAATTCATATTATTTGAATAATATTATTATATAACATTATTGGCAATGTCTAGAAAGTTCTGTCTAAGGAGAGGTTTGGTCATCTAATTGCGCGCCAGTAAGGAGAAATCCTTATTGGAAAGCCCCCTCTTTCCTGGGAACGGCCTGGTTGTCATAAATGTGATTCTGTAATATTATTTGTGAATAATTAATTATTGATTCATATGATAAGGAAATATTTATTTTATGTGGATATAAATGAGGGATATATTTTTGTGGTTAAAAATGAAGGAGTTAATGTTGAGGTGTTTTATCAGTATTTTTATCGGAATGGAGGTATTAAAAATCAAATTAGGGTTTTTGAGAAATATGGCGGGTGTTATAATTTTTAATCCGACCGTTGGATCGTGGTAATTTTTGGATATGTTATACATATATAAGTTGAGTATATGCCCACAAATTTTGAACCGTTAAAAATGAACGTATGATTTATTATGAATTTTACAAGATGACTGGTTCAGAAATTGTTGAATTTTCGGAGTTTATCATTTTGATGGAAAATTCTAGAATTGGTGGGCCCCACTTGTGGTTGGTGAAGAAATGTGCTGAATTATATTTCAAATGTGGTGGGTGGGAATAGTAGCAGGTAAAGCCATCAGGTTGCAGGTCAAACCTACTGAAATTTTCCTATAAATAGAGGGCTAAGTTAGAATTGAAAATCACACCAGAAACAAGTTTTCTCTCTTTCTCTCTCTAGATTATTGAGTGTATTTTGTGAGTATTTAGATACTTTGAGAGTTTCTATTCATCAGAGCAAGTTTTTTTCAGCCTTATACCGGTATTCCGACCAGAAGTACTGATATCTTGAGGTAAGGGATATTATTTTCTTCTTAAATGATATTATTTTCTTCAATATCATTATGCTGAAATATTGATATGAGTTTTTATCAAATTTAGAACTTTTTGTGTCGGGATTACTATTCACGTATACGACACTATTCACGTATACGGTACTATTCACGAATACGACACTATTCACCGAAAAATAAAATTTTCTCTTTTGTCCAAGATGTCTATTATGGTTACTATCTTTGATTGTATCCATGTTTTGATCTTTATTTTTGAATTCTGCTTCACAATTGATTATTATGAAGTATTATTGATCTTGGATAAACTGTTATACGAATCCCTACTATTTGTCCTTCTGTCTAATTGGATTCGTTCTCTTTAAGATATTTTTAATCATCCTCAGTCCTAAATGATGATATTACTGAATATCTTTGGCCTGTAGTGCAAAGATGTATGATTACTTGATGAATATCTTTGGCCTGTAGTGCAAAGATGAACAGGTGTTGAGATGAACATGATTGACAGGTGATACAAATGAATATCTTTGGCCTGTAGTGCAAAGATGAATATTTGGATAAAGATGATTATTAATTGATGTTACAGGGATAAAATATTGATGATGGACTTTTAAATCTTAGAAGATAGTAGAATTCTTTCTCTACTTGACTCTTCTAATGGTTTGTTGTTTCCGCTGCAGTTGTTGATCTAAAACTTGTTGTCGATTATATTCTATCAGATTTTTCCCTGTTGAAGACTAACGATAATTTGTTTGTATATTGTCTTAGTCATAATATTCTTTACTGGGCTAGTTGAGCTCACCCTTTTCCTTTTTGTTCTATTTTTCTTCTCAGGAGGAGAGAACATAGCAGGAGCTAGTCAGGGTATGGAGGGATGGTTCTAGAAAGATGTTTTAGCAGTCCTCACTATTTCTGTAAAATAGTATTTGAATAATTGTAATGAGGATTTATTTAGGTGTGGATATTGTCTAGAAGACAATATTTGTATTTAAACTCACAGTAAGTGTTGTCGTATTTTGCACGACAATTGTATTATTGAAGTTGTTGTTTGCTTTCTGTACCATGTATTTGGCGACTCAGAATGGTTGTTGTATACCTATTTTGGGGGCGTCACAGTTGGTATCAGAGCTTAGGGATATGATCCCTGGCTGAGATGTGAGACAAGAACTAGGAGGGGAGAGACGGGGAATTCCTTCGCTAGTATGACCTGACTAAGTTTATTTGGTATTTATTTGGTCGGTCAGAGTATAGGGATAATATATGACATGACTATTAACCCTTGTTTTATGGCAGTATTTAAGAATGGCAGCTGAGAACGTTAATAATGGACTAAATCAGACCGTGGAGACACCTTTGATCACCACCCAGGGAAACGTGCAACAGGAAGGCAATATTCCTCCTGTAAACAACGTTACCGAGCAAACGGTGAATGATGGAATATTTAGGAGCTTTTTGCAGTTCATGCAAAATCAGACGAGGGAGACTCGTGTGCAGAATACGGGTGGAAATGATAACAACGCGCGGTTTGTCACAGCTAAGCAGTTCAAAGAATTGGGACCACCAGAATTTAAGGGAAAGCCGGATCCAATCATGGCGGAAACGTGGGTCAAGCAAATTACCAAGATATTCGATGTCTTGGGATGCACGGAGGAACAGAAGGTTCCATTCGCCACTTTTATGTTCCGCGGTGAGGCAGACTACTGGTGGGAGTCTGTGACGCGTACCCAGCCTGACGCACTCAACATGTCCTGGGAAACATTTCAAAAACTGTTCAATGACAAGTACTTTCCAGAAAGTATTCGTCATATGAAGGAGGTGGAGTTTATCAGACTGGAACAAAACAACATGACGGTGTCCCAGTACGAGGCGAAGTTTGCAGAGTTATCCAGGTTTGCATCTCATTTGGTCGAAAATGAGGAACGAATGACAAGGATGTTTCTGAGAGGTCTAAAACCCGAGATTCGACAATATCTTATCTCTCATAAATTTTCTTTATATTCAGATGTTGTAAACAGGGCTCAATTATTAGAGCGAGATAATGAGTATGTTCAACCGAGGGACCACAACCAGGGTCATACCGGTGGCGGCAGTCATCGAAGCAATGACAACCAGAGGGAAGGAAAGCATTCGGACAAAAGCGGTAACTACTCGGGTGGTCACCGTGGCCATGATAATAGGAGAGGTGAGTCAAGTGAAAATTTCAAGAAGAGAAGATTTAACGATGACAGGAAGACGTCGATAGCAGCACCAGCACCAGGAACAAATTCTAGGGGAGGAGAACGACCGCCAGTTAGATGTTACAGATGCGGAGAGGAGGGACATATAAGTCCAAACTACCCACAGCAGTTCAAGGTATGTTATAACTGTGGAAAGGAGGGTCATATAGCTCGAGAGTGTTCTGTAGTAAAACCAAGTTCAGCGGGGATGGTGACTCCAAAAGTTGTCCCGGATAAGTCAAAGTCAACGGTTCCTGGAAGAGCATTTTTCGTGACTGGTCAGAATGCGAGGAACCCGAACGAAATTAGCACGGGTTAGTTAATTATAAATTTTTGCAAAGTTTATACCTTATTAGATACCGGTTCTACCCATTCTTTTATCTCTCCTGCTTGTGCTCAACGTTTAAACTTGATTCCGGAGAAGTTAAACTTTGACCTATCTGTGGAAACTCCGTTAGGAGAAACTTTCATCACATCCACTATTTATAAATCTTGTTTGATCCAAGTTGGCACCATCACATTACCTGTTGACCTTATCTCTTTAAAGATACTTGCTTTTGATGTGATTTTAGGAATCGATTGGTTAACTACTCATCATACCAAATTGATTACTTTTGTAAGGTTGTTAGTTTTCATATTCCTAAGCAACCTGTTATTCAAATTCAAGCAACCAAACCATTGAAGTCAAACTCTTTCATATCAAGCCGTAAAGTCATTCGTTTATTAAAAAACGGATGTCAAGCTTTCTTAGCTATGTTATGAACTTGAACAAAAATACGTCAGATGTGAATGATATTTCTATTGTTAGTAAAATTTTTGACGTATTTCCTGAAGAATTTCCTGGCTTAACCCAGAGCGTGATATTGAATTTTTGTATTGATCTTCAACCCGATACAAAACTCATTTCTAAAATCTTATATCGAATGACTCCTATTGAACTTCGGGAGTTAAAAACCTAACTATAGAAGTTGATAACCGAGCCTTTATCTGGTGACTTCCTTTATGGAATGCACTGAATCCAGACTCTCCGTAGGGGACGCCATATTCGTGCGGCAGTAAACTGATAGGTGTCATTGTGACGTGCTATCGAAGGTTGGGATATGAGTCACAGTTGAGAGCAATCTAAGTAGGTAATCGAAATATGTAGCTTTCTAGGCTTAGTTGGTTATTATCGGAGATTTGTGGAAGGATTTTCTCGAATCGCTACTCCGTTAACTCAGCTGACTCGGAAAGATACAAAATTCGTATGGAGTGAGGAATGCGAGAAGAGTTTCCAAGAACTCAAGAGGAGACTCATTTTGGCACCTGTTCTGACAATACCATCTGGTTCGGATGGATTTGTTATCTACAGCGATGCTTCAGGCAAAGGGTTAGGATGTGTTCTCATGCAACATGGGAAAGTCATAGCCTATGCCTCACGACAACTCAAAGAATATGAGAGGAATTATCCTACTCATGATTTGGAGTTGGCAGCAGTCGTTTTTGCGTTGAAGATCTGGAGACACTACCTGTATGGGGAGAAAGTGGAGATCTATACAGATCATAAAAGCCTCAAATATTTCTTCACCCAAAAGGAACTCAACATGCGGCAACGACGTTGGCTTGAGCTGTTGAAAGATTACGATCATACCATCCAATATCATCCTGGAAAAGCGAACGTAGTAGCTGACGCATTGAGTAGAAGATTATACGCGGGTACGAGTGCAATATTGTTAACACAAAGGCCCATTTTGTATGACTTGCAAAGGATGGAGATAGAGATGAAGGCTCCAAGTACCCACATGATGATATCAAATATACGAGTAGAACCGACTTTAATCGATAAAGTTAAAGCTGCTCAAGCTACGGACATGGAGCTGATGTGTATGAAGAAGAAAGTGCAAGAAGGTGATATTCCAGAAGCAAGAATCGATGAAGAAGGAATACTTCAAGTCAACTCCAGACTTTGTATTCCTAACGATTTTGACTTGAAGCATAGAATAATGATGGAGGCACACAACACACCGTTTGTCATCTATCCTGGGAGTACCAAAATGTATCACGATCTTCGACATATATTTTGGTGGAGCAATATGAAAAGAGAGATCGCGGAGTTTATCTCGAGATGTTTAACTTGTCAACGTGTAAAAGCGGAGCATCAACTACCAAAGGGTCCATTACAACCACTTGAGATTCCGAAATGGAAGTGGGAACACATTACTATGGATTTTGTTACGGGTCTTCCCAAGGTTTCTCAAGGTATAGATGCGATTTGGGTTATTGTTGATAAATTAACCAAGTCCGCTCATTTCTTGCCGATACGTGAGACTTATTCCCTTGAACGTCTTGCTAGTATGTACGTGAACGAGATTGTGAGATTGCATGGCATGCCAGTATCCATAGTTTCGGATCGTGACCCAAGATTCACTTCACGATTTTGGGTTAGCTTGCAGAAAGCTATGGGCACGGATTTACGATTCAGTTCGGCATACCATCCTCAAACGGACGGACAATCAGAGAGGACTATTCAAACTCTTGAAGATCTATTAAGACTTTGTGTCCTAGATCTCAAAGGGAGTTGGGATAAGTACCTACCATTAGTGGAATTCTCCTACAACAACAATTATCAGGCGAGCATAGGTGTGGCTCCATTCAAGGCGTTGTATGGAAGAAAATATCGTTCTCCAGTATGCTGGGACGAGGTGGGTGAAGCAACATTGTTGGGACCAGAGTTGGTACGCATTACTACAGAGAAAATCCAAACGATTCGACAACGTATACAAACGGCACAGGATCGACAAAAGAGTTATGCGGATCTTCATCGGAAGGACGTGGAATTTAATATTGGGGATCATGTATTATTACGTGTTGCACCATGGAAGGGAGTTACAAGATTTGGGAAGAGAGGAAAGCTCAATCTAAGATTTGTTGGTCCATTTGAGATTCTTGAGCGAATAGGAAATGTGGCATATAGACTCGCATTACCTCCAAGCATGTCTCGTGTTCATAATATTTTTCACATATCTATGCTTCGTAAATATGTTAAAGACCCGAACCACATTATTGAGTTAGAACCAGACGAGATAGCTGAAGATTTAACGTACGAGAAGGTACCTGTTAAGATCTTGGATAGGAAAGAGCATGTCCTACGCACGAAGGTTATACCACAAGTTAAGGTTTTGTGGAGAAACCATGCTATTGAAGAAATGACCTGGGAGTTGGAATCAGAAATGAAAGCGAGGTATCCTCACCTTTTTGAAACATCAGGCACGTACGTCAATTTCGAGGACGAAATTTCATAAGGAGGGGAGGTTGTAAGACCCCAACTTATTAATGAATAAAATCAAATTTTCTTTAAATATTATTGTGAATAATAAGGGGTTAATTTGATATAATACTTTGGTTATGGGTGAAATGTGCAAATTTTACAAAATAAGCAAGTGGTTATAAAATATTCATTTTGTCGGGGAATATTCGTTTGGTCGTGAAATATTCTTGCTGTCGGGGAATATTCGTACGACGGCGCAGCCTTATGTGGGCCCCATAACGGAAAGCGATTGGATGAAGAAAACGACAAGTATAAGTTGTTTATAAATAACGGCGTAGTTGTTACCATTAACACTGTTGAAATACCCGGTGATTAAAATACAGTAGCACACGGTATTGCACCAATTATTGATTCTTACGTAATAAGGCACTACTCAATAATTGTTACAGTAGTTATTGTTCAATATTTTATTTTACTGATTCAATAATTGTTGCATTGATATTTTATATTATTGTTGTTTCAATAATTGTTGCTGCACAGTATTTTCCATTATCAGATCAATAATTCATATTATTTGAAAAATATTATTATATAACATTATTGGCAATGTCTAGAAAGTTCTGTCTAAGGAGAGGTTTGGTCATCTAATTGCGCGCCAGTAAGGAGAAATCCTTATTGGAAAGCCCCCTCTTTCCTGGGAACGGCCTGGTTGTCATAAATGTGATTCTGTAATATTATTTGTGAATAATTAATTATTGATTCATATGATAAGGAAATATTTATTTTATGTGGATATAAATGAGGGATATATTTTTGTGGTTAAAAATGAAGGAGTTAATGTTGAGGTGTTTTATCAGTATTTTTATCGGAATGGAGGTATTAAAAATCAAATCAGGATTTTTGAGAAATATTGCGGGTGTTATAATTTTTAATCCGACCGTTGGATCGTGGTAATTTTTGGATATGTTATACATATATAAGTTGAGTATATGCCCACAAATTTTGAACCGTTAAAAATGAACGTATGATTTATTATGAATTTTACAAGATGACTGGTTCAGAAATTGTTGAATTTTCGGAGTTTATCATTTTGATGGAAAATTCTAGAATTGGTGGGCCCCACTTGTGGTTGGTGAAGAAATGTGCTGAATTATATTTCAAATGTGGTGGGTGGGAATAGTAGCAGGTAAAGCCATCAGGTTGCAGGTCAAACCTACTAAAATTTTCCTATAAGTAGAGGGCTAAGTTAGAATTGAAAATCACACCAGAAACAAGTTTTCTCTCTTTCTCTCTCTAGATTATTGAGTGTATTTTGTGAGTATTTAGATACTTTGAGAGTTTCTATTCATCAGAGCAAGTTTCTTTCAGCCTTATACCGGTATTCCGACCAGAAGTACTGATATCTTGAGGTAAGGGATATTATTTTCTTCTTAAATGATATTATTTTCTTCAATATCATTATGCTGAAATATTGATATGAGTTTTTATCAATTTTGGAACTTTTTGTGTCGGGGTTACTATTCACGTATACGGCACTATTCACGAATACGGCACTATTCACCGAAAAATAAAATTTTTCCTTTTTGTCCAAGATGTCTATTATGGTTACTATCTTTGATTGTATCCATGTTTTGATCTTTATTTTTGAATTCTGCTTCACAATTGATTATTATGAAGTATTATTGATCTTGGATAAACTGTTATACGAATCCCTACTATTTGTCCTTCTGTCTCACTGGATTCGTTCTCTTTAAGATATTTTTCATCATCCTCAGTCCTAAATGATGATATTACTGAATATCTTTGACATGTAGTGCAAAGATGTATGATTACTTGATGAATATCTTTGGCCTGTAGTACAAAGATGTATGATTACTTGATGAATATCTTTGGCCTGTAGTGCAAAGATGAACAGGTGTTGAGATGAACATGATTGACAGGTGATACAAATGAATATCTTTGGCCTGTAGTGCAAAGATGAATATTTGGATAAAGATGATTATTAATTGATGTTACAGGGATAAAATATTGATGATGGACTTTTAAATCTTAGAAGATAGTAGAATTCTTTCTCTACTTGACTCTTCTAATGGTTTGTTGTTTCCGCTGTAGTTGTTGATCTAAAACTTGTTGTCGATTATATTCTATCAGATTTTTCCCTGTTGAAGACTAACGATAATTTGTTTGTATATTATCTTAGTCATAATATTCTTTACTGGGCTAGTTGAGCTCACCCTTTTCTTTTTGTTCTATTTTTCTTCTCAGGAGGAGAGAACATAGCAGGATCTAGTCAGGGTATGGAGGGATGGTTCTAGAAAGATGTTTTAGCAGTCCTCACTATATCTGTAAAATAGTGTTTGAATAATTGTAATGAGGATTTATTTAGGTGTGGATATTGTCTAGAAGATAATATTTGTATTTAAACTCACAGTATGTGTTGTCGTATTTTGCACGACAATTGTATTATTGAAGTTGTAGTTTGCTTTCTGTACCATGTATTTGGCGACTCAGAATGGGTGTTGTATACCTATTTTGGGACCGTCACAGTCACCAGATAGAGGCTCGGGTACAAACTTCTACAGTTAGGTTTTTAACTCCTGAAGTTCAATAAGAGCCATTCGATATGAGATTTTAGAAATGGGTTTTGTACCGGGTTCAAAGTCGATACAAAATTCAATATCACGCTTTGAGAGTAAGCCAAGAAATTCTTCAAGAAATACGTCAGGAAACAAACAACAGAAATATCACTCAAATCTGACGTATTTTTATTCAAGTCCATGACATGGGCTAAGAAAGCTTGACATCCGTTTTTCAATAAACGAATGACTTTACGGTTTGATATGAAAGAATTTGACTTCAATGGTTTGGTTGCTTGAATTTGAATAACAGGTTGCTTAGGATTATGAAAACTAACAACCTTACGAAAGCAATCAATTTTAGCATGATGAGTAGTTAACCAATCGATCCCTAAAATCACATCAAAAGCAAGTATCTTTAAAGAAATAAGGTCAACAGGTAATGTGATGGTGCCAACTTGGATCAAACAAGATTTATAAACAGTGGATGTAACGAAAGTTTCTCCTAACGGAGTTTCAACAGATAAGTCAAAGTCTAATTTCTCCGGAGTCAAGTTTAAACGTTGAGCACAAGCAGGAGAAATAAATGAATGGGTAGAACCGGTATCTAATAAGGTATAGACTTCGCAAAAATTTATAATTAACTAACCCGTGCTAACTTCGTTCGGGTTCCTCGCATTCTGACCAGTCACGAAAAACGCTCTTCCAGGAACCGTTGATTTTATTTTGTCTGTATCCACCTTTGGTACCGCCGTCCCAGCTGGACTTTATTTCGCTACAGGACAAAATTGAGCTATGTGACCGTCTTTTCCACAACTAAAACATATCTTGGAAGGCTTTGAACAATTTGACCTTATATGTCCCTCATCTCCGCATCTGTAGTATCTAACTGGCGGCCGTTCTCCCCCCCTAGAATTTGTTGTTGGTGCTGGTGATGTTGCCGATGTCTTCCCGTTATCGTTAAATCTTCTCTTATTAGATCGGGCATCTCTTTCCACAATATCAACGCGTCGTGCGGCTTTTACCCATGCATCACTCATTCTCACTCGTTCCGTTATTGCTTCTTTCCGCTCAGATTCTAGCTTTATCATCTTATACTCTGCCAAAGAGTGCTTCTGTTCAAGCATCACATATCGGGTAACACAAGCTTGAATTATTGCATCCTTTTGCTCCACGACCGCCTGTCGTTCTTCAGCCTGCTCTTCTAACTCATGAATACGATTTTTTAATTCTACATTTTGATCATATAATACCTCTAATAAACTCTCCTCAGGTACCTCTTCTTCCTCTTCTTCCTCACTCTCGGTTGTTACCTCTGCGACTATCTCGGGTGCAACTATTAATTCTTCACTCACCACATGGATATCTCTAATTCCTTCTTCGTCTGACATCACATTATCCTGGTTGGTGATTAGAAGAGTTTCCACGATCTCATTCACTCCATTATTAACATTCTCAGTCGACATTCTCAAATACTGCCATAAAACAAGGGTTAATTTAACAAATTAACATATCACATAATATCCCTATATTATGACCGACCAACAATTAAGCTTAGGTAGGACACACTAGCGAAGGATTTACTCGTCTCTCCCCTCCTAGTTCTATTCCCCGATTTTCGCCAGAGATCATATCCCTAAGCTCTGATACCAACTGTGACGCCCCCAAAATAGGTACAATCCATCCAACCCATTCTGAGTCGCCAAATACATGGTACAGAAAATAACTACAACTTTATTATTACAATTGTCGTGCAAAATACGACAACACATATACTGCGAGTTTAAATACAAATATTGTCATCTAGACAGTATTCATACTCAACTAAGAACTCATTATACTTATTGATACACTATTTTACAAAATAGTGAGGACTACTAAAACAACTGTCTTGAACCATCATTCCACACCCCGACTAGTACTCGCTACATTCTCGCCTCCTGAGAAGAAAATGGAACAACAAGGAAAAGGGTGAGCTCAACTAGCCCAGTAAAGAATATTATGACTAAGATAATATACAACAAATTATCCTTAGTCTTCAACAGGGAAAAATCTGATAGAATACAATAGACAACAAGTTTTAAATCAATAACTGCAGCGGAAACAGCAAACCATTAGAAGAGTCAAGTAGAGAATGAGTTCTACTATCTTCTAAGATTTAAAAGTCCATCATCAATATTTTATCCTTGTAACAACAATCAATAACCATCTTTAATCAAATATTCATCTTTGCACTACAGGCCAAAGATATTCATTTGTATCACCAGTCGATCATGTTCATCTCAACACCTGTTCATCTTTGCACTACGGGCCAAAGATATTCATCAGAAATCATCAATCTTTGCACTACAGGCCAAAGATATTCAATTATATCATCATTTAGGACTGAGGATGATGAAAAATATTTTAAAGGAAACGAATCCAGTGAAACAAAATAATAAATATTAAGGATTCGTATTTCAGCTATTCCATGTCCAAAAATACCTCATAAATAATCATAGTGGAGTAAAATTCAAGAATGATCAAAACATGGATACAATCAAAGCTAGTATCCAGAATAGATATTTTGGACGAAAAGAAGAAAATTTTATTTTTCGGTGAATAGTAACTCGTGAATAGTAACTCATGAATAGTAACCCCGACATGAAAAGTTCTAAATTTGATAAAAAGTTCAGATTAATACTTCGGCATAATGATATTGAGGAAAATAATATCATTTAAGAAGAAATAACATCCCTTACCTCGGAAATACGGTACTTCTGACTGGAATACTAGATATAGTGCTGAAGGAAACTTGCACCGTATAGCAACACTCAAAGTATCAAATACTCACAAGAATACGCTCGATATAGAGAGAGAAAGAGAGAGAAACTTGTGTTTCTGGTGTGATTTTCAATTCTAACCTAAGCACCCTATTTATAAGAAAATGCTTAGAACACCAAAGCAGAAAATTGAATAAATTAATAATATAATTTTCTTAATTTCCTTAGCACACCACATCAGCTGATTTCCACCATTAACATGTGCCACTCAAATGTCAAAAACGTTTTTCTTAATAAAAATAATTAAAACTTCCAAAAATCAATTATTTCGGAACTTCAGAACTTCAATAATTCATAAAAAATAGCCCTTTATTCAGAAAATTCAAATCTCGCGAGTTTTTATAGGAAATTAAATTCTCTACAACTTTGCAGAAGAAAGTTTTTCCAAATTCCAAACAGAAATTGACCGAAATCCACAAACGGGCGATTTTACAGTCAATAATAAATTTTCGGTCAAGAATTGTATCCACCAACACACAAAATATGTGTTAATCATTTAATGCCACAAAAATACTCTTCCTCCTCATATACTCATATATCCCACATTCATTGTAAAAATATTACCATCCATATATTATTAAAATAATATATTTAAATGAATTATTTTATCAGAAAAAGATAAAATATTAATTTTCAACAATTGTCACATTAAAAAATTTTCTCCATCTATATCCACATAAAATCAATATTTTCTTCATCATATAAATCAATAATTAATTATACACAAATAATATTATAGAACCACAGTACTGGCAACCAGGCCGTTCCCAGGAAAGAGGGGGCTTTTCAATAAGGATCTCTCCTTACTGGCGCACAATTAAATGACCAAACCTCTTCTTAGACAGAACTTTCTAGACATTGCCAATAATGTTATCTAATAATATTATTCAGATAATATGAATTATTGTTCCGATAATAGAAAATACTGTGTAGTGACAATTATTAAAACAACAGTAATATAAAATATCAACGCAGCAATTATTGAATTAATAAAATACAATATTGAACAGTAATTACTGTAACAATTATTGAGTAGTGTCTTCTTACGTAAAAATCAATAATTGGTGCAATATCGTGTGCTACTGTGCAACAACGCGTATTACTGTGCTTTAACCACCGGGTATTCCAACAGTATTAATGGTAACAACTATGCCGTTATTTATAAACCACTTATTTTTGTCATTTTCTTCATCCAATCGCTTTTCGTTATGGGGCTCACACAAGACTGCGTCGTCGTACGAATATTCTCCGACAGTAAGAATATTCTATGACCAAGCGAATATTCCCCGACAATAATGAATATTTTATAACCACTTGCTTATTTAAAATATTTGCGCATTTTACCCATAACTAACCACATTAATCAAATTAACCCTTACTATTTCAGAATAATAAATAGAGAAAATTAAATTTTATTTATTAATAATTTGGGGTCTTACATCACTATTCTATGTAATAGTGTGTTAATAAATGTAATGAGGACTCCTTTTGAGTATGAATACTCTCTAGAATAATATTTGTATTCAAACTCACAGTTTATATTTTGTCGTATTGTACACGACAGTTGTATTAGTAAGTTGTATTTGTATTCTGTACTATGTATCTGACGACCCAAGATGGGTGATGTATACCTAATTTTAGGGGCGTCACAGTTGGTATCAGAGCTTAGGGATATGATCCCTGGCTAAGATGTGAGAATAGAACTAGGAGGGGAGAGACAGGGAATTCCTTCGCTAGTATGACCTACCTAAGTTTATTTGCATGGTATTTAATTGGTCGGTCATAATGTAAGGATAATATATGACATATCAATTAACTTTTGTTTTGTAGCAGTATCTGAAAATGACATCTAAGAATGTTGAGAATAACAATGGAGCACAGGCGACTGTTGATTCACCACATATCAATAATCAGGATAATGTGCATCAGGAAGGTGACAATCCTCATGCAAACAACAACACTGACCATATGATGAATGATGGAATGTTCAGAAACTTTATGCAGTTCATGCAACAGCAGGCGAGAGCGGCTCCTGTCCAAAATATAGGTGAAAACACTGAAAACTCTCGGCGGTCACCGCTAAACAGTTCAAGGAGCTGGGACCACCAGAGTTTAAGGGAGAGCCAAAATCACTTATAGCGGAAACATGGATAAAGCAGATCACCAAGATATTTGATATCTTCGGATGCTCCGAGGAGCAAAAGGTTCCCTTTGCCGCCTTTATGTTGCGAGGAGAGGCAGATTACTGGTGGGAATAGATTAAGCGTACTCAACCTGCTGCACTGAAGATGTCTTGGGAGAAGTTCCAAGAGCTGTTCAATGACAAATACTTTTCCGAAAGTGTTCGTCACATGAAGGAGGTGGAGTTCATCAAATTGGAGCAGAATAATATGACCGTGTCGCAGTATGAGGCTAAATTTGCTGAGTTGTCCCGGTTTGCGTCCCACTTGGTGGATAATGAAGAGCGAATGACGCGAATGTTTTTGCGAGGTTTAAAACCTGAGATACGTCAACAACTTATTTCTCATAAATTCTGTTTGTATTCAGATGTTGTGAATAGGGCTCAGTTAGTGGAGCGCGATAACGAGTCAACGCAACCAAAAGAGAGCAGTCGGCAAAATGATAATATCAATGAGAGCAGTCATCGAAGCGGTGACAACAAGCGTGGAGGGAATCAACAGGCCAGAAATGGTAACCACTTCGGTGGTAATCAGGGCCAAAACAATAAGAATGGTCATTTCAAGAAGAAGAGATTCAACAATGATGGAAAGACGTCAGCACCAGCACCCGTTGTTAAGGAAGGAGAACGACCACCTATCATATGTTTCAAATGCGAAGAGGAGGGGCACATCAGTCCAAACTGCGCGATGCCGTCTAAAGCATGTTATAATTGTGGAAGAGAAGGTCATTTAGCTCGATTTTGTCGTTTATCAAAAATAAGTTCAGCCAAGATGGAGACACCAAAGGCCGTCCCAGAAAAGTCAAAACCGGTAGTGCAAGGGAGAGCGTTTGTTGTGACCTCCCAGAAAGCAAGGAACCCGAATGAGGTCATCACGGGTAAGCTTATCATAAACTCTAACGAAGTCTATACTTTATTTGATACCGGTTCTACCCATTCTTTTATTTCTCCTACTTGCGCTCATCGATTAAATTTGACTCCGGAGAAATTAGACTTTGATTTATCTGTTGAAACTCCATTGGGAGAAACCTTCATTACATCCACGGTTTATAAGTCTTGTTTGGTTCAAGTTGGTACCCACACATTACCTGTCGATCTGATTTCATTAAAAATACTTGCATTTGACGTGATTCTAGGGATTGATTGGTTAACTACTCATCATGCAAAAATTGATTATTTTCGTAAGGTTGTTAGCTTTCATATTCCTAATCGACCTATTATGCGAATTCAAGCAACCAAACCATTAAAATCAATCGTTGTCATCTCAAGCCATAAAGCTATTCGTTTATTGAAAAACGGATGTCAAGCTTTCTTAGCTCATGTCACGGATCTAAACAAAAATATGTCAGTTTTGAATGATATTTCTATTGTTAATAAATTTCCTGACGTATTCCCTGAAGAACTTTCTGGCCTACCCCAAGAGCGTGAAATTGAATTTTGTATCGACCTTGAACCCGGTACAAAACCCATTTCCAAAGCCCCATATCGAATGGCTCCTATTGAACTTCAGGAGTTAAAGATCCAACTGCAGGAATTGTTAGACATTGGCTTTATTCGTCCTAGTACTTCTCCTTGGGGTGCTCCTGTGCTATTCGTGAAGAAGAAAGATGGAAGTATGCGACTTTGTATTGATTATCGGGAATTGAATCATGTCACCATCAAAAACAGGTACCCATTGCCACGTATTGATGACCTGTTTGACCAGTTGCAAGGAGCACAATTCTTTTTAAAGATTGATCTTCGTTCTGGATATCATCAGCTGAAGGTTAGAACTGAGGATATTCCAAAGACGGCTTTCAGAACTCGGTACGGGCATTATGAATTCCTAGTCATGTCCTTTGGATTGATTAATGCTCCAGCTGCCTTCATGGATATGATGAACCGGGTATTCAAGGAATATTTGGATCACTTTGTGGTCGTCTTTATTGATGACATCCTTATTTATTCCAAAAGCCGTGAAGATCATGAGCAACACTTGAGGCTGGTATTCCAAAAGCTTCGTGAATACAAGCTTTATGCCAAGTTGAAGAAACGCGAGTTCTGGTTGGAGGAGGTAGCATTCCTTGGGCACATAGTATCAAGTCGTGGAATATCGGTTGACCCGGCAAAGATTGAAGTTATTCAAAGCTGGGAGCAACCTAAATCAGTGACCGAAGTACGTAGCTTTCTTGGTTTAGCTGGTTATTATCGGAGATTCGTAGAAGGATTTTCTCGAATCGCTACTCCATTAACTCAGCTGACTCGGAAAGATACAAAGTTCGGTTGGAGCGAAGAATGTGAGAAGAGTTTTCAAGAACTCAAGAGGAGACTCATTTCAGCACCTGTTCTAACAATACCATCTGGCTCAGAGGCATTTGTCATCTACAGTGATGCTTCGAGCAAAGGGTTGGGATGCGTTCTCATGCAACATAGAAAAGTCATAGCCTATGCATCAAGACAACTCAAGGAATATGAGAGGAATTATCCTACTCATGATCTAGAGTTGCAGCTGTTGTTTTTGCACTTAAAATTTGGAGGCATTACTTGTATGGGGAGAAGGTGGAGATCTTTACGGAACATAAAAGCCTCAAATATTTCTTCACTCAAAAAGGAACTCAACATGCGACAACGACGTTGGCTTGAACTGTTAAAAGATTATGATCATACCATTCAATACCATCCTGGAAAAGCGAACGTGGTAGCTGACGCATTGAGTAGAAGATCATATGCAAGTACGAGTGCGATATTGTCAACACAAAAGCCCATTTTGTGTTACTTGCAAAGGATGGAGATAGAGTTAAAGACTCCAGGGACCCATGTGATGATGACGAATATACGAGTAGAACCAACTTTAATCGATAAAGTTAAAGCTGCTCAAGCTACAGACCTGGAGCTTATGCATATGAGGAAGAAAGTGCAAGAAGGTGCTATGTTGGAAGCAAGAATCGATGAAGAATGAATACTTCGAGTCAACTCCAGACTTTGTGTTCCTAACAACCCTGATTTAAAGTATGAAATCATGATGGAGGCGCACAACACACCATTTGCAATCCATCCTGGAAGTACCAAAATATATCATGATCTTCGTCATACATTTTGGTGGAGCAATATGAAGAGAGAGATAGCGCTGTTTATCTCAAGGTGTTTAACTTGTCAACGAGTCAAAGTGGAGCATCAAGTACCAAAAGGTCCATTGCAACCACTTGAAATTCCAAAATGGAAGTGGGAGCACATTACCATGGATTTCGTTACCGGTCTTCCTTAGGTTTCTCAAGGTATTGATGCGATTTGGGTCATTGTTGATAGATTGACCAAGTCTGCTCATTTCTTACCGATACGAGAAACTTATACACTTGAACGTCTTGCTCGTATGTACATAAACGAGATTATAAGACTGCATGGTATGCCAGTATCCATAGTTTCTGATCGAGACCCGAGATTCACTTCACGATTTTGGGTTAGTTTACAAAAAGCTATGGGCACAGATTTACTATTTAGTTCGGCATATCATCCTCAGACGGACGGTGTGACGACCCCAAAATAGGTCCATTCCATCCAACATATTCTGAGTCGCCAAATACATGGTACAGAAAACAACTATAACTTTATTACAACAATTGTCGTGCAAAATACAACAACACATATGCTGTGAGTTTGGATACAAATATATACCAAATATGACTCATGTTCCAACCGTGGACATCACCTAACAATAACACCTTACATAAAGGTATAGTCAAAAACTGTTTTAGAAATTAGAATCTTTGGGAAGTGCTCAAGGAAACCTTCGTACATGGGAGGCCATGCATCTAGGTTATGATAGATATCATATGGCCACAGAATTATCCTTGGTTTACCCAATAGACCCCAAAGAAAAACGAGAAGATTACTATCATATTCTTCCCAATGGTGAGTCTTCTCTTGACATATCATTATCTCTACTGTCTCTAATTGAGAATTATACTTTAAACAAACACCAAGATTATATAGGTAGTGCTCGTATATATACTCAGCAAGTGGATGAGCACATCCTTGTCTTATGATGACACGAGGTTGTATGTCGTTAGACATCTTGTATGATAGTGGCAAACCACCCTTCCAACGTTGGGTACACCTTACCCTATTGGATTCACCAAATAAAACTACTAAATGAACTTTCCTATACTGCTTCGGGAGAACATCCACAGCTAGAGACCACCGTTCTATTTCCCCGTTACCCTCGCTCGACCCAGCTACACTCTTATTACCTGAAAGGAATTGTGAAGCAAAAGGGTGAGCACAACTAGCTCAGTAAAGAATATCATGACTAAAGATAATTAAATTATCAATAGCCTTCATCAATAATAAATCAGAGATTTAGAATATATGGTAAATGATAAAAATTTCAACCATAGTTGCAGCGGAACGAGCAATCCATTAGAAGAGTCAAATAGAGTATAAAGTCTATTATTTTCTCCATGTTAAAAATCCACCAACAATGTTTTATCCCTGTAACATCAATCAACAATTCTGGTCCACAATCATATGAATAACTCATAATCATAACTGTAGTTCTAAATTCCTCTTCTCATCTAGGACGAAGATAATTTTCATCACCTGAAACATCAAACATCATGGTTATACCAAATCACAGTTCCTGTTCATAATCATACTAATAACTTTATCTTTGCACTACAGGGCAAAGATATTCTTCAACAAGTCATCTTTGCACTACAGGCCAAAGATATTCGTCAACAGTTCATCTTTGCATTACTGGCCAAAGATATTCAACAACAGGTCATCTTTGCACTACGGGCCAAAGATATTCATCAACAGACCATCTTTGCACTACAGGCCAAAGATATTCATCTACAATTCATCTTTGCACTACAGGCCAAAGATATTCCTCAACAATTCATATTTGCACTACATGCCAAATATATTAATACCTCAAAGAATATATAATCATTTAAGAATTTATATAAACAATAATTATAACCATGTTGATCATTTCACCTTTGCACTTAAGCTAAAGATATTCAATTATAAATTCAATGGTCATGATCATACCAGTCAACAATTCAACTTTGCACTACTGGCCAAAGAGAACCCATAGTCATGATCATACCAAAAATCTACCCATCTTTACACTCAAGTCAAAGAGAAATATCATCATTAGGGTTATAAAAATGTTATATATGATAATAAAATCAATATAATCAACATATAGATTTAATCTCAAGAGTAATATTCATAAATCAACTATAATTTGGTTAGAAAAAGAAACCAATTTTGTCGTGAATAGTAACTCGTGAATAGTAACTCGTGAATAATAACCTCGACTCAAAAAGGTAGAAATTCCACAATAAAATCTATACCAATATTTCGGTATAATGATATTGAAAGAATAACATTTCTTAAGCTTATAAACAATTTATTTAAATTGTTTACACTTTACTAATTAATGCATTTAATTATCATAAAATGTCAACTCTTAAGATTTCATCATCAATAGCCAAAACCCTCATCAAAAATCTGCATATACCTCATATAAGATTCTCAAGCCATAAAATCCTATTTTCTAATTTTCTTACTTCACATAACATATTTAATTTATTTTCTCATAACTTGTCTATTTTCATGAAAAATACCAAATCAGTTCCAAAAATATTTCTTTTCTGGGATTTATCAAAACATAGTCCCATATTGAACATATATTTTTCTCAGAATTTTTAAAAGTCATTTACTATTTTTCATATGGTCAAAACAGCCGAATATTTAGACATTTATCAAAAATTGTACTTTTGTCCAAAAATTCTGAAATTAACAGAGTATACTTCCATCATATACATGTACTCCCAATAAAAATTTCATCAATTTTGGAGTTAACCACAAGAAATTATAAGCAGTTACTTTTAAAATAGTCTTTTCTCATAAAATTCATAACTCTCAATCTATACATCCAAAAATCACCATTTTTGGACACAATCAATAAAACTCATCAAAATATCATTTCAAATTTTTCCAGAATTTTTGAAGTTCAGAAAAATTACGAAACTGAAAAACATAACAACCCTTAAAATCCCTTACTATCCCTTACCTCAAAAGAGCAGTACTTCTGACTGGATATAGGATATGATGCTGAAGAAAACTTGCACTGATGAATAGCAACTCACCAAGTATCTAAAAACTCACAAAATATACTTCATAATATAGAGAGAGAAAGAGAGAAAGCTTATGTTTCTGGTGTGATTTTCAATTCTAACTTAGCCCTCTATTTATAGGAAAATTTTGGTAGGTTTGACCTGCAACCTGATGGCTTTACCTGCTACTATTCCCACCCACCACATTTGAAATATAATTAAGCACATTTCTTCACCAACCACAAGTGGGGCCCACCAATTCTAGAATTTTCCACCAAAAATGATTTATAACCTGATTTCTGAATCAGCCACCTCTTAAAATTCATAACAAATCATACGTTCATTTTTAACGGTTCAAAATTTGTGGGCATATACTCAACTTATATATGTATAACATATCCAAAAATTACCACGATCCAACAGTCGGATTAAAAATTATAACCCCCGTAAAATATCTCAAAAACCCTGATTTTTAATACCTCCATTCCGACAAAAATACTGATAAAAACCTCAACATTAACTCCTTTATTTTTAACCACAAAAATATATTCCTCATTTATATCCACATAAAATAAATATTTCCTTATCATATGAATCAATAATTAATTATTCACAAATAATATTACAGAATCACATTTATGACAACCAGGCCGTTCCCAGGAAAGAGGGGACTTTTCAATAAGAATTTCTCCTTACTGGCGCGCAATTAGGTGACCAAACCTCTCCTTAGACAGAACTTTCTAGTCATTGCCAATAATGTTATCTAATAATATTATTCAAATAATATGAATTATTGATCTGATAATGGGAAATACTGTGCAGTGACAATTATTGAACAACAATAATATAAAATTTCAACGTAGCAATTATTGAATCAATAAAATAAAATATTGAACAGTAATTACTGTAACAATTATTGAGTAGTGCCTTCTTACGTAAGAATCAATAATTTCAAAAATACTATGCAATACCGTGTGCTACTGTGCAATAACGCGTATTACTGTATTTTAACCACCAGGTATTCCAACAGTGTTAACGGTAACAACTACGCCGTTATTTGTAAAAACTCAAATTTGTCGTTTTCTTCATCCGACAGTTATTCTGTTATGGGGCCCACAAATGGCTGTGCCGTCGTACGAATATTCCCCGACAGAAAGAATATTCCACGACCAAACGAATATTCCCCGACAACAATGATTATTTTATAACCACTTGCTTATTTTGAAAAAAAATTATATTTCACTCATAACTTTAAACTTTTATCAATTTAACCATTTACTGAATAGTAATTATAAGAAAAATTGAATACTTTTATTTCATAAAATTCGAGGTCTTACAGACGGACAATCAGAGAGGACTATTCAAACTCTAGAAGATTTATTAAGACTCTGTGTCCTTGACTTCAAGGGAAGTTGGGACAAGTTCTTACCATTTGTAGAGTTTTCCTACAACAACAATTATCAAGTAAGTATTGGCATGGCTCCATTCGAAGCATTGTATGGAAGAAAATGTTGTTCTTCAGTATGCTGGGATGAGGTGGGTGAAGCAACGTTGTTGGGACCGGAGTTGGTACGTATGACTACAGAAAAGATTCAAACTATCCGACAACGTATAAAAAACCTCACAAGATCGACAAAAGAGTTATGCTGATCTTCATCGAAAGGACGTGGAATTTGATGTAGGAGATCATGTGTTCTTACGTGTTGCTCCATGGAAAGGAGTTACGAGATTTAGAAAGAGAGAAAAGCTCAATCCTCGATTCATCGATCCATTTTTAATCCTCGATCGAGTAGGAACTGTGGCTTATAGACTCGCTTTACCGCCAAGTATGTCTCGTGTTCATAACGTTTTTCACATATCCATGCTATGCAAATATGTAGAAGACCCGAACCACATTATTGAGTTAGAACCGGACGAAATAGCGGAGGATTTGACATATGAAGAAGTTCCTGTTCAAATCTTGGATAAGAAGGAATATATTTTACGCTCCAAGGTTATACCTCAAGTCAAAGTTTTGTGGAGAAACCACGATGTTGAGAAAATAACTTGGGAGTTAGAATCTGAAATGAAATCAAGGTATCCTTGCCTCTTCGACATACCAGGTACGTACCCTAATTTCGAGGGCAAAATTTCATAAGAAGGGGAGGTTGTAAGACCCCAACTTTTATAAATAAAGATGAATTTTCTATAAATATCATTTTTGAATATTATGGAGTTAATTTGATATAATGTTATAGTTGTGGGTAATATTTATAAATTTTGTAAAGTACGCAAGTTGTTATATAATATTCGATTGGTCGGGGAATATTCGTTTTTACATGGAATATTCGTACAACGGCACAATCATTGGTGGACCCCACAACAGAATTATTGTCGGATTAAGAAAATGACAAAAATATTTTATTAAAAATAACGACGAAAGTTTTACTATTGATACTGTTGAACTACTCGGTAGTAAAAGTACATTAATACGTGTGGTTGCATAGTAGCACACTGTATTGATTATTAATGCTTATGTGAGAAGTCACTCAGTTTGATTCAATTATTGTCAGTTAATAATATGAATTATTTAGCGATAATGACGTTTTGTTTTATTCGTATTATTAACGTAATAAAACAGAAACATCTTTTTATATAAAACAGAATACTTTATTAAAGTTATTCTATAAATAGATTATATTATATTTTATTTAAAAGATTTTTCTTTAAATATGGACTGTCAGATTAAAGTAATCTGTGACGCCCCCAAAATAGGTATACAACACCCATTCTGAGTCGCCAAAATACATGGTACAGAAACAACTACATCTTTACTGTTACAACATAAGAACTGTGAGTTTAAATACAAATATTATCATTTAGACAATATCCAAACTCAAATAAGTCCTCATCACAATTATTGATACATTATTTCATAAAAATGGCGAGGACTACTAAAATAACTTCTAGAACCATCATTCCATACTCCGACTATTACTCGCTACATTCTCGCCTCCTGAGAAAAATGGAACAAAAAGGAAAAGGGTGAGCTCAACTAGCCCAGTAAAGAACATTATGACTAAGATAATACAGAACAAATTATCGTTAGTCTTCAACAGGGAAAAATCTAATAGAATACAATAGACAGCAAGTTTTAAATCAATAACTGCAGCGAAAACATCAAACCATTAGAAGAGTCAAGTAGAGAATGAGTTCTACTATCTTCTAAGATTTAAAAGTTCATCATCAATATTTTATCCCTGTAACAACAATCAATAACCATCTTTAATCAAATATTCATCTTTGCACTACAGGCCAAAGATATTCATTTGTATCACCAGTCGGTCATGTTCATCTCAACACCTGTTCATCTTTGCACTACGGGCCAAAGATATTCATCAGTTAATCATTCATCTTTGCACTACAGGCCAAAGATATTCAGTAATATCATCATTTAGGACTGAGGATGATGAAAAATATCTTAAAGAAAACGAATCCTGTGAAACAAAATAACAAATATTAAGGATTCGTATTTCGATTTATCCATGTCCAAAAATACCTTATAATTATTCATAGTGAAGTAAAATTCAAGAATGATCAAAACATGGATACAATCAAAGCTAGTATTCAGAATAGATATTTTGGACGAAAAAAAGAAAATTTTATTTTTCGGTGAATAGTAACTCGTGAATAGTAACTCGTGAATAGTAACTCATGAATAGTAACTCATGAATAGTAATCCCGACGTGAAAAGTTCTAAATTTGATAAAAATTTCTAACCAATATTTCGGCATAATGATATTGAAGAAATAATATCATTTTCGAATAAAATAACATCCCTTATCTCGTAAAGACAGTACTTTTGGTCGGAATACCGGTATAAAGGCTGAAAGAAACTTGCTCTGATGAATAGAAACTATCAAAGTATCTAAATACTCACAAAATACACTCAATAATCTAGAGAGAGAAAGAGAAAAAACTTGTTTCTGTGTGATTTTTAATTCTAACTTAAGCACCTATTTATAGGAAAATGCTAGAACGCCAAAGGAGACTAAATAATAAAATATTATTATTACAAAACTCATTTCTACGCATGCCTAAAGACCAATTCAGCCACCAGCCATCCTTGACCCAAATTAGCAGCCCACATGTGTTAGAATAAAAGTGGGTCCCACCCATAATTAATAAAAATTATTTTATTTTCCAAAACTTCAATAATTCATAGAAAATAACCCTTTTATCAGAAAATTCGAATCTCGCGGCCTTTTATAGGAAATTCAATTCTCTACAACTTTGCAGAAGAAAATTTTTCAAATTCTAAACAAAAATTGACCGAAATCCATAAACGGACGATTTTACAGGCTATAATCAAATTTCAGTCAAGAAATGGGGTCCACCGACACACAAAACATGTGTTAATCATTTAATACACAAAAAAAATACTCTTCCTCCTCATATACTTATATATCCCACATTCATTGTAAAACTATCACCATTATTATATTATTAAATATAATAATAAATTATTTTATCAGAAAAGATAAAATATCATTTTTTTTTAATAATTGTCACTTAAAAATTTTTTTCCATCTATATCCACATAAAATTAATACTTTTCTCATCATATAAATTAATAATTAATTATTCACAAATAATATTACAGAATCACAGTACTGGCAACCAGGCCGTTCCTAGAAAAGAGGGGGGCTTTTCAATAAGGATTCTCTTTACTTACTGGCGCGCAATTAGATGACCAACCTCTCCTTAGACAGAACTTTCTAGACATTGCCAATAATGTTATCTAATAATATTATTCAAATAATATGAATTATTGATCTGATAATGGGAAATACTGTGTAGTGACAATTATTGAAACAACAGTAATATAAAAATATCAACGCAGTAATTATTGAATCAATAAAATAAAAAATTGAATAGTAATTACTGTAACCATTATTGAGTAGTGTCTTCTTACGTAAGAATCAATAATTGGTGCAATACAGTGTGCTACTGTGCAACAACGCGTATTACTGTGTTTTAAACCACCGGGTATTCCAACAGTATTAACGGTAACTGTGACGCCCCCAAAATTAGGTATACATCACCCATCTTGGGTCGTCAAATACATAGTACAGAATACAAATAAACTGATTAATACATCTGTCGTGTACAATACGACAAAACATAAACTGTGAGTTTGAATACAAATATTATCTTCTAGAGAGTATTCATACTCAAAAGGAGTCCTCATTACATTTATTAACACACCATTACATAGAATAGTGAGGACTACTAACTAATACTATCATTCGGACCATCACTCCGTACCCCGACTTGTCCCAGCTACGTTCTCATTTCCTGAAGAGAACAGTGAAAAAAGGGTGAGCTCAACTAGCCCAGTAAGAAATATTATGACTAAGATAATGCAGAATAAATTATCATTAGCCTTCAACAATGTTAAACTGATAAAATATAATAGACATCAAGTTTAACTGTAGCGGAACAAGCAATCCATTAAAAGAGTCAAGTAGAAAATAAACTCTACTATCTTTTATGATTTAAGAAGTTTTTCAATACTGTAATCGCTGAGACTCAGCTTAATAAAATTAATTCACATCATCGAATCACCCCTGCACTACGGCCAAGGATATTCGTGTATTCATTAATGGTCATGATCATGCCAACAACTGTCCATCAATGCACTACGGGCCAATGAGGACTTTTACCACATCATTTGTAACATTACGGTCATGATTATACCGAATAATCCCTGGTCATAATCATACCAAGTCCATCTATGCACTACAGGCCACAGATGACTTTCAACATTTTTATAAACATGAGGATGATGACAATGATATAAGAATTCAATAAAACAAGTTCAAGAATTAATTTTATCCAGGAATTAACAACGTCCAAATTGTCAACATGATACTGTATTGTGGAGTAAAATTCAAGAATACTTAGAAGAATATTTTCTTAAAAAGATACTGGATGAAACGCAACTATCAAGGATATTCCACAAATTTTATGGAGTATAGAAGTCAAAACTTAACCAACTGAGTACAATAAAGAATGGAATAACAAAAGAAATCACCATGCATGCGATAGACCGCACAGACAGGTTATTCCAATAGAATAATAAATAATGGAACCAGGTCCGGCGTAAACGCACAGACAGGATATTCCGACAGAATATAAATAATGGAACCAGGTCCGGTGTAAAACACACAACAGGATATTCCAACAGAATAATAATAAAACGGAACCAGGTCCGGTGTAAAAAACACACAGACAGGATGTTTCCAACAGAATAATAAACGGAACCAGGTCCGGTGTAAAACACACAGACAGGATGTTCCAACAGAATAATAGAAGAATGTCACCAAGTATAGAGTAGACCGCGTATACTGGTTATTCCAACAGAATAATAACGAATGGAATAACAGAAGTTCTCTTCATGAATATAAAAAAAATAATATTCCCTACCTTAAAAGAACTGGATATTGGAAAAGTGGTGTAAGCAGAATACTTTTATTCTCTCTCTCTTATTCTCTCTATACTTTCTCTCTCTATAGCTTGAATGAATTCGTGAAAAATAATGAAGCCCTAGGCCTCTATTTATAGAAAAACTGAGGGTGGCTCTTGGTCTTAACGAAGGGTCAAATGACTCTTGGTCTTAACGAATGGTCAAATGACTCTTGGTAATATTGAAGGGACAACTACTATTGACGAAAGTAATTACTATTGACGAAGGTAATTACTATTGACCAAGGTAAATACTATTGACGAAGGTAATTACTATTGACCAAGGTAAATACTATTGACGACGGTAATTACTATTGACGACGGTAATTACTATTGACGACGGTAATTACTATTGACGAAGAGACTCTTAGATGATGACATATGGCCCCCCATAAAATAACCAAACTTACCGCAACGTCTCAATAATATAACATATTATACAGATGATACTATGACAATAATTTAAGAGATATGATGCAGCAATTACTGTAGCAATAATTGAGTATAGCTGAGTGACTTCTCACGTAAGCATCAATAATCAATACCGTGTGCTACTATGCAACCACGCGTATTACTGTACTTTTACTACCGAGTAGTTCAACAGTTTTAAACGGTTTTAACGTAACACCTCAGCCGTTATTTTTATAGAAAGATAATTCTGTCGTTTTCTCAATCCGACAATAATTCCGTTGTGGGGTCCACCAATGATTATGCCGTCGTACGAATATTCCCCGACAAAAAATATTCTCCGACCAAACGAATATTTTATAACAACTTGCTTACTTTGCAAAATTTATAAATATTACCCACAACTATAACATTATATATCAAATTAACTCCATAATATTCAAAAATGATATTTATAGAAAATTCATCTTTATTTATAAAAATTGGGGTCTTACAACCTCCCCTTCTTATGAAATTTCGCCCTCGAAATTAGGGTACGTACCTGGTATGTCGAAGAGGTAAGGATACCTTGATTTCATTTCTGATTCTAACTCCCAAGTCATTTCCTCAACATCGTGGTTTCTCCACAAAACTTTAACTTGAGGTATAACCTTGGAGCGTAGAATATGTTCCTTCTTATCCAAGATTTGAACAGGAACTTCTTCATACGTCAAATCCTCCGCTATTTCGTCCGGTTCTAACTCAATAATGTGGTTCGGGTCTTCCACATATTTGCGTAACATGGATATGTGGAAAACGTTATGAACACGAGACATACTTGGCGGTAAAGCGAGTCTATAAGCCATAGTTCCTACTCGATCGAGGATTAAAAATGGACCGATGAATCGAGGATTTAGCTTTCCTCTCTTTCCAAATCTCGTAACTCCTTTCCATGGAGCAACACGTAAGAACACATGATCTCCTACATCAAATTCCACGTCCTTTCGATGAAGATCAGCATAACTCTTTTGTCGATCTTGTGAGGTTTTTATACGTTGTCGGATCGTTTGAATCTTTTCTGTAGTCATACGTACCAACTCCGGTCCCAACAACGTTGCTTCGCCCACCTCATCCCAGCATACTGGAGAACGACATTTTCTTCCATACAATGCTTCGAATGGAGCCATGCCAATACTTGCTTGATAACTGTTGTTGTAGGAAAACTCCACCAATGGTAAGAACTTGTCCCAACTTCCCTTGAAGTCAAAGACACAGAGTCTTAATAGATCTTCAAGAGTTTGAATAGTCCTCTCTGATTGTCCGTCCGTCTGAGGATGATATGCTGAACTAAATCGTAACTCCGTGCCCATAGCTTTTTGTAAACTAACCCAAAATCGTGAAGTGAATCTTGGTCTCGATCAGAAACTATGGATACTGACATACCATGCAGTCTTACAATCTCGTTTATGTACATACGAGCAAGACGTTCAAGTGTATAAGTTTCTCGTATCGGTAAGAAATGAGCAGACTTGGTCAATCTATCAACAATGACCCAAATCGCATCAATACCTTGAGAAACCCTAGGAAGACCGGTAACGAAATCCATGGTAATGTGCTCCCCTCCATTCCATTCTGGTAATTTCAAGTGGTTGCAAAGGACCTTTTGGTACTTGATGCTCCGCTTTGACTCGTTGACAAGTTAGACACCTTGAGATAAACAACGCTATCTCTCTCTTCATATTGCTCCACCAAAATGTATGACGAAGATCATGATACATTTTGGTACTTCCAGGATGGATTGCAAACGGTGTGTTGTGCGCCTCCATCATGATTTCATACTTTAAATCAGGGTTGTTAGGAACACAAAGTCTGGAGTTGACTCGAAGTATTCCTTCTTCATCGATTCTTGCTTCCGGCATAGAACCTTCTTGCACTTTCTTCCCTCATACGCATCAGCTCCAGGTCTGTAGCTTGAGCAGCTTTAACTTTATCGATTAAAGTCGGTTCTACTCGTATATTCGCCATCATCACATGGGTCCCTGGAGTCTTCAACTCTATCTCCATCCTTTGCAAGTCACACAAAATGGGCCTTTGCGTTGTTAATATTGCACTTGTACCCGCATATGATCTTCTACTCAATGCGTCAGCTACCACGTTCGCTTTTCCAGGATGGTATTGAATGGTATGATCATAATCTTTCAACAGTTCAAGCCAACGTCGTTGTCGCATGTTGAGTTCCTTTTGAGTGAAGAAATATTTGAGGCTTTTATGATCCGTAAAGATCTCCACTTTCTCCCCATACAAGTAATGCCTCCAAATTTTAAGTGCAAAGACAACAGCTGCCAACTCTAGATCATTAGTAGGATAATTCCTCTCATATTCCTTGAGTTGTCTTGATGCATAGGCTATGACTTTTCCATGTTGCATGAGAACGCATCCCAACCCTTTGCTCGAAGCATCACTGTAGATGACAAATCCCTCCGAGCCAGATGGTATTGTTAGAACAGGTGCTGAAATGAGTCTCCTCTTGAGTTCTTGAAAACTCTGCTCACATCTTCGCATCCAACCAAACTTTGTATCTTTCCGAGTCAGCTGAGTTAATGGAGTAGCGATTCGAGAAAATCCTTCCACGAATCTCCGATAATAACCAGCTAAACCAAGAAAGCTACGTACCTCGGTCACTGATTTAGGTTGCTCCCAGCTTTGAATAGCTTCAATCTTTGCTCGGGTCAACAGATATTCCACGACTTGATACTACGTGCCCAAGGAATGCTACCATCCTCCAGCCAGAACTCGCATTTCTTCAACTTGGCATAAAGCTTGTATTCACGAAGCTTTTGGAGTACCAGCCTCAAGTGTTGCTCATGATCTTCACGGCTTTTGGAATAAATAAGGATGTCATCAATAAAGACGACCACAAAGTGATCCAAATATTCCTTGAATACCCGGTTCATCATATCCATGAAGGCAGCAGGAGCATTAGTCAATCCAAAGACATGACTAGGAATTCATAATGCCCGTACCGAGTTCTAAAAGCCGTCTTTGGAATATCCTCAGTTCTAACCTTCAGCTGATGATATCCAGAACGAAGATCGATCTTTGAAAAGAATTGTGCTCTTTGCAACTGGTCAAACAGGTCATCAATACGTGGCAATGGTACCTATTTTTGATGGTGACATGATTCAACTCCCGATAATCAATACAAAGTCGCATACTTCCATCTTTCTTCTTCACGAACAGAACAGGAGCACCCAAAGGAGAAGTACTAGGACGAATAAAACCAATGTCTAACAATTCCTGCAGTTGGATCTTTAACTCCTGAAGTTCAATAGGAGCCATTCGATATGGGGCTTTGGAAATGGGTTTTTACCGGGTTCAAGATCGATACAAAATTCAATTTCACGCTCTGGGGGTAGGCCAGGAAGTTCTTCAGGGAATACGTCAGGGAATTTATTAACAATAGAAATATCATTCAAAACTGACGTATTTTTGTTTAGATCTGTGACATGAGCTAAGAAAGCTTGACATCCGTTTTCAATAAACGAATAGTTTTATGGCTTGAGATGACAGCGATTGATTTTAATGGTTTTGGTTGCTTGAATTCGCATAATAGGTCGATTAGGAATATGAAAGCTAACAACCTTACGAAAACAATCAATTTTTGCATAATGAGTAGTTAACCATCAATCCCTAGAATCACGTCAAATGCAATATTTTTAATGAAATCAGATCGATAGGTAATGTGTGGGTACCAACTTGAACCAAACAAACTTATAAACAGTGGAGGTAATGAAGGTTTCTCCCAACGGAGTTTCACAGATAAGTCAAAGTCTAATTTCTCCGGAATCAAATTTAATCGATGAGCGCAAGTAGGAGAAATAAAAGAATGGGTTGAACCGGTATCAAATAAAGTATTAAACTTC